>VDFB02000017.1:182699539-182859098 GCA_007258455.2 Sequoia sempervirens
TTGTTCCATGTAGATTTCCTCCTCATGGCCTCCATGAAGAAATACACTTTTCCATCCTTCTGATGTATAGCCCATCCATGTGTTGCGACTATAGCTAGTGCGAGTCAAATTGAAGTCATCCTAGCAACTGGTGCCAAGGTCTCTATATAGTCAATGCCTACAACTTGTAAAAAACTTTTGGAAACCAACCATTCTTTTTATTTATTAGTTGACCCATGTACTACAAATTCAGTTTGATATATCCATCTACATTGAGTTGTCTTCCTTCCCTTAGGAAGTGAATTCAAATCCCATGTGATTTCTAATCAAGGAATCATATTCCTCATCCATAGAAATATCCCACTCTGTAACAACCTTGGTATTCTTTGCAGTAAAATTTCCAATGTTTTCACCTCAAGTGATAAACCACGATGTCAAAACATAGAAATAAATTTTTTTCTTCCAATAATGTAAATTACACACATAATTAAAATAACACAAATTCCATTTTTTTCATTTCAATCCAAAGTAATTATAAAAATCTTCCAATAACATAGATCTCATATTGAACAAAGATGTTAGACAATATTCAATAGATATTCCATTCTAATATAATAATTTCAAAAATTAGAATATTCCAAGAGTGTACACAACTTCATCAAGCTTCTTAGAATAAGATATAGATGGTCCAAGAATCTGCCTTTCAAAACCATGGTCTTTTGTCGCCTACTGAGGAGGAGAAGCATCACTCAAGTGCTTTTCCACCAACCATGAAATCATATGTGGTCCCCCACACATCTATCAAAGATAGATTTCCCTTCACTTCAATGAAGAGATTGGTTGGGTGACCTTGTACGACATACCACTTTGAACTTAGTGTTGTGCCCTACATGACTAGGATTTATACTCTACGCTAGGTAACCCTCATGCATGTAAATGGAAATGGTGAACTGATAGTAAAGCCCTGAGCAATCACACTACTTTGGCCAAAGTATTCTCACTTAGTACTTTGAGTGATGTTGTACCATTCACTTACACTATATCAAGCTCATTTTGACTTAAAGACATTATATCTATGCTCAGGTAATCCCTCTCCATGGGCAAGCTACTCCCCAAAATAACCTATCTCTTTAACACAACCTAAGATAACACAACTCATTAAGAAAAGTACTAGTTCCCTCCCTTCATTTGATAACAATCTTAAGAGTAATCTACTAGCCATCTAGCATAATTAATATCTAGCTATGATTATCCCTTAAGATACCCATTTTTAATCATATCTAGTATAATAACAATACCTATTGAAAACAATCTTTCCTATCATGGAGTAATTACAAACATTGCACAAATAGAGTAAATAGTTTCCACTTTTCTTTCAAAGTAAAATTACTTTTCCCTATAAATGCAAGTAACTATAATAAACTAGTTTAAACAATCAAGAAGAAATTATTTCATAACTAATACAAACAAGGGAAGAATATCCTCATCCCTATGATAATCTTTCCAATCAACTGGCTACAAACACAACACTTCCAAAACAACTTGTAACTAGCCTGGTATTGATCCTTCAGAAAAGTCTTAATAACCACTATCTCACAAGTTGGAAAATAATTCTCTCAAAATAATAACAAACTCTCTCTAATTCTAAAATCTCTCACTAACTGTAATAGTCAGAATAATGCAAAAAGGTATGTAAATAGAATGCAAAAACTTGCTCAAGGAATGCATCCCAAACAAGTGAACTAGCTCCACTATTTATATAGCAATTTGGAGACCTCTCAACCTATAGTTTAGGCATGAGATCTGATAGCAATTAGCATGCATAGAAACACATATATCACAACTAAAAGGTGGTGAACATGTAAGAACATAATCATCTAAAACAAGCTATAGATCAACCTTGTTGATTGACAACAATAAGAGACTAATTCAAATCAACATATGATTGAAATCTATTTGCATTCACAAAGGACATCTACAAGTAATAGGATTCAAAGGTGGCACCAAAGCATCAATATTCACTTACTGATTTGGCACATTTTCCATCATATCTGAAACAATCAATAACAAATATGCAATACCAATCTTGCATCGAGTAAGTCTTGGTATGAGTCGATTCACATAATAAATCAATTTGAAAAAGTCATCAACTTGATATGCATTACCTTGTACGTCTCCTATAGATGTTGGTCAATGCTCAATGACATGGCCCATTTAGAGTTTACTAAGTCCATGGGATTTCCACAAAAGGTGTCGACTTATTCTTTCATCTTACATTGACCTAATGGTTGCACATTGTTTGCAGATTACAAACTCTTCATACATGGTCAACATGAGTAATGTTTCGCCTCTAGTGACATATATACCAATCAGCTTCTATTCATTTATTTTTTTACTCTAAAATCATTCCTTATGTGCAACACACTAATATCTTTTCTAAACATGTTGATAACTCCTCCTAAGGTGGCATAGCTTAACATGCCAAGTAATTGGATATTATCATATGTGTTTATATCACACCATCATAATGCTTATACACATGGTTTATGCATTGTTGTGGTATTCACTTAGATATGAACAACGCATGGTTCATTATGCCATTAATGTTGTTCTATGTTTCACTCAACTTACAAACCATCTCATATACCTATAAATATATATATTGATAAATATACATATACTTATATACATGTATCACATATATGTATATATGTACATGTATATTTACACTTAATATATGTACACCATGTCCATCTAGTAAGATTAAATTTGGTATTTAAATGAATACAAACAAGATAGAAATCACATTGTAATAATATATATTATAGATCTATATATATGCACATACACACTCCTCTATTAAGCATTACTGCTTATGTGTGTATTTGTTTATATATACAAACATATATATATATAGCAACATAAACATTCCATCCAATATCTCAAATGCATACATCCTTGTTTATCATTACCCATCAAAAAATACGCATGTACTCATACATACACATATACACTTATACATACATATACATATTTAATATGTTTACACACATATATATAAGGTTACCATTTCTTATCCTATTCTTGTTGATACACACATTCATTAAGTGTGTATATGTCTGTGTGTGTGTTTGCCACCAAAAAATGTATAGTTGACATTTTTATGCTCACTTGAGTCTTTCTTATGGAATTTGGCATGATTTTTCCTAGATTCAATGTTGTAATGTGGCCAACACATTCACATTAGTTCTTGAACCCTTGTGAATAATTAATACTTCTAAGATGTCTTGTAAAAGTGTTGTGAAGTGTTGTAACCCACTTTCACACTTTTCTAGGACCCTTTCATCATAATTCACTTAAATAACCCCTTTTTATCACTTACCAAGTCTTATTTCAAAGTGTTGTAACAAACTCTCATGCTTTTCTAGACTTGTCACCACTAAATCAACCCTTTCTCATATTTAAATGACCCCTTAATGCAATTTCTGATCATACTTAAGTGTATTTTTTAGGATATTCCCATTAGACATCATTTAATGCACTTTAGTCTTCGAAACCTAGTGAAATTTCCCTAGTGGGACAAAGTTGCCATCTAGGGTGACTTAGTCCCACTGGGCACAAAAATCAAAATAATTTTAATTTCTTGGCAGGATTTTATTTTCTTACCCTTGAGGTTGCCCTGTGATGTGTTATTTTCAGGAAATAATGGAAAATCAAGTATAAATAAAGTGTTTTTCCTTCATTTTTCATCTCCTAATACCTAATTCATTCACTCAAGCAATTCATCCATTCACTTAATCATTCCCAAGCATTCAATCACTCTAAGCATAATCAAGTCATTCATTGGAGCACTTTATTGCATATCTTCAGATTTATACATCAAGGGTTCGGTAATTTTATGACATTGCATGTTTTATATTTATCATTCTCTTCTTATTCCATTTCATTTCATAGAGTTTGATTACCAAATTGGCATTTCACTAAGGTAAACCCGTATACTCTAACCCTTAACCCTTTTTCCCCTCTTTGCATGTGTGTTTGCAGACTTTGTATACAGATTTGTCAAAGAGTTTGGTGAGAAAAAGTGGTCAACAATCCATAAAATTCAACATAACCGAAGTTGAAGCTTGGAGACCTCTTTCAACCCTTTTTCTATAGAATCAAGATCAGACACCTATCAGAAAAGAAAGTGCAGACCAAAAACTATTGAATCCTATTCCAAAATTTCAGAAATCTCTAGGTGGACTAAGCCACCATCTATGGAAAATTAGTCCCACTACCATACCTAAAAATTGATTTTCACATTTTTGGACACCCATTTGGAAGATTCCCATTCTGGCAGATTTTCTCTAAAACTGGACTAAGTCGTCCAACTTGGCATAAGTGTCCCAGTCAACATTTCTAGTCAACTTTGCAAGATTCCAAAGCCTCTCTACATCATATTTCAGATTCTAGGTCCACCTCTCTCATTTTGTTTAATTATTTCATCATACTTGCATTCTTGGGTGTTTTTGCATACATCACTATGTTTTCCAGCACTTTGCATTTCTCGGGATTAGCATCAATAAATCATTTACATTATACTTTATTACATTAGGAAACTATATTTAGGCATATTATATCCCTCTTTACATTAATATTGAATGTATAAATTAGCATTTTAGAACCATTTATCCCCTTTTAGGTGAAAAACCTAGAAGAGTAAGAGAACCCTTGGGTAACCAAAATCATTGTTCACATTTTGGTGAACTTGAATTTTGAACATTTATGCTTCTAATTTCAAGAGAATCCTAGGTTTAACTTGCATTAGCATTGCATTGTTTCAAATTACATCCTAGGGTTTTAAAAATTGCATTAGTGAAAAGCTCATATAGCTTGCATTTTTACAATTTATTTCATTGAAAACAACAAAAATTCTAAATTTTCATCTTGTAGTTGTATCTGTGCATCTAAAAGACATCAAATTGCATTCATTTTGTTTGAAAAATCACAAAAAAATCCTCACTGGGGCTAGTTTTCCACACTGTGCAACTTAGTCCTTCTACACATTTTGCACTGTAATTTCTAGAATTTTCTATACATTTTCTGTATTTCTATTTTTTGTTATTTTCTTCTGTTATACTTTCTAAATTTTCTATTTATTGCATTTAGTTTTCTTGCATCATGGATTTTTTCTTTAATAAGTTTTGGATGTCATTAAAATCTTTATTGGACATGTCAAATTGTTCCTAATGACCTTGAGCTTCCTCATGCTCCTTCAAATCCTCATGAATGTCCTCCTCATGTTGTTGACATCATTGGAGAAGATGATGAATGCATGAATGAGTTCTTAAAAAAATTCCTTGACAACCTTGAAGCCAATGCATCCTTTTATCCTTCCATGAAACAATCAAACCTTCCTACCATCTCACCTCTTGATATATTTGGATACCTACATCCTAAAACAGTTGAAGGACCTAAGTTCCCTCCATCAAGTGGACCTAGTTCCTCTAACCATGCCACTCCTCAACCATTCTATGATAACAAATTTACCACCACACCAATCAATCTTGAAGAAACATATGGAAAATGTTTTACCATCTTAAGAAAACAAGGTTGTGACACAACAACTAAACATGGCATTCATCAAATTTTAGAACAAAGACCAATAGATGAAAATACAATAGGGTTAGGCTATCAAGATCCTCCTCATGACAACAAGCCTCCTATAGCATATTGGAGACTTTGTGATGATGGCACAGTGATCTTTGATTCCCCCCCGATATGGATGTGCTCCTTGCTCGTGAATAACCCATACATGATACCAATGCCAAGGATGATAGGATCCCCATGGGTCATCTTCCTCCTTCAATCCATGAAAGGGGTGAATCCAGTAAACACAAATGACCTTATAAGTTGAAAAAACTAAAGTTTCCCTTCCATCCACCACCTGAATGTGAAAGGAAATTGCAAATTCTCCTAAATAACGAACTTGTCTTATTACCACCTATGAATAGGTTGGTAATATACCCTAAAAATGCTAATGTTCCACATTGCGAGTATCATTGTTTTCTTGGACATAGAAGTGATGAGTGTCGCCAATTGAAAGAAATATTGAGCAACTATCATTTTGATGGTGATAATTGTTATCCAATAAATCCATAAACCATTACCAATTCCCCTAATCATGTAATTGTTGTAGAATATTCTCTTCTCACTATTACATGATCTTTCCCACCACCTATCTCAGCTCATTCATGCCTTGCACTTAGTGGGGACAAGAAGTTGATAGCCTTGTCCTAGTAATGAATTTTTCTTTGTCCCCTAGCTATGTTTTTCACTTTCCAATTATCTTGACTAAGAATGGGAGGTGGATGACTCACTTTATGGTTGACCTACCTTTGCATTAATAGAATTTTTCTTTCCTTTTATGTTTGTATCGTGTTCCCCTGTAACATGATGTTTGATGTTTTCCTCTCTTTGTCACATTCTTCTCTTTATACCGTCATTCTTCTCTATGTAATACATTGTATTCCTCTTTTTCACTTTTCACTTGTGTTTTCCTTTCGAGGATGATGCAAAGTGTTGAGATGCCCTATGTCTCTTTCATGTTGACCCAAAATGTCTTTTTATTTTCTTTCTCTCTCTTTTTTTTTTGTTTTTACCATTTGGGGATGACACAAAGAGTTGAGACACGCTCTATCTCTTCCATGTTGACCCAAAGTTCCTTTTATTTTCTTTTTTGCTTTTTTTTGTGTTTTTCCTTTCAGGGACAATGCAAAGCGTTGAGACAGAAATGTAGATCTTCTATGTTGACCCAAAACGGATTTTTTTTCTTTTTTTTTCGCTCTCCTTGTGTCATTCTTCTAGTTTTATGTGTATTTGGCCAATGATGATAGTTCTGAGCTCTTTAATCAAAACATTGCAACAACAAACATACTGACCCCAAATCGATAGATCCCTTATGTGTTTGGTGTTCTTGTTTTGGGGGAAAACCCTTTCTATTCTTTCTTTTCCCTTTCTTTCACACAATGTATCCTTACTCAAAAATGTATGACTTGGCATAGGGTCTTTCCAAGTTGGCTCTCATGTCTTTTTTCTTGTTGCATTTTCCATTCACTACTTTAAAGTAATTTCTCATAGAACGGTGTGTACCAATTCTTTTAAAGTGGGGGAATACATTGGCATTATAATTTGCATTTTTTTCATTTTCCTAGTTCTTAGTGCAGCCTTGTTACTTTATACGATGTGTTTGTCACTTTATGGATGACATTGGGTGTGATGTCTTTCATGAGCATGATCTCTCTTAGCATATTACATTCCTCTTAGTGGCCTGATGTGACACACTGCATACCCTAAGTTGTGAATTTTCTATTATTTGATTGGTTCTCTCTTGGAGACATTAGACACAATGTTCCCTAATTTATCTACCTTGCATGAACTAAGCAAGACTCATTTGAACATCCTTTTGCATGTTGCATTTTGCATTTACATGGCCACCTTGCATAACACAAATTGCACTCATGTGGTGCCATTGCATTTGTTCATGAATTCTAAGCATATGAAGCTTTGCTTGTCTCATGAAGCATGAAATGGCATTATCCTTTTTGGTGCCTTATTAAAGTTATCAGGAGATATAACTTTGATATGGTTCAGCGAGAAACCCATTCCAAGGCATGACTTTCCCCATAGCCACCTTTCAGGATTTCTCACCCCACGGATAACCAAAAGTTTCATGGCCCCAGAGTGAGTATGTTGTGGATTTCTCACCCCATGGACAACCAAAAGTTTCATGGCCTCATAGTGAGTATACTTGTGCCTTCTCACCCAATAGACTACCATGAGTTTCATTGCCCCAGAGTGAGTACACATTTCTTGTTCCAAAACAAATAGCCTAGATCTAATCCACAACGAGCTGGAAAAAATTATTGAAGCTCTCTTTCATCCTTTTTCATCACTTTCATGTGTGTTCCTTTGTGTTTATGTTTGGTTTTCCATGAGATATTGATCCTGGTGGCTTGATCATCCCTCTTGATTATTGTTGTCTCATCTTACCGGCATGAGTGCATTTGGATCCCTCTTGATGTGCATGTTGGGCTACTTTAGTGTGAGTTTGAAGCAAGTTCATCCTCTCACTAAAGTGGGGGCTTAATGTGTCTCCAAAAAATGTATAGTTGACATTTTTATGCTCACTTGAGTCTTTCTTAGGGACTTTTTCTTGATTTTTCCTAGATTTAATGTTGTAATGTGGCCAACATGTTCACATTAGGTCTTGGACCCTTGTGAATCATTAAGACTTCTAAAATGTCTTGTAAAAGTGTTGTGAAGTGTTGTAACCCACTTTCACACTTTTCTAGGACCCTTTCATCACAATTCACTTAAATAGCCCCTTTTTATCACTTACCAAGTCTTATTTCAAAGTGTTGTAAAGAGTTGTAACAAACTCACACTTTTCTAGAAATGACCCCTTAATGCACTTTCCAGTCAAACTTAAGTGTATTTTTGAGGATATTCCCATTAGACATCATTTAATGCACTTTAATCTTTGAAAGCTAGTGAAATTTCCCTAGTGGGACCAAGTCACCATCTGGGGTGACTTAGTCCCACTGGGCACAAAACTCAAAATAATTTCAATTTCTTGGCGAGATTTTATTCTCTTAGCCTTGAGGTTGGCCTGTGATGTGTTATTTTTAGGAAATAATGGAAAATCAAGTATAAATAAAGGGTTTTCCCATCATTTTTCATCCCCTAATACCTAATTCATTCACTCAAGCAATTAATCCATTCACTTAATCATTCTCAAGCATTCAAGCACTCTAAGCATAATGAAGTCTTTCATTGGAGCACTTCATTGCATATCTTCAAATTTATACATCAAGGGTTTGGTAAGTTTATGACATTGCATGTTGTCTATTTATCATTCTCTTCTCATTCCATTTCATTTCATAGGGTTTGATTACCAAATCGGGGTTTGACCAAGGCAAACCCCTATACTCTAACCCTTAACACTTTTTCCCCTCTTTGCATGTGTGTTTACAGAATTTGTATGTAGATTTGTCAAAGAGTCTGGTGTCAAAAAGTGGTCAACAATCCATCAAAGTCAACATGACCCTAATTGAAGCTTGGAAACCTCTTTCAGCCTGTTTTCTATAGAATCAGGATTAGACACCTGTCAAAAAAGTAAGTCTAGACCAAAAGCTACCAAATCCTATTCCAAAATTTCAGAAATATCTAGGTGGACTAAGTCACCATCTGTGGTGAATTAGTCCCACTTCCATATCTGAAAATTGATTTTCACATTTCTAGACATCCATTTGGCATATTCCCATTATGGTAGATTTTCTCTGAAACTGGACTAAGTTGCCTAGCTTGGCATACGTGTCCTAGTCAACTCTATAGGATTCTAGAGCCTCTATGCATTATATTTTAGATTCAAGTTGCACGTCTCCAATTATGTTCAATTATTTCATCATTTACTTGCATTCTTAAGTGTTTTTGCATACATCACTATGTTTTCCAACAATTTGCATTTCTTAGGATTAGCATCAATAAATCATTTCCATCTTAGTTTATTGCATTAGTACATTATATTTAGGAATATTTCATCCCTCTTTACATTAATCTTGAATGTAGAAATTAGCATTTTGGACCTATTTCTCTCCTTTTAGGTGAAAAACCTAGAAGATTAAGAGAACCCTTGGGTAACCAAAATCATTGTCCACAATATATATTCACATATATGTAATTGATCCCTCATATGAGTATTTTGTAATTATTTCTAATTACACAAACATGTATATGATTATGCTCTTGCACACGGATCAATGTATGTATACATTCATATACATGGATACTTTTGACGTAGATATGTACCGACAAAAATATCAAACACATAACATTATAATAACATTTATATACATAAATATATGTCTATATATATTTCATCACACTCATATGTGCATCCTATTATAAACATCATACATGTATGATGACATATGCATCATATATCTCAAATACACATTCAACCATACAATCAAGCACAGTAAGATAAGGAAGGAACTCACAAGCTCAAACAGATAACATCACTCTATAATTCACTCAATAGTAACCAAGACCCTTACTAATGTTGAAGCATCAAACTAAGGATGACTTACCTACTTCCCACATAATAGCTTGACTCAAACAATCTACTATGTGAATAAGCTCAGATAGGTTAAGTTATTGGTTACTCGACCAAGATCTTTTCCTAAGTGATACTTCCCCTCTGCATGGAGGAATGAACATATACCTGCATCCAACTATCACAAGCACATGGTAGTTAGTTGTTCACAAAACATGCATTATTCATAATACATCTCCATAGTTAGAATATTAATTCACTAACCATCCATTTTAGACATATGCATTTCTTCATATATCATTAAATGAAACAACATTCATTTGTAATGTATTGATAAAAAAGTGCAAGCACAATTTATTCAACATCAAAATACAAATTACATTCATATTTACCCTACATAGTCATAGTAAATAGTAATTACACAATTGAGGTGTAACACACTCAAGGATGCTCAATCATCTCTAAATGTTTATTGATTAGAAACTTAAGCAAAGAAGGCGTGTGGCCCCCACCTCAAAATTTTCTTGAACCTATTTTTCATCTACTAGATTTTGTACCCATGTATCTTCCCTATGTAGAGTTTGAGATGTCGGTGATTTTGATGTGAAAATATCAACTTTGAATGAAATCCCTAAACTGGATGAAGATGAAATCTCATCACTATCGTCATTGTGAGAATTGGAAGAAGAAGAAGAAATTGCACTAAGAATCGACTGAGAATGATCTCAATCATTAGTATTATAATTAGGATCTAGTGAGTACAAAATATGTTGAGAAATGTTAAGTATAGTTTCAAGATAGTGGTAGTTAAGATGGCCAAACCTCTCATGCCATCATTTTCTAAATCCATTTGAATGAGTTAGTAGTTTTTTTGGAAAAATATCTATTGTAAAGTTGGAGAAGTTATATAATCTGGATTGGTGATTTGCCTGCCCTATTGCTACCAAATTATTTCTTTGCAATTCTCTTATCTCAACTGAATTTGGAGAGAAGTGTACTTTCATGCCCTTCCCTAGATGAGTTATTTGATACACTAAAAGGAGATTAGTTGATCGTGAAGAAACAATTAATAATATTTAAAAATGTTCCTCCTTCAACTTCAACAAACCTTCTCCCTTTTACCAATGTTGGAGGATCATCACCTACGGTGATTGTGGACATATTGGATGGCTCTAAGGATGAATAAACAACCTATGAACAACCCATATGATGTGAAGCACTGAAGTTTATAATCCATGATGGATATGAACATGTTGTAGCAATGAAGGCTTTTCCCTTTGATTTCTCTTTTTCCTTATTATTTTCTTGAGTTGTTGAAGATGCCTTGATAGAATCAGGTAGCCCTATATTATTCTTTTTGAGAATATGTGTAAGATATTCAAATTTTTTCCTCATGCATTGATGTTTATTGTGTCCAATTCTTTTAAAAAGGCACATTTAATTTTCATAGGAATTGGCTTACTTTGAGAAATGTTATCCATTTTGGAGTTGTCAATTTTTTCTTCTTTCTTAACTTCCTTGTCATTTTTAAAGTTCTTCTCTCCTTTTTATTTTTTTGCATTTCATTCCCTACAAGTAAAGATTCAGGCTTATTGTAACATTCCACCTCTTAATATACAAGTAAACTCAAGAATTTACTAGAAGGTAAATAAACTTAGTAAACATGAGAGAGAATTTTTTTTTTTAATTTTTAAAAGAGAAAACATTTGCATAAGCACAAGAATAAAGTACAAATTTTCCAGATAAATTCAAATTTGAATTCACATGTAATCATAACTAGAATCAAGCTAATTCCTTACAGAATTCATTTATATCACATAAAATAAATTTGGCATAAAGAATAGTTTTACCTCATAGGTTTTTCTATCATAAGCCAGAACATGGAGTTCATTACATCTGGAATGTCGATATCTATCTTTACAAGCCTCAAAGAGTCTACTTCTACAGAGGGAGAGCATCATCCAAGTGCTTTTCCTCCAACCATGGACTCAAGTGGTCCCTCGCGCACTTCCAAAGTTGAAGAAAACCCAACCCTTCTCGAAGATTATAGATATAAGGAACTACCAAGTTTCACCATCTGAGTCCTAGTGATGTGTACTACAAAACTCAATCGACCATACAACTCTAGATCCCTTCTAGCTAAGTATGATCATTTTGATTGGTCATTCCATCTAGACACACACCTCTGACTCGTCTTACAAACTATCTCATCCTATAGTTTTTCTTACTTATTTGGTACTCTAGACTCAAACTAGTCATTATAGAAAATCCATTCTAGCCAATCTGACTTAGAACTAATCCTTAATCTAGGATATTCATTCAATGTAAAGATTTAGGTATTTCAATCCTTTTAAAAGTCCCTTATTTCATTCTTGCAATATCTAGGGTTTATGACTTCCTGTCATTTTACTCTCAAGATTCAATATCGAACATCTTGATGTATTAAATCAATTTTCAAAATTATCGTAGAATCTCTTAAGGTATTATAAAGACTTCCCGTCTTGTTCCATGGTTTCTCGACCTTTCTTTGTCAATCAATATACATGTATACATACAATGTCATATCCGACATAAGCGTTATCTATTTCCTTGTTCTCCAAAGATAATAGCATTAGTGAAGCAAGACATAAAAGCAATTACTTCAAGTCTTACCCAGACGACTTAGCATTTCTCAAATTCACATTTCATAAAACATGAATAAGCATGATATTCAAGGAATATTCTCATTGATATGTATATATATATCTTAATCAGTGCCATTACTTCTCATGTAGTTAGTACTTCAACTAAGTTCAAACCTTCAACCTTAACAGGTTAGATTCGTAAGAGATAATAAATTGCTTCCAACTTCCTTGTCTACTCAATTTTATTCACCTTCAAATAAGGATAGGGTATAAACTCATATGATTAGCATCCTTTGTATAAGTATGTCGCATAGACCTATAACAATAATCTCAAGTACAATAGACATGAAGGTTAAGTTTCGGTCTCCCAACATCCCCTTCTCGAAGTTGGTTACGACATTGATAACAAGTATTGGAATAATGAAATTCCTTTGTACACATAGTTCTAAAATAAGTTCAAAAAAGAACTACAAGATCCATATCATTATATTGTCAAGATCTCTCTTTCCCTTGAGGACCATAACATAAGCAACCAATTCTATCAATGCTATCTAGGGTTCCACATTCTTGGATAACAATAATCTCAAGTACAATAGACATGAAGGTTAAGTTTTGGTCTCCCAACATCCCCTTCTCGAAGTTGGTTATGACATTGATAACAAGTATTGGAATAATCAAATTCCTTTGTAAACATAGTTCTAAAATAAGTTCAAAAAAGAACTACAAGATCCATATCAATATATTGTCAAGATCTCTCTTTCTCTTGAGGACCATAACATAAGCAACCAATTCTATCAATGCTATCTAGGGTTCCACATTCTTGGAGAACCTATTTCCTTAAGCATGTATTTCAAGGAAATTTGACGAGAGGAATCTTAATCCCTACAAGAAACATTTATATGTGTTGCATCCTCCTTGCTTCAATATCGTGATGATATTATCTCACCAAGAAGTCCCTTGAAAGGACTAGCAAGATTTTCCTATGGAGCTATCCTAGTCTTTAACATCGACTAAGGATCTAATTCCATTTTCCTTATTTTCCCATTACCATCTTAAATTCCAAATTCAATAATATGAGACAATACAACATAAGTATAGCGCACTCTAGCTTTCTCTAGACCTCTTAGGTGCTATACAAACCCTCATTATTATAGGAATATGAATATGCTATAAAATAACCATTATTTGACTAACGTCAATTGAATAACCCTAAAAGTTTTATTCACATAACAATACTTACAATCCTATTGATAATCCAATGTTCACTATCTTCAATCTTAAATGATTTATGAACTCATATCAGAGTTTCCTCAATACTTTGAATATTCTAAAACATAGTGGTTTAACTCCTTAAGTGTTGTCATATCTCCAACCTTGGATATTCCAAAAGAGATCAATATCTCTTTATTGCTCTGGATGAATGGGTTTCTAGCACAAGCTTGAAAATGTTTCCATAAGTCTTATTCTCATTTTTTGGAACTCATAGCTATTTTAATATCCTTGCTAATGCATAGACACTCCACTGTGATATTCATCACTAGTTATTGTTGATCATACTAGATATAATCTGATCAACTACATAATGTATTTAAAAGCAATAATGAACAATCTTTAAAGTCCAATCTTTATACATAAGAACTCCCATAAATTCTATTTCCAAAGAGAAGCTTATATTACCAAAGTTATGTTGAAACATACCAGGTAATAAGGTTGTCTCATACCTGAGTGATCCTCCCACTTATACTCAGACGTTATAGCTTGTTTCCCTTCTAGTTTGTGATGAACTCACTATGATACAACACAGCCAAAAAATGTCTTTCCCACTGGGTCAAGCTTCCTCTTTTCTTTTTAGCATCCATCCTTCATGCCCTCCTCCAAATGGGAGCCCCCCTGCCAAGAAAAACATTCTTCTTTGAAAACCGTTATAAGAAGATAACTGAATATCTTTCATTTTTTTTTTCTCCAGATGCTTTCAAAAACTCCTCCCCAAATGACATCCCTATGCCCCATCAGAGTACCTTCCAATAAAAGCTACCTTCACCCATTCTGCATGAGCTTGAGAATAGTTTCCTCCCATGAAAACTCCAACTCCATTGAAAGGCATCCTCCTCTCAATGCTATCATGCATTGTATCCTTTTATATCTCCAACATTGGCAAACTTCTCTTCATTAATATCTGCGCTCCACTAAGTAAGGTCGAACGAATGGAATCCTCTCTAAGCACCCTTTTTTTTCCGATTAGAATGGATGTATTCTCCGAAATACCTACTGCAAGAATCCGTTATTCCAACTGTGTCTCGGCCTCTTCTTGAGTGTACAAGTAAGCCTTATTATCTTCACAATCATCGGTCATGATGTTCCTATGTGGCAAGATGAAGATCTTGAAACTATTGACTTCGTCTTAGTGGAGCACTGTTAAACTAAATGTCGATGCTTTCCCTAAAGCTTGTGGATGATCAATCGGAAGTCTCCAATTCGTTACTTCAAACTGTTACCATGTCCAACAATTTTCCTACTACTGCCAACTACCAACCATTATGTCCTTCCTTATTGGCCCCACAACAAGTAAGACAAGAACCGGTTAAAAAAATTAGTTAAGGAGGGGTTACCAAGGCACGAACTACCATGAAAGACTTGCAAGATTTGGCATTTCAAACAAGTGACTTGCGCCACCTTTGTGGCTTCAACATGTGGCCAAAAATGGTTTAAGAAAAGCCATCCAACATTTCCAAACGACTTCACATACCTATAGGTAGTCAAGCATACATGATATTGTATCATGACAAAAAATTAGGGGTGTGGGTTTGACTGATCTATTCCACTATATTGGCATTTATTAATATTTTACAAAATGACTCCCATAATATCTTTTTCCTCTATCATGAATTATAAGAAAGCTACTATTAGTTAGCATAGGTTTATAACCTTCACATATAACATGCAATGAATATTTTAATAGATTAGAAATTGCATCAGCATAAACTCATTTACGTCATTGACAACTTGTCGAGTTGGAAAATAAACTTAGACTAAAAGGATCAAGTATCCCTTACCCAACTCAACTGGGTTCACCATTTCACCCAACATTAGACCTAAGATGGTGACAAATTGTTCTTTACCTTATATCTATACCCTCTCTCTGATGATGCTCTCCCTCCCTTTCTTGGAGGGCGGAAACCTAT
Organism: Sequoia sempervirens; assembly: GCA_007258455.2. NCBI lineage: Eukaryota > Viridiplantae > Streptophyta > Pinopsida > Cupressales > Cupressaceae > Sequoia > Sequoia sempervirens. The sequence continues at coordinate 182,715,424 of VDFB02000017.1, forward strand.
TTCCTAAATACAACTTACAACACCAACTTGAGATTAATGTATCATTAATCATTTCATAATCATTATGAAATCATCACATCTTGACAACTTTTAAACACATGTTGATTTTAATCAAATAAACCTAACTCATGAAAACATTGATTTTTCTTGACATTTTCCTTAACATCAAATCATTGAAACATGCATAATTATCTACTAATTACTTCAAAGTAAGAAGTAAAACATAGTTAAAGTTAGGGTGTAACATATCTCCCCCCATAAGAGTCATCGTCCTCGATGATCCAATGCCTCTGAAACCTTATAAGACAAAACTTTTGTTTACCCTGCAAAAGCATACACATTTGAGAAAAAACTTTGATATAAAATCATGGCAAACTTTCAATGTCATATTACCCTCTGGTTGTTGGTCCCATTGGACCTTGCATTGAAGAAGATCGATCATGACCACTTCCTGGTCCTATGCCTATAAAACATTCTCAGAATATATAATTATCATTTGTTATATACTTTCCAAATATAATTCATATAAAGCATTATAACTCCTGGTAATAGTTGATAATAACATGATTCTATAATCAATCAAATTGGTAACTTCAAGAATTTTTGAAGATTCCTTTATTTCAAGGAGCTAGTTTGGAAAACATTCCTTACTTTATGAAACTTTTCTATCTATTATCATCTTTCACCAATCTCTTTGATTGGTTTGATTTGTTATCCATTTCTGACGACATTTAAGGACTAATGCCAGTCCTATCTTCTAGCTTACCTAGCTTATAGGAGTTTGACATCTTTTCCCGTCCAATGTCTCTAATGGAGTCACCTTGTTAGCAGAATTATAGAAGTTATATCAAACAACATAAAAGGTGGATGTCTCTTTCTACATGTAGCAAACAACTACTTTTAACATAGGTTCACCAAGAGAATTATACCAAAGATTAACAACATTAAGCATGTAAGGTACAACTGTTCCTCATGTAAGATACAAATAGTAACATCAACCTTCACTTTTCTAGCTGAAAAGGTTTTTCACCAAGTACCAATTTCATTTATTTCATGCATCATCAAAATAAGCTGATAAGTAAATACAAGAGAAAGGATTAGAATTCCTTTTCTAGTTCATCTGTCCTCCAAGACTCGGCATGCCACTGAAAAGAGGAAAAGCATCACCTGGGTATTTTTCCTTCCAACCAAGGTCTTAAGCGGTTCCTCCGCAAACTTCCTAACTGGAAGCAGTCCTACACTTCGATGAAAGGTTGTGTTGGAAACCCTCACAGTTGCCATCTGAGCTCTGGTGTGTACCCCCACTTAACCAACTCTGTCGCACTACTAAGTATACCCTCCTACTAAGTACAACTCTGGTTAGCTAAGTGCCTAGAGTATTGTGAACTGACGAGTGTACACCGTGGCAACGACACTTACTATGGCCATAGTTTTATATACATACACTTTGCAATCCACGTAGTAATGGTTCACCACCCTGCTCGACTTGGAGAGACTATTCACTTGGGCTTAATGGACTACCTATCCACCCACATACCAATAACACAAGGTTCAAAAATGGTATCTGCATAAGACCTCCTTCAGATAACTTACATATCAATTATATAACCCTAAAAGGGTTCAGAACCAATTCCTTTCCACACAAGGTTTATTTCTTCTGTGAAGCTAAGGACATATCAGGTGCATTTCCACAATTCACTCCCTTACATAATCCATTAGAGGCCCATCTAGGCCATGATAGAGAAGAGCATTAAATCGAACATAGTGAACAACCAAAAATTTCTTGTATAGCCACCAAAAAACTCAACTCAACATCAAATATAAGCAGTTTTAAATTTCAACAATAAATCAAAGAATGAACTCTTTTCCAACAATAAATCAAATCTTGACCAACCGGTCATAAGATAAACAATCTTCAAAATTCGGTGGCTAGACCATTTCAAAAATAAAGAATAAAACAATGACAATCCTTGCCAGTATTAAAAGGAATTTCACCAAAAAAAAATCCAAGTGTCAAAATCTAGAAAAACACTGTTAATACACTGTGTGACTTGCCTAAGTCACTACAAGGGAGTAGATTGCTGCACTGTATTCAGATTTTCCAAAAGCTTACAGTGGGTTAGAGATTGCGTTACAAGCACATCAAACAAATAAGTCTCTTAAGACTTACATCATGCTTAATCATTTTGCAAATAAAGGTGTTATATTAGATTCACTCCTATTTCTTGGAATATCTATCATTCACTCGTCAGATGATATCATAAGATCATCTTATACAAAGATTACAATAGGAACACAACTTATTTATTCATTCCACATTACAAAACTTTATTCCACTTGGCTCATTCCAAGCCATCTAAAACATAGACTAAAGCCCATTTTATCTAGGTGTCGTTGATATAGTTTCAAGGATTTCCAATGATCATATGCTTCAACACCTCGTTGACTACTTCCAAGTCCTTCCATCCTTAATTCTTGAAAAGAAGAGTAGTATTAAATTCATATAGACACTGCTCTACCTAAGCTCTTAGTTTGCTTAGTAATTGACCAAGGTTTTACCTTTCTAGTCAAAGTCTCAAAGTCTTTTAGAAAGTTTTTGTGGTTTTTCTCTATGCCCTTCTGGCATCAAACCAACTCTATCCTTAGATAATATTCTAAATGTTTAATGATTTTTCTCGTAATGGGCTCATAGGTCCATGTGTTGAACCCGGTTAGCTCTGATACCATATGTAACATTCCACCTCTTTTTCTTTTTTTTTTTGTAACCAAGAGGTGTCCCCGCGATTAACCCGGCCCAGCGACATTCCGGCGAGCGGGGACGAGACTAATCCTCTGGGGGGTACGCAACAGCCGGCCAGCCCATACCCCTGGAAAACCCGAGAGCGAGTCGAACCCGAGACTATGAGGAGCCATCCCATAGCCTCAAGCCAACCGCGCTACCCGTGCCGGCACCTCTTAATATACAAGTAAACTCAAGAATTTACTAGAAGGTAAATAAACTTAGTAAACATGAGAGAATTTAAAAAAAAAAAAAAAATTAAAAGAGAAAACATTTGCATAAGCACAAGAATAAAGTACAACTTTTCCAAATAAATTCAAACTTGAATTCACATGTGATCATAACTAGAATCAAGCTAATTCCTTACATAATTCATTTATATCACATAAAATAAATTTGGCATAAAGAATAGTTTTACCTCATAGGTTTTTCTATCATAAGCTAGAACATAGAGTTCATTGCATCTGGAATGTTGATCTCTATATTTACAAGCCTCAGAGAGTCTACTACTACAGAGGGAGAGCATCATCTGAGTGCTTTTCCTCCAACCATGGACTCAAGTGGTCCCCCGCACACTTCCAAAGTGCAAGTAACCCGGCCCTTCTCGAAGAGTATAGATATAAGGAACTGCCAAGTTTCACCATCTGAGTCCTAGTGATGTGTACTACAAAACTCAATCGACCATACAACTCTAGATCCCTTCTAGCTAAGTATGATCATTCTAATTGGTTGTTCCATCTAGACACACACCTCTGAATCGTCTTAGAAACTATCTCATCCTATAGTTTTTCTTACTTATTTGGTACTTTAGACTCAAACTAGTCATTATAGAAAATCCATTCTAGCCAATCTGACTTAGAACTAATCCTTAATCTAGGATATTCATTCAATGTAAAGATTTAGGTATTTCAATCCTTTTAAAAGTCCCTTATTGCATTCTTGCAATATCTAGGGTTTATGACTTCCTGTCATTTTACTCTCAAGATTCAATACCCAACATCTTGATGCGTTAAATCGAGTTTCAACATTATCGTAGAATCTCTTAAGGTATTATAAAGACTTCTCATCTTGTTCCATGGTTTCTCGACCTTTCTTTGTCAATCAATATACATGTATACATACAATGTCATATCCAACATAAGCATTATCTATTTCCTTGTTCTCCAAAGATAATAGCATTAGTGAAGCAAGACATAAGAGCAAGTACTTCAAGTCTTACCCAGATGACTTAGCATTTCTCAAATTCACATTTCATAAAACATGAATAAGCATGATATTCAAGGAATATTCTCATTGATATGTATATATATATATATATATATCTTAATCAGTGTCGTTACTTCTCATGTAGTTAGTACTTCAACTAAGTTCAAACCTTCAACCTTAATAGGTTAGATTCGTAAGAGATTATAAATTGCTTCCAACTTCCTTGTCTACTCAATTTTATTCACCTTCAAATAAGGATAGGGTATAAACCCATATGATTATCATCCTTTATATAAGTATGTCGCATAGACCTATAACAATAATCTCAAGTACAATAGACATGAAGGTTAAGTTTCGGTCTCCCAACATCCCCTTCTTGAAGTTGGTTACGACATTGATAACAAGTATTGGAATAATGAAATTCCTTTGTACACATAGTTCTAAAATAAGTTCAAAAAAGACTACAAGATCCATATCATTATATTGTCAAGATCTCTCTTTCTCTTGAGGACCATAACATAAGCAACCAATTCTATCAACGCTATCTAGGGTTCCACATTCTTCGATCACCTATTTCCTTAAGCATGTATTTCAAGGAAATTTGACGAGAGGAATCTTAATCCCTACAAGAAACATTTATATGTGTTGTATCCTCCTTGCTTCAATATCGTGATGATATTATCTCACCAAGAAGTCCCTTGAAAGGACTAGCAAGATTTTCCTATGGAGCTATCCTAGTCTTTAACATCGACTAAGGATCTAATTCCATTTTCCTTATTTTCCCATTACCATCTTAAATTCCAAATTCAATAATATGAGACAATACAACATAAGTATAATGCACTCTAGCTTTCTCTAGACCTCTTAGGTGCTATACAAACCCTCATTATTCTAGGAATATGAATATGCTATAAAATAACCATTCTTTGACTAACGTCAATTGAATAACCCTAAAAGTTTTATTCACATAACAATACTTACAATCCTATTGATAATCCAATGTTCACTATCTTTCATCTTAAATGATTTATGAACTCATATCAGAGTTTCCTCAATACTTTGAATATTCTAAAACATAGTGGTTTAACTCCTTAAGTGTTGTCATATCTCCAACCTTGGATATTCCAAAAGAGATCAATATCTCTTTATTGCTCTGGATGAATGGGTTTCTAGCACAAGCTTGACAATGTTTCCATAAGTCTTATTCTCATTTTTTGGAACTCAGCTATTTTAATATCCTTGCTAATGCATAGACACTCCACTGTGATATTCATCACTAGTTATTGTTGATCATACTAGATATAATCTGATCAACTACATAATGTATTTAAAAGCAATAACGAACAATCTTTAAAGTCCAATCTTTATACATAAGAACTCCCATAAATTCTATTTCCAAAGAGAAGCTTATATTACCAAAGTTATGCTGAAACATACCAGGTAATAAGGTCGTCTCATACCTGAGTGATCCTCCCAGTTATACTCAGACGTTATAGCTTGCTGCCCTTCTAGTCTATGATGACCTCGCAACGTCTTTCCCACTGGATCGAGCTTCCTCTTTTCTTTTTAGCATCCATCCTTCATGCCCTCCTCAAAATGGGAGCCCCCCCGCCAAGAAAAACAAGAAAAACATTCTTCTTTGAAAACTGTTATAAGAAGATAACTAAATATCTTTCTTTCTTTTTTTCTCCAGATGCTTTCAAAAACTCCTCCGCAAATGACATCCCTATGCCCCATCAGAGTACCTTCCAATAAAAGCTACCTTCACCCGTTCTGCATGAGCTTGAGAATAGTTTCCTCCCATGAAAACTCCAACTCCATTGAAAGGCATCCTCCTCTCAATGCTATCACGCATTGTATCCTTTTATATCTCCCACATTGTCAGACTTCTCTTCATTAGTATCTTCGCTTCGCGAAGTAAGGTCGAACGAATGGAATCCTCTCTAAGCACCCTTTTTTTTCTGATTAGAATGGATGTATCCTCCGAAATACCCACTGCAAGAATCCGTTATTCCAACTGTGTGTTGGCCTCTTCTTGAGTGTACATGTAAGCCTTATTATCTTCACAATCACTGGTCATGATGTTCCTATGTGGCAAGATGCAGATCTTGAAACTATTGACTCCATCTTAGTGGAGCACTGTTAAACTAAATGTCAATGCTTTCCCTAAAGCTTGTAGATGATCAATCGGAAGTCTCCAATTCGTTACTTCAAACTGTTACCACATCCAACTGTTTTCCTACTACTGCCAACTACCAACCATTATGTCCTTCCTTATCGGCCCCACAACAAGTAAGACAAGAACCGGTTAAAACAATTAGTTAAGGAGGGGTTACCAAGGCAGGAACTACCATGAAAGACTTGCAAGATTTGGCATTTCAACAAGTGACTTGCACCACCTTTGTGGCTTCAACGCGTGGCCAAAAATGGTTTAAGAAAAGCCATCTAGCATTTCCAAACGACTTCACATATCTATAGGTAGTCAAGCATACATGATATTGTATCACGACAAAACTTAGGGGTGTGGGTTTGACTGATCTATTCCACTATATTGGCATTTATTAATATTTTAGAAAATGACTCCCATAATATCATTTTCCTCTATCATGCATTATAAGAAAGCTACTATTAGTTAGCATAGGTTTATAACCTTCGCATATAACATGCAATGAATATTTTAATAGATTAGAAATTGCATCAGCATAAACTCATTTATGTCATTGACAACTTGTTGAGTTGGAAAATAAACTTAGACTAAAAGGATCGAGTATCCCTTACCCAACTCAACTGGGTTCACCATTTCGCCCAACATTAGACCTAAGATGGCGACAACTTGTTCTTTACCTTATATCTATACCCCTCTCTCTGATGATGCTCTCCCTCTCTTTCTTGGAGGGCGGAAACCTATTTCCTGAATACAACTTACAACACCAACTTGAGATTAATGTATCATTAATCATTTCATAATCCTTATGAAATCATCACATCTTGACAACTTTTAAACACATGTCGATTTTAGTCAAATAAACCTAACTCATGAAAACGTTGATTTTTCCTGACATTTTCCTTAACATCAAATCATTGAAACATGCATAATTATCTACTAATTACTTCAAAGTAAAAATTAAAACATAGTTAAAGTTAGGGGTGTAACACTTATTAGAATTCAAAGTGCCCATTTAAATTAACTTTTTTGCTCTCTTCTGAGATCAACAATAAAGTTATCAAGTGCGGGCATTGAACATGAGGCTCCAAGAGCCTGTTTAGTAGAGTAGAAAGTTGATACAAACACAAAAACATTTTGGACCTAGTTCGGAAAGTACAAAAGGGATTAATTGATCCTCTTTCTTGTCAATTTTATAATATTTTAACTACAACTTTAAAGATTTAGATTTAGTGAAGAATTCTTATAAAGTTCAAAAACTCTTAAGACAAAGGCCTAAGAGTTGATTTTCTAACTTGTGACTTTTATGTTCATCGATTTTCCCAAATAGTTTGTTTAGAGCTTCCCAAACTTCATTGGGTGTTTTCAAGTTCTCAACATGGAACAACAATTTCAAAGAAAAATTATAAACATAGTAAGCCAAATGTTTGATCACACTTATTTAAAAACTTCTCAAATGTTGCCTTTAGTTGGTGTAGGTTTTTTCTTTGTTCCCATAGGTAATTATCCCATATAACCATTATTCTTAGGCACGGGAATTACTTTCATCTTACAATAATGATAAATGAAAGGTGTTAGGGGTCTGCTAGACTTTAGGTAGTTTCTTTGTAGAAATACAGAAATGAAGAACTTAGATATGTATGCAAAAGTGAAGGAAAAACACAACACACAAAAGCCCTTCTCAAGGAAGTTCTCAAGGAAGTGTGAAAATGGACCACATACAACATCCCCCTTGATTATTTGTTTCCCCCCCAATTTGGCACTATATAGAAGGAGTGCTTTGTAAATAGGCCAAATGAAGAATAAACTGACACTTTATAGGATGATTGCAATATTATGATTGTTGGATTCATCGCAAAAAAAAGCACTTTTGCAAAAAATGGTACATGAATCTGAGCTACCGAGCAAAACATATAGTAGTTTGAAAATTTACACCTTTACAATTTAAACTTTCCTTCTTACAAAATATTTTTTCAAATTTTTAGAAAATATTATTACACTAAAAGATTAGAATGCAGAAGAAAAAAGCAAGAGAAAATTTAAGCCCCCTTGGATTGGAAGGAACCAAGAACGAAAATACCGTATGACCAAGGGCTTAAGTTTGAGATGGCTTGGCCCCCTCCCCCGGACATAGGCCCTAGTGGGGAAGATGAGGTCCACAAAACTCCATATAAATGAAGTGAACATTATCCTCCTCTATTCTAAAAAATGATGCTCCCAAGGCTGCGGCAACAGAGGTAAATTGTGCCGCAAATACGGCTTGTTCCCGCTGGTATGAGTAAATCATGCCTCCCCTTGCAAAATCGTGGCACCCACTCGAATCCCTTCAAATCACAAACATATATCTAGACGATGTTCCATGTCCGTATGTCTCGTTTGCATGCCCTTCAAATCACAGATAGAGCTCATGATGACTCGTGCCCACTGAAACGCCAAATCTTCGCCACTCTGTGAACCAACAGATGATGGGTGGATACGCCTTTCTTGTGGATTATTGCACACAGAGACGAAAGAAACAAGCAAAGATTTTACAACATAGATTTTGCAATTTTCAGAGCACAAACAGAGATTTATAACATCATCCAACATATGATGGGTTGATACGCCTTTCTCGTGGATTGTTGCACACAGAGATTAATCAAACAAATATAACTCAATTAAATGAGTTTACCTTATGGTCTGAGAGCATCCTCGTCCAACTTTGATACCATGAAAGAACTTGCAATAAGGGAGAATAGATAACAAGCACAATGAACACAAAATTGTACGAAGTCGATCAATTGTATTGGGTAAATCAAGAGTACATATATGAGAAGAGAAAGACACTCAATCTCCATGAAATAAGGATAGGACTCCTCCCTCATGGAGTGGTGGTGAGTTGCCTACCCCAAAAGTAGCATGAGGTGTTGAAAGTGATTCGACACCTCTAACACTCCTACCAAACATTGACTCGTCAAGTGAGAAAGAGTCAATGGGATGTCTAAGTAAGGTTAAAGTCTATGTGGATGAAATATACACACTAACATGTAATATTTATATATTATTTCAAATATTGTATAATATAGTGATAATCAGTAACACTTCAACTAATAGGATTGATCATCATTTTTACTAATAGTTAGTAACATTGTGATAGATCAATGTCCTAACGACCAATAAGTATTAAAATGCATTTCACCCTATTTATATGTATACTATACTCTATCTAATATACTATACTCTGTACAATTTTTAGGTTTCATACTAACTTCACAAATTATTACATTATTAGTAATAAAGATTATTAAGTATATATGTTTAATATCAATCACTTTTGGTGGATACATGTCTATTAATGTTACCCTAGGTTGAAGGTGGCAATAGATAAGACCTACTAATGAAAGATGAGAATACATAATAATTCCAAAGAACATGTACTATATTTACAATTGTCAAATCAACTTCCACACTTGTCCATACCAAAATTTGCAAGCTTAACTCTCATAATTATATCCATAATTAGATTGCTCCAACATAGACTATTACCTACATCTATATTTATAATAGTATGAAAGAAAATCTTTTGCATCGTTAAATGATTTAACAGCAATTGATTTTGAGAAATAGCATCAAAGTCTTTTGGAAGACATTGAAATTTAAAGCCTATTTTCGGTATGGAATAGTATAAAAAAATATATTGCTATTAAAACATATTTGGGTCACAAGCTTGACACTCTAATGATGAATAATATATAATAAAACTAAAAATAAGGGAGAGCAGTCGATCGTGGTATAGGACCTATCGTGGGTATAGTTTTGGACAGCCTAGGGCCCACTTTTGCACAATAAAAGTGCCAATAAATTTACACTTAATATCTAACTACAAATCACTTTAATTCAAAAAATACACAAACTGACCAATACTGTAATGGCACATCAGCATACCAATATTACATGACTTAGTGACCAACTATCGGTTCATGACTTTTTTGGCTCCTTTTTTGTGGTTTTTTAAAAATGGTCCAAAAACATTGATTAATGTGCCCAATTTTCCCCCAAAAAAGATGGGGGGATTCCAGCTCGATGGTCAAGAGACATGGCAAAAAAAATTGACCAACTCTGATGATGTGGACCCCTCGCTCAAAGTTACCCTACCCACCATTAGCTCGTCTCCCTTAATTGAGAGAAATTGAGCATATACCAAGATGGCTTAAAACTTGTCGCCACTAGAACGCGTATGTGGACCATAGGTAATTTGAACCCAAAATTTAAATAACGATGAAGTTTATAAAAATTATATGGGGAATAACTTTTGGCATCCCATGCGTTGCATCAATCCCATCTGATAAACTGTCAATGCCTTCAAACGCAAGAAGTGTCGTACAAAAATAATGTGGACAGTACTTTATTATAAACAACAAACTATAATGATGCCGCTGAATTTGTTTATTAACTGGCTAATAGCAATAAATTCTAATGGTTTTTTATTTGGACTTTTAGCGTACGTTTGTGAATATTGACCCTTTTTTCAAATTGATCATAACTGAGAGAATGACGTGGCAAATCAATTTCAAAAGGAAATTATTGAAACGTTAACATTCCCATCTACATGGCTCTAATTTCTTTCGTTAGCATGACACGTGTGCAGCTCTCCACACTCGAGGAAATAACTCGGGTGCTCCACCATCGTACCCTTTGTTCCACCAAGACTACCTATTCGAATCTTCAAAAGACATTCTCTAAGATTTGCCAGAAAATTTCTACATTTATAATAATAAATGCGTTCTCCATTTAGATATATCCTTCTCGGTAACACACACATAATATTCACGGGAGCACGCGCACGCTAAAAAGCCGGCATCAATCAACAGTGGACTCCAATTTGCTTCTATCACTGCGGAGATATCATAATTGTACTCTCAATGGATGAGTTTAACAGCTTACAATGAACAAAATAATAGCTTGAAACGAAATGAGAGTTTTATATTGTTAAACTACAGTACTACGCAATCAAAAAAATAAATTATCTATATATATTTATTATAATAATAATGTTCCAAGCCATAACCTTTATTTTCCTTTCCCCTCTCACTTTCAAATCATTATTATAATAATTATAGAGATTTTATTCTAATCCCAACAAGTTAATTTTTTAACATTTCTTGAGGAAGTGCATAACGTCGTCATTTGTTAACTGTTGTTACACACACTATCCATTATTATCATAGACTGTTGAAATATTGTGTGTTGTTCCTTTATATTATTTTAAATTGTAGAAACCGACCATGGCTCGCGCCCGCTCTAAACTGCCCTTATGTTCCTTGAAACTTAAGTGAATCATCCAGGAACCCAACAATATTGGATATTCTTGGATTATAATCTATGCTTGTTCCAAATTCGCTAAATTTTCGTCTTTATTCTAATATTAATATTCCTTACTTATTCCAAACTGAATTTCATTACGTGCGGTGCGGGACGGCACTACATTTTATGCCTTATCCAATTCACCTAAGACAGTAGTGGTATTCTCGAAGAAGAAAGAAGTGAGCTGCGTCAAACAATAACTCTGTAGAAACATTGATAATGGAGACCCATTTGGAAATAACAGCTATTTCCAGAAATGAAATTGCAATCATGGAGGAATTAGCAGATGGTTCTTCTGTACCAGATATCCAACGTGATGAAGAAGACAATCATGGCCAAAATGATGAAAAAAATCGGATTCAACGTGAAGAAAATGTCCTCCAAATAACAGAAGCTGTAAAGAACAAGTGTAAGTACGTGAATTGCTCACTGGCATTGATGGGTGTCTCTCAAACTTTTTTCGGCTGTGATATTCGGTCACGTCGTCAGCTAAGTCCATTATTAGTTGAGATTTATTTATTGACTGTGTCAATGATTTTAGGAGTGTTGTTTTATATGGTACATACCAAGATTATGCAGGAACAAAGGCTTGGGCTGGAATACGATGAGCCCACAGTATTTGCAGGTAATCCATATCAACTATTTATTTTAGTGTTGTCAATATGCGTGGCAAGCGTGCTATTTATCATCATTGCCATAGACGCATTGAAAAATACATAATACGCTCTAAAACATTTAGACTATATATGGTCTTTTTTTTCTCTAAAATTTTACATATATCTCAATGTTTACACATTCAAAACTGTAAACTTCTTTGAGTCTATCATATAGGAAAGCATGGTTGCTTATTCATTTTAAGTGTTTGTATGTTATATTTTGTAATGGAAGTTGTGTGGAAATTTGTTCTCCATAATCAAATCAGCTTTATATTTAAATAAAATTTTATAAAAAAATAAATAAGTTATAATAAGTTTGTTTTTGTCTTAAAATTTGAAATTGAAGGTAGGATTTTAGAGGTGGATAGTTAAAAAAAATCTGTTAAGACAACTTTTATAAATATGGATTTTTGTTGGGCGTAAAAAATAATTATTTATATCTGATTTTTTTAATAAATAAAGTTTTGTAGAGAATTATATTTTGTTTTGAAAAATAATAAAATTTGTCATGAATCTTATTATATACTAGATAAAAGATACTTCTGCATTATAGTTGCAAAGTTTATAAATATGTCACCTTGAGACAATCTATTCTACATTCATACAAAATTGATGAGAATGAAACTGCAATTAATGCAAATAAAATTTCATATTAAAAATAAATCTAATATATTTAAAATACTCAAATAATATTTTTTTAATTAAAAATATGAATAGAATTAAAGGTATTGTTTTATAATTGATGAGATGTACTATTTGGATATGGATTTGAATCTAACATGTTTCAAGTTTAGCAATAGTAAATGATAGATTGATTATCACCTCATAATTAAAATATTTTGTTGATTTTACATAGGGACACGTTTGGTTATTATGGACATATTCATGAATGGAGATATATCTTGTAATTGTGAATTTGTAATGTATAATTTGTAGATTAATTTCCTTCACTTCACTTGGCATGTCTTGAATTCTTCTATGCTTTATGTTATCTATGGATCAACAATATTTATAAATACATTGGGAAGGTGGTCGATACATGCCACAAGGGAACATGTTCTCCTAGGTCAACTTGCAAAAATGTGTACAAATAATAAAATAATAATCTCTTTGAAGTCTCCAAAATAAATTGATATAATTGGACAAAAACATAACGTATAGAATTAATGAATTAAATTTCAATGAAAGGTTCATCAATTCAGTGGCTACAAAAAGTCATGAAGAAGATTGAAAAAACAAACAGTAGGGGAAGTCTATTCAACAACCTTTTCTTAATATTAGGACCATTTTTAATAACCTGAAAACCCTAGCGAATCATGTAGAACTTCAATAGCAATCTTGAAAAATATAGAAGATGTCTTTGAATGCATGCAAAAACAACTAAAAAATAATCATTTATGCAAAATACCCATGTAAAAATGCTTATAGATTCTAAAGCACAACAGTATTAAAACCCTCCAATCTGATATAAAATGGAGCCTCTGCTATCAAACCAACACCACAATGTAAAATCCTCCAATTTGCTAGAAAACGAAGCCTCTGCTATTAAACCAACACCACAATAGCTCTTTCGACAATACAACTTAATCAATATATTTTCTCACACATTTTAGAGTATACTTTCCCACACTACAACATTGAATATTACATTTTCTTCCTCTTGCACCATCGTACAATAACGCCAGGTTGCATTAACCCTCACACAAGCAAACACTTACCATTCTCCTTCCGCGTATTCAGGCAACCAATTCCACCACCCCCAACCCACGTAATTTGCAACCTCCATGTTATCATAAACAACCCTAAGAAACTCACCACTGGCTGGGAGATTCCTGACACTAAGAAATTCTATTCACGTATGGGCTGACAAAAATCCTGATAGAAATTTCAAACATATAGCCTGTCGACTAATAATAATTATAGAGATTTTATTCTTATCCCAAATTAATTTTTTAACATTTCTTGAGGAAGTGCATAACGTCGTCATTTGTCAACTGTTGTTACACACACTATCCATTATGATCATAGAATGTTGAAATATTGTGTGTTGTTCCTTTATATTATTTTAAATTGTAGAAACCGAGCATGGCTCGCGCCCGCTCTAAACTGCCCATATGTTCCTTGAAATTTAAGTGACTCTTCTAGGAAGCCAACAATATTGGATATTCTTGGATTGTAATCTTATGCTTGTTCCAAATTCGCCAAATTTTTGTCTTTATTCTAATATTAATATTCCTTACTTATTCCAAACTGAATTTCATTGCGTGTGCTGCGGAACGGCACTACATTTTATGCCTTATCCAATTCACCCAAGACAGTAGTGGTATTCTTGAAGAAGAAAGAAGTTAGCAGCGTCCAAAAATAGTTGACATTAAGTTAATATTAGCTCTGCAGAAACACAAATAATGGAGACCCATTTGGAAATAACAGCTATTTCCAGAAATGAAATTGCAATCATGGAGGAATTAGCAGATGATTCTTCTGTGCCTCATATCCAACGTGATGAAGAAGACAATCATGGCCGAAATGATGAAGAAAATCGGATTCAAGGTGAAGAAAATGTCCTCCAAATAAAGGAGGCTGTGAAGAACAAGTGGAAGTACGTGAATTGTGCACTGGCATTGATGGGTGTCTCTCTCACTTTTTTCGGCTGTGATATTCGGTCGCGTCGTCAGCTAAGTCCATTATTAGTTGAGATTTATTTATTGACTGTGTCAATGATTTTAGGAGTGCTGTTTTATATGGTATATACCAAGATTCTGCAGGAACAAAGGCTTAGGCTGGAATATGATGAGCCCACAGTATTTGCAGGTAATCCATATAAACTATTTCTTTTAGTGTTATCAATATGCGTGGCAAGCGCAGTATTTATCTTCATTGCCATCGACGCATTGAAAAAGACATAATCCGCTCTAAAACATTTAAACTGTATATGGTCTTTTTTTCTCTTAAATTTTAGGAATATCTTGATGTTTACACATTCAAAACTGTAAACTTCTTTGAGCCTAACAACAAGTGTGCCCGACCAGTTACAGAATTCAAATTCTCCATGTCTACCATATAGGAAAGCATGGTTGCTTATCAATTTGAAGTCTCCGTATGTTATATTTTGTAATGGAAGTTGTGTGGAAATTTGTTCTCCATAATCAAATCAGCTTTATATTTTATATAAAATTTTATTAAAAAATAAATAAGTTGTAATAAGTTTGTTTGCGTCTTTAAATTTGAAATTGAAGGTAGGATTTTAGAGGTGAATAATTATAAAAATTAAAATCTTTTAAGACGACTTTTATAAATATCGATTTTTATTGGTTGTAAAAAATAATTATTTATATTTGATTCTTTTAATAATTTTTTTTTGTGGAGAATTATATTTTGTTTTGGAAAAGTAATAAAATTTGTCGTGAATCTTATTATATACTAGATAAAAAATACTTCTGAATTATTGTTCAAAAGTTTATAAATCTGTCATCTTGAGATAGTCTATTCTAAATTCATACAAAATTGATGAGACGAAACTGCAATTAATGCAAATAAAATTTCAAATTAAAAATAAATCTAATATATTTAAAATACTCAAATAATATTTTTTTAACTAAAAAATATGAATAGAATTAAAGGTATTGTTTTATAATTTGATGAGATGTACTCTTTGGATATGGATTTGAATCTGATATGTTTCAAGTTTAGAAAAGTAAAGGATGGATTGATTATCACCTTACAATTAAAATATTTTGTTGATTCTATATAGGGACATGTTTGGTTATTATGGACAAATTCATGAATGTAGATATATCTTGTAATTATAAATTTGTATATGTACAATTTGTAAATTGATTTCCTTCACTTCACTTGTCATGTCTTGAATTCTTCTATTCTTTATGTTACATGTGGATCGACAATATTTATATATACATTGGGAAGGTGGTCAATACATGCCAAAAGGGAACATAATCTCCAAGGTCAACTTGCAAAAATGTGTACAAATAATAAAACAATAATCTTCAATCATGCATATGTTCCTATGAATGCTTGTGCGGAACTAGATTCTTTTTAGTGCGCCAATTGAAGTGTTTATGCTCCTTGGTATGAGAGAAAATTTGTGCATATTTAGTGATCTTAAAAAAATGCATTGAATAGTTTAAAAACATGGATATAGCAACACATTGAGCAAATTTGTGTTTAGTCAGCCTTGGATGGGAAATGTGAAGGTGGGAATTGATTGAAATTGATTGGTTTTCATGGGACAAGTCCACAACTATGAGGATGACCTCACCTTCATGAATTAGTCTCAAGATACGAAAGAAACTAAATCAAAATGGATAACTTTTGCATGGGATCAAGTTGAAGCATAGTTGTGATAAACAAGTGGTTATAACAAATGTATAGAGTTGTTTGATCATATGGGTAAGGCATGTGACATAATTGTATAGAATTGTGCATTATGGGTAGGTGGATAACATAGGGAAGGTGACCCAAATTTATACAAAACTACACATTTTTTCAATATGTTTATGTATCAAGGAACTCTCCTCAAAATAAATAGAACATAAAATGGGAAATGGCATGGTTATGCATATATTTTCATTATATTTTGCACCCACTTTGAAGTGAATGTGAATCTTATAATGATCTTACATCTAAAAGTAAGTAGCACTTGCAAACATGCATGTAAAGTAAATATCTCAAACAATCAAAGGATATTGCATGAAATTCATATAAAGTAAGGAAGTCTGTGATGATATGATCATTGAACTTCACCTTGTTGACATACATTTTTGTAGATATTTGTATCAATATATGGCCTTTTAATAATCAATCAAAGAAATGTCAATTAGGTTCTTTACCAAGCTATCCCAATTCTACATATGTTAAATCTTTAAAATGTATTTTGATACTCATGTCATTGTAAAGATTCATATCTACTTTTATAGTGACTTGGTTCAATGCCTATGTTCTCACTTTGCCTCATGCACTTTATATGTTTTTCATTATTTTCTTATGATAAATCTCCACCCAAAACTTAAGTGTGTCTTTTGTGTCTATGCATTAAATGGAAATAAACACTTTTTTATTGGTACATTAGTGATATGTAGTTGCATATATATTATATTCTTAGCAACTTGGAAAAAGGGTAGAAGAATTAGCTTGCACTTTTGGTTTTTTTGTTTTTCTATAGATACTAAGGTGTTATTTTTCTATTTTTGAATGGTGATAACTATTCAAATGTAAGTTCTTCATTATCATATAGTGGGACTATGTTATTTAGTTGGTATCACAACCACCCCCTAGGTTTCTTTGACACCATTCTAATTCAAGTTAAGACACTAAAACCTCATTGGCTCCCCCAAGAACACTATGCATAACTATGAAAAACTAAATTAGTATTTTCCCTTTAGCTATAGATTAACCTATGGAAACTAATAGACTATTAAAGACTACACCTTTTGAGCCTACCACCCACTTATAGAAACTACCTAACAACCCTACTTGTAGTGACTCAAATACATAGCAATGGAGGCCAACCCTTCATGAACCCAAGAACACCCATTAGACACTAATTGAACAACAAAAATAAAGACCCTTCTTGCACCTCGTGGTCATGCAATCATAAAACATTGCTTATATCACCTACAAACCCTCTCAAATATGTTGAAATCAATAAAAAACACTTTCACTACCATCTTGTTATCTTCTTATCCTCCTCTCATTTATCTACGACTAAATTTTCAACAACCACCATACAATACTAACCTTCCTCATTTATTTTATATCTTTGTATTAACACACAAGAACTCGTATCATACTCCCTTGCTACAAATGCATAACTACAACATCATTATTCTCTTGTGATGTTTTCCACCTCACAATCTGCATGTCATTGCAAGTGTGTTCACTCCCAAGTGCCCCACCTTGTTTACTACAAGTCACCATTGTTAATTAGGAAAATATGTAGTTGTTGCAATTAACTCTCCTTTTGTGGCTCTCTATTGTTGAAAGTGATTCAATGCTCACTCTCCCCTTTGCTATGAGTCCTTTGGCTCCATGTAGACACCTTTGTCTCAAGTGCCTCTACACTATGGTGACTATGTCACTAGTGGCTACAAGTGAAAAGCTATAGTAGTTGCAAGTGCATGTTCTCATCCAAATAATTAGTACCGCACCTTCAAAACATGCCATATTCTCATGCCTAAGATTCCACTACATTAATTAGTGAGTATTCAAATGAAGTCTACTTAGTGATTTTGAGGGAAATGTGTCCATTTCTCATAGGTGATGGCAATGCAACTAAAGAAGAAGTGGAGTGAAACTCCACCTATTGTTTGATCCCTTGCCATTTATATTTAGTGTTTTATTTGGTTAATCTAATTTGTGAAAAGTTTCATGGGTTTAATGGCATTAATATAAGGTAGATGACTTCCTTTGATGTGCCTTTGGCATGCATGACATAATTTTATTAGTCTATTAATAAATACTTTGGAAATCTCCATGGGTATATGTTACGTGGATTAACGGTAACATGCTACATGGAAGGACGTTGAGAAAAGTAGTGGGTCCTAGTGATGTACTCAACATGGTGGGCTTTCATATTTTCTTGTCTCCATAATAATGTTGTAAAGGGTTGATATGCCTATTTTCCATTGGGAATGACACAATGGATGAAAGCTTAGAAATGATTCTCCCATTTTCCCTTTGTTAGCAATGTGATTTTATAGGAATACAAAGAGAATGGTTTATGTTGATCAGATGACCTATGTGTAGATCTTTTATGGAGTCTATGTGTGCTAGGGAAAATGAGTGAACATATGGGTCTGAGATGGGAAAGTTGGTAAACTTTTAGTATATATTTGTGAATTCTCGACTACTTTTCAAAAGATCCTTAAGAATGTAAATGATGGAAGAATGATATTTTATTGAAAATAACAAAATCGCCAAATTTACTTGTGAACACCACATAAATCTAAGATGGGAAGTTCGATAGACCTTTAGTGTATACTTGAGTGTGCTCGAATAATTTTAAATAAATACTTAGTAATGTAAACAATGGAGACATGCTTGTATCCTATTGAAAACAACAAAATGGCCAAATTTATGGTTATGTGTAGGATCATTATGGAAAAAACAGGCCCTTAAGTGGTAAAAAAAAAAAATTCAGAATTAGGAAACTTGATGTAAAAATTTGAATAAATTATCTATATTATTTAAAAAATATGTAATAATAGAATCTTAGAAAATTGAATGCAGTTTCTAAACTACTAGGTTTCTTTTAAAAAAAAAAAAATCTATTTGGTGAAAATTTGAAATTTCAATGCAGTAGTACTTAAATTTCAGGGAAAAAATAAGAAGTGGGTGTATGTTTGACCACCCTAACCACAATAAAATGATAATATTTTATTATAAGATTTTGGATATAAATAGATGACTCATGTCTCGATGTGATGCATATTTTTTTATTTTTATTTTCAAAATAAATAATTAATTATGAATTTTTTATTACAACTTTTAAAAAATATAAAATACTTGTATGTTTGACTACTTTAACTTGGTCAAAAATTCATGAAATTCAATTTTTCTTTTTTTAATCCTATAGTATGTGAAGTATAAAATGTGATACATATTTTGGATTCAAAAAATATGATACTGTTTGAAAGCTATAGATGTTTTTCAATTAGTCTATCAATCAGGACTTTATTTATAATTTGAATAGAAAATAAATAATAATTACTTATTAAATTCAAAGTAAAGTATAATTTATATTGGTGAAAAGCTAAGAATCTCCTTTAAAAACCCTTTTTATTTCATCAATTTTGGGTAAAAAGAAAGTCATCAGCCACATACCCATCATATTGCCACTTTTTGACCCATCATAATCCTGCACATACTCTTATTGAAGATCACATGGATATGAGATGGGAAGTATGGTAGGCCTTTAGTATATACTTGGGAGTGCTCAACCATTTTTCAAAAGAAGCTTAGAAAGGTAAACGATAGAGACATGCTCCTATCCAATTGAAAACATCAAAACGGCCAAATAAAAGGCACACAACTTCGCTTACTGCATTGAACCCTCAGCTGTACCTCTTAAGGAAATCACCCTGCACCGTTGTGGAGTTTGGTGCCGTGAGGAGAAAGGTAAAAATTAACAGTGAGTTATGCCGTGTGAAAGAACCAAACTAATCCATGACTTGACTATTCAGACGCACGATCCCATTATAATAGTATAAAATACAATCATGCCTACCCATAGAAGTGCTTAACAAATGTAATAATAAATCCCACCAAGAAATTGATATCATTCATTATAAGAGAAACTCACCACTCACTGCATATTCTTTATTTTCTGGGAAACTTCTATATTTATAATAAATGCACTTCTCCATTTTCTATATATCTGATTTTCTAGCAGATTCTCCGTAACACAGTCATGATAATCATGCGCGCAGGCAACAAGCCATAGTCAATAAATAGTCGGACTCGAATCTGCTTGAACGTAACGGCAATATATCTTCTATCACTTCGAAGGCATCGCCGAAACTTAGTTATACTCTCGACGAATGGGTTTAACAGCTTGCTATAAGCAAATAATATACTCTAAAAACCCATACACCAATCAGTTCTTGTGCAAACATCTTAGTCTAGAACATGTACTGTAAAACAGATCTCTTGCTGTATCATGTACTCTACTTCTGTTTACACATGACAAACTGTTAAACTTCTGTGTATAAGTGCTTGTGTGTTCAACCAGTGAAAATTTTCCAAAGGTGGTTCTATAAAAAATTCCAAAGGTTGATTTGACTTTAAAACAATGTTGTTACAGTAGGTCATTGTACTAGTCACGTTTAGCATATTATTTTTTCTTAATTATGAAATTGAACTGGACAAACGTTATGGTCATTTGTAAATAAGATAAAAGTACTAATTATTGTCCATGTTCTAATAGTCATTCATTGATACCTGGTAATTAAAAGCCCATTAAAACATTTTAAATGTACCAATAATTGTCTACTTTATATCTAATAGTTACAAAAACAGTACTTAATTGGAATAGTTGTGCAACTTTATTAGTATCCATAATGCATGATTACTAGGGCATTTGTTCATATGTATTTGATCGATTGTGCAAATTTTGTGGTGGTTAAAGTGAACCGTTATCGGGGCAACAAAGAATATGTATCGAACATCACCTTGAAATGACCACCTTTTGACCTTTGTGTACATAACAAATCCTCTCATGTTCGTAATAACTACCCAAAAGCTGAAACAATAGCTGTACTTTTAAGTCACATACAAAGAAACCCAATTTTTTTGTCAAAATCCAACATACCATTTAAGATCTTAGGGTGCATAAAGTTAACTACTAGTAGTTGCGTGCAGTGACATGCAACAATGAGTCGATAGGCGGAGAAGTCCTTTCTGATAGGGAGTCAGACGCCGGAAGGGTTAAAAACCGGGAAGGCAGACGAAAATTCTAACCAAAGTGCACACAATAAGCCTATAGGCTAATTATTCATAATTCATTCATTAATTAAGCACCTCTATGTAATGCATTATGGAAAGTGGTGTCTAGGAGAACAAAATTTCTTGATATCTGAGCATCTCACTTGTAAACAATCTCCCTTTAACACCAATATTGGGCTGGATTTCTCTACAAGGACAGGAAGAAATATGTATACACATCTCTTTGTACAGATAACTTCATTTATTGATGTCACCTTTTGTGTGGGCTAAAGGAATGGTCAAATTAGAATAGTGATTTTGCAACCAGCTTAAAAAAAATGTTTAGGACAAAAGGAAAGTCATTCTCTCCACTGGGGTGGATGATGCAATGAACACTAAAGATCTTGGTGAGATGCATGATACAACAAAACAATATCATAAAAATTTATATGGTCAATCTACAGATTGAATAAAACTAACTTGGCAGTGAATAATTCAAAATAAGTGGTTGTGCATATCAAAACAAACATGGAAGCCAAGAAAAGAGGTTCACCGACTTCTACAATTAAGAATAGTTTTGACAGAGGTCCCCAATTTGTTGTGTATGAGCTTGGGCACAGAATATTTATTGTTTTTCCTTTGATTAGCCCTCTCATGGGAAAGGGGCACTGTCTCTTCACAAACACAACCCTACTTTGCTTTCATTGGTCCCTTACTATCCTTGAATAGAAGAGAAATAATTGGTTTTGGCAATGGCCATCTTCATATAAAGATCTTGGAATTCCTAAGAACATTTTTCAAGCAGAGAAGAGAAACAGATAGTATATTGAAAGCATTCTAGAAAAAAATTATGTGATTAAGGCAGAAAGGAACAAGAGCATAATAACTTCATAAAAAAAAATTTGGGGAAGCAATATATGGGTGACATTCAAACCATACCTGTAGATTGTTTACACACTATCCCCTGTCCAGTTCTGTGTGATCTCCCTGGCAATTTGCATGTACTCTTCTAGTATCATTTTTAACATGTTGCTGCGCCAATAAATTGAACCATTATCTCCACCATAGCAGATTATTGCTACCGCAATGCCAATTGCATGAATGGAAGACTTCGTAAAATGTTGCCTTGGACTAAGAACCCAGGCATTTATGGACCCCATTATCATTGCCTCATACAGGCAATTGAAAAGGCATCCACTTCACAAGTTATTACTTGTCATTAATATAACAGCATTAATATACCCAGCAATAATTAATGAGTGCAAAGGGCTTTATTAAATCCAGAGTCACTCCTACCAGGCAGATACACCATTGAGTTTCTTTCCAAGGCATACAGTGGAAACTAATTGACTAGGCTTGGTGTAATACCCTTGACCATGAAATTCAATGTATTATCAGTAAAGTATTCCAAGTTATAATATCAATGCAGAGGAATTGGCAGTCAGGCCCAACATCACCTTACAAACTCAGGTTTGTGATGTAAGTGTATCTCTATACGGCAGACAGACTAGAAATCTAGAATGCTTGAGAGAAATGGATCAGCGATTACTTGTCTCTGTAGTACAAAAGCAATGATGTAATCAAGGAAAACAATGAACTGCAATCATGGTGGAATGAGATTGTTAACATGGAGCATGAAACGAAAGAAGAAAAGTGGATAGTATCATTGTTGGGGATGTGAAGTCCAACAGTCAAACCGTTCATTTCCCATTCTTTTCTTTCGCCAATGTAAGCAATATCATCCTATAAATTGTAACAATTTGTAAGCCAGGTTATGTAATTGATTACTCACTGCTTCCTGGATCACATCCAATAGTTCTTAAATTTTATCCATATAAAACATGGAGAATTATATGATGATTTCCAGTTTGTGAAGACCAATGGCCTAATGACCGATGGCGTTTTAAAACGCTGTTAAAAATATAATCGTTCACCAAACCATAAGACAATTCTTGCTCTATGATTGATTACTCATTGCATCCTGGATCACACCAAATAATTTCTTAAATATTCTTCACTAAGACCATATTGCAATTATGGTGTTTTCCAGTTTTTGAAGACCAGAGTACAATGGCCTAATAATCAACGGCCTTTTAAAAGTCTTACAAATATAATTGTCCACCAAACCAAAGCACACGTATCCGCTTCTTGTTAAATACATACAGCTGCAACCAAGTCAGTTGGAGAGTGCCAATGGCCTTGAGTAAGCCTGTGTCTTCTCCCCTCTATCTCAACACTACCAGCGCCTGTGGGCCACTTCACCTGATTAAACATCACCCAAAAACAAAAAAATCAATATCCTGGACAATTACTATCACATTCATAACAATAGTCGAAGATTTATGTTAAATTTTACCATTACCCACACTAAGGAATTTCGTTGCTCTTGCAATACAGTTGAAGCAATATGACTGATTCTTAAGCCCTTTTAATATATCTTAACGTTATTCTGCTTAAAATAAATGTCACTGTTGCCTGAGAAGTCTTCCATGGCCCTAGAAAATGTGTTATTAAATAGAAATTTTTGTGCCACAAGAGTAGACAAACTTTCATGAAGTTAGGGAATAAGAAATATAGCTACACCGTCTATAGAGACATTATTCACGACAAAAAAGACTTTGAAAGGATGGCAATGGGGTCATCAAATATATGTGCACTACTTCATGAAAAGTGTACACTCGAAATCCTAAATATGGATAATGGTTAATGAGAATAGAATGTGTGAAAACTTAAGTAGATGCTTGAAAATGAGTTTTTTGCATGGAATATTTTGTGCTAGAAGAATAGGCATACTTACATTAAGTTAGAGAATAAAAATTATGACTACGTCGTCTAGAAGAGATAGTATACACAAAACAAGGATGATGGAGGTGGTTGATCAAATGCATTACTTCCTGAAAATTGTAGACTCAAATTCCTAAATATGGTTGAGAATTGTTTATGTGAAAAACTAACATATAGGCTTGGAAATAAGTTTTTGCATGGAGACTTTTGTGCGAGAAGAACATACACACTTTCATCGAGTTAGAGACAATATACACAAAACAAGATCTCTGATGAATATGAAGATGGGCAATCAAATATATGTACATTACTTGATAATTGTTCACTCAAAATTCTAAATATGGTTGATGAGAATGGAAATGTGAAATACTTAGGTGAATGCTTTAAAATAAGTTTTTGCATTGCAATTTATGTGCCAAAAGAGCATACATACTTTCATTTAATTAAAGAATTAAAAATATAGTACCCTTAAAAATAAATCAAGGGACTAGAAATAAATTATGCATTGTACAAATACAAACATAAATACTACAAATCAGTAAACAACTACACAAGCTTTGAATTATAATGAAAAACACCAATTTATTTGAAGTTTTTCCATTATAGATGTCTATAAGAAATACCAAAATGAAAAATACTAACAAACAAGTCATGGTTCTAAAACAATCAAGATACCCTGGAATCTTGAATAAATAAGTATTTTCCATCAATAAAAAAAATTGTATTACCGGATCATTAAATCAAATTACCAATTTATCAAAATTACCATTCAACAATTGAAACTCACTTTATAAAAAAAACCATAAGAATGGATTGGGAATTCTATAGTTTGATCTAAGTAGTCATAATCTCTAGACTTTAACTGCATACTTTCTCATAGGGAAATGCATATCCTTTTTCTTCTCTCTCTATGTTTTCAATGAAGCTTGAAACAATAACAAAAGAAGTTCAAATTAATCTATTTTAACAAGAATCTTCAGAACATTAACAATGTTTGAACTTCTTGAAACAAATTTCCTATCAAAGCAAGTTCTCCACAGTAAAATTCATCATTACATAGACAATAGAATTCAATGTTTACAAATTGGCATCCACAAATCCACAAACCCAACAATTAATAGAGCAAAATCAAATAGACAGCCCAAGCTGAAAGCCATCCTACATAATATTAAATACACTACTAAATATCTAGTATTAAAATCTCAAATGCACAACAATATAGATGAAAAAGACTTGTTGGCAATGCTACCAAGGCAACTAATCTGCAAATTGATCATAGTCAAGAACTGAGCAAGGTGGACAAGGCACCCATTCAAGAATATGTAAGTCAGAAATATGGTTACCGCCATTATACAATCCGCATTATAATTGAATTTGGGATTGAGGCTACTAGTTCCAAACTTCAAACTCACTATTATGAGGATGAAAACTTAGTTTGGCCACTAGCAACACCTATTTTGACTATTTGACAAGGAAAATTATCTGTCAATATTATATGTATCTACTTTTTGTCATGTTTTAAAATAACTTCTAAAACACCTGTGGGTAATATAGCCACCTAATTTTTGGCCATGTTTTAGGTTACTTTTAAATCATTAAGCCTTCAGTTCAAAAAACAAATATAGAATTCATGGTATAGAGACAAGTACAATTTTCATTACTAACACTAGTATTCAGATTTGCCACAATGGTATGAGCTCAATTGGAAAAACCATTATGGTTTCCAAATCTGAAAAGTTCATATTCCCAGGAGAAATGATAAAGCAGTAATATCAAGTGGATAACATCCTTTCTAGATTTGACTCTCGTGAAATATGAGTATAAGTAAAAGAGTTAAGGGAATTGAAACCAATGAATCCTGCTATATAGGCATTACTTCTATGTACATTGAAAAAGAATTCAAGGGAGCTTAGACATGGCAATAAGTATAGTAAATGTAAGGGCAGTAGTATAATAATGATAATAAGATTGAGCGAGCAAGAACAACATTTAAATTCTCCAACAAAAAAATAGAATAAATCAGAGATGTGGCAAGTTGTTGATGTAATGAAGGCTACAACGTGCATTTGAGCATGGCACATGTTTAATGGAACTTTAGTGCAATCCAAACAAACTCCATAAGAGGAATTGCACAAAAATGCATATTAAATGTAACTGAGTCATCATATAGGTCACTGGATAAACATAATACCTAGTGTTTGGTGAGATGCCACCTAATGGCACAAGTCTTCTTTGGGCACAAGTCAAGTGGCATGTACTTCTTGAATGCCTCTCTCAAAGTAGTTTTTTGGGTCTGGGAGATAACAGTTAGAACTTGTGCTATCGATTTCCTTAACACTTTACTGAAAATAGAAACAAAAAAATGTCAAATAAATAGTGCTTTTAAAAATGAACCAAACCAAGATAAATTGAAAGCTCAAACAAGAACCTAATATGTACAAAACTTTCTTACAAGAATCAAATTAACCCAAAACACAAATGGAGGCGCAAATCAAAACATATTTACAAACCTAGGAAAAACCTAACATTTGTACTAAACCCTAAGGATCTACAGTAAACCCTAACAACCACAAATACTATAAAAAATCACACCAATATAAATAGCCCCTCGAAAACATAAAAAATCTCAATTCCTAAAGACAAACACTTACATCTTTTAGAGCTTTTTGGGGGCTCCTCCTATAATCTTAGCCACCCTGAGGAGTACCAACTTGGCCTTGAGCTCCTTCAGCTGACTCAACAGATCTGACTTTCTCTTTGTGCACAGCTCATGAATGAAAGATATATTCTTACAAATGTTAATTTATCTTAATCATCAAATTATTTACATTAATCCTATAATAATATTAACATAGTATTGGTGGTCACGAAACAATGGGTGGGTGCTAAGGCATTGAAATTATTGGAGAAGATTATATTGCACCTACAGATGGGTGAAGATTATATTGTTGTTGTTCACAAAAAAGATCATGGTTGTATGTTTATTGTTGTTGTTAACCATATATGTGCAACAGAAGGGTGCCAAGCTATAGATGGGTTCCAATCAACTTTCACACCTTGCAGGACATCCTCCATTTGCTGTAACTAATTTATTAAGGTCACAGTTTATGATTGCTTGATTTGAACACAAATACAAAGGGTCCAATCTATCACCAAATGGGAAAAGAGTTTATGCAATTCTAGTGATAGGAATATTCCTTCCATAGAAAGAAGTAGAAATAGCATCATTTGGGACAATGATAAAAGCATGCTTAAGTTAAAGTTCAAGTAATAGATGTGTTAATTTTTTTATTTTTTTTAATAACTTATAATTAAATCTACTAATAACCTTAAAAGCTAATTAAATTAAATATAATTATGTCAACAGAATTGTGATCAGTTAGTAGGAGCACTTGTTCTCATTTTGGAGACCAAAATTCAAATCTCCCCAAGGATATTATAGTGTCAAACTGGTGTGCTAAAGTGATAGTCCCGCTTCAGTTGAGAGTGTATGAAAAAGGCTTGCAAGTGACATTGGAGAACAAAACCAATAAGGAGGATACCTTGCATAAGGAAATAAGAGTTGCATCATTGCAAGTATGTGGTAGGTCTATAGGGAACACTGGAGAATAGTGGAGTGACAAGGAGAAGGATGCCTTGTAGGAGGAGACACAAGAAATAAGACATCAAGCCATAAGAGCGTAGTAAGAATAGGAGATTATAACTATGACAATATTCCCCGCTAGTAGAGAGTTAGATAAGGTAGTGTCCCTGCAAATGAATTTATGGATGATTATTAATAAAAATTAAATATTAATTTTGAAATTATTATAAAATTTACTTAAATTACAATTTATTAATAAAAATTAAATTTATCACAAAATATTATAAACTATTATGTAAGAAATTCCATTTAAAACTTAAATCTTAATCAATACAAAATTAAGAGTTTGATGTTCATACATAGGTTTGTCCCCACATAGAAGACTCAGATTATATGGATTATGTTTCAGCTGCCACAGTGGACTATTGGTTGCTAGATGGTCCATTATGACAACACAAATGGATTAGATTGCCTTGTGGCAAAGTAATTATTTGTTGCCACCAAAGTCTAACATAGAAACCAACAACACTGAACCCTGCCCTAGCTGCAATATATAAACACACAAAAAGCTACTGGTACCCTTCCCCTATATTAGTTTATTCTCCGTTGCATTACAATGGTGTTAAAAATGAAATAATGTAATGTTAAGAGATAAAAAATTATAATAATAGATTTGATAATTTCTACTATTAATATTATTAAGTTATTTGGGATGGTTTTTTACAAATTATAATATAATTTTTACAACATGTTTTCAAATATTATTATTTAAATTATTTAACTATTAACATAACATTGTTTAAATATTTTAATTGCTAATATCATTAAGATATTAAGACTACTTTATTACAAAATGTAAATTTTATTTTGTAGTATTCACTCTTCACATTAATAGTAAAATAATATGTTTGTCAACTTCCAACACTCTTCCTCGTACTACATTAATTTGAACAAAGAATGGAACATTACACAGATTAACACATAGTAGATTGGTTAAAAATCTGATGAAGTGTCTTCACCAAATCTCCCACTCACCCAACACATGCCAAATTGATTGCATTGATTGACATTACAACTATCAAATTGTGAAAATCCTTTATTGCACATGAGATAACAAATCCCATCATCCATGTACAATGAGAGAACACATATTTCCTAAAGTTTACAATCCTTTGAGCATGTCAAAATTCCTCATCCTATCCAATGGTAACTTAATCCCTCCTTTTGTTTATAGCAAGAACAAAATTATAGTGCATGAAATTTGACCCAATTCATAGAGAAAACTAATACTCTTGATCAAACAATCACATTAACCACTACACTAGGGTAAACTAGTTCTTTCTAAAGAAGCTAATCTACTTTTAATCTAGTAGAAAGAGAAAGTTATTCTAGCTGATTCTAATGTATTTTATCATTGAAAATTATAATTTTCTAGTAAGTTAAAAGCAAAAAGAAAACTTAAAAATTACTAACTTATAGATTTATTAAGCTAAGAGAAAAATTATAAATTCAAGCCAAAGAGAAAACTAGACTTATAATTTGGATACCTCTATGATGGATGTTAGTGCATAGCATTGTAGTTTGTATGGCATGAGTAAATCGATTCAATCAATATCATATATCAACCTAGAAATTTATATTTAATTCTTACACTTTAAATTACATCCCAAATATGATTATTTACACAAACACAACCACACAAAAGGGAAATATGTCCTTGATTTAATTTTGTACTATTTTTCAACTTCAATTAGAATATTCTATAATCTAATTCTTCATAAAAAAAAATCTATATTAGAATTCCTAATTTATTTCTATTTTCTCATATTACTAAAAACATAATTTAATCCCATTTCTTTCAAAACTCAATTTATAATATATTAGTTTCCTTCATTCTATCCTAGTTTTATTTATTTATCTAGTGAAAAAAAATAAGTTACATTCACATGCAACTTTTGATCTCCGAATTGTATGCAAAGAGAACCACAATTTGTAGTTACAACATAAAAGTTCATGATGGATTAATGATCAAATATGGTTCATGAAAGGACAAAAGTTCATACATCAATAATTAAAAATAGAAAAAGTGTTATTTAGTTCGTATATGTCCTATTATTCCATATGTGTGTAGATATAGATATATATGTAACCTACATCATTATTGATTATAGTAAATGACCTCAACTATCAATGTTTGATCTTTATTGCTATCCAAATAACATGAGGGCATACATAAAAGGTCCAATATCCTAAGTATGCTTAATTTTTGGATCAATACGAACTCACATTTAATGGTTATCTACAAAATAGTACTCCATAAGTATTAAATAACAAAAAAAATTATAATGCATAGTATTGATTTATCTAAAACAAACATATATATAAATATATATATATATATATTCCTATATGCTTATCTCTATGTTATTTTAACATATTAACTCTAAACTTTAAACTATTTCTGTCACGTCCCCCAAAAAATAACTCAACCAAAACCAAACACAACTATCATTTTTTTTAACTTTCTAATGTTATTCAAGTTATATAGTTAATTGATAGATGGTGACATCAATTTTATGATTTCATCGCTTAAACTTATCCTATTTCTCATGTTTCCCTAACTATTTCAAAATTAAGATGTTCAAACTCCAAGTACAACAAAATATATCTTCTATGACGTATTGAATTACTATCAATTGCAAAACTTTTTTATAAACTATACTTGTTTCTCTAACTAGGCTATAGAGAGAATTTGATTGCATATAAGATTAGAAGGAAAGAACAATGTAGTAATAAATAACCCCACACCAACATAAATATACTTGAAACAAATTTCTAAACAATTGAAAACTATCCATACTCCACTTTGCACTCAAATGATAAATTTATTGCTTATCAAGACTAAATAACTTAAAATATAAAACCTACGTTAAATGTTAATGTATGCTTACTTCAATGTTTCATTTAAGCCATTGAATAGTCAATAAATAAGCATTGATTACTTCTTATCACAACTACATGGATACGAAGCCCAATTTATTACATAAAGCTAATTATTTACGCAATAATAGTCTATCCATTTTCACATACCCTATTATACTTAAGAATTTAGACTTTAATGTCAATAATTTAATTTCACCTTTTAGAGTTTATTTTATTTTTATTTGTAGTTTATTTTTTATTTTTTTCTCTAAATTAGGCATTCCCTCATGAACATTAATATTAAAAGATTCTAACATATTTACTCAATTGTAAAGTTGGATTTTCTTTTGAATTTACTCTAACTTTAAAAGGCTTTTAAATATTACCCCTTTACAAAACTTTACTCTTAAAAATAAATTCATGATATTTTACATCTAATAAGTTTCAAATTTGCACACCATTACACAAATCCCCTAAGAATGATTTATATGTATTTATGTGAAAGACTTTATATTCCATTAGTTGCATTTTTCTCTAAACTTCAAATCTTAATTTAAAAAAAAATCTTTATATAGTCATATTTGTAATCTTAACTATTGTAATTATTAAATATTAAGCTTATTAATAAATTCCTTCCTATAACTTTTGTTAACTAATATCTCCAACAAGGAATCATTCAATCATTCACATTTTATTTATCCATTAAGATTTACTTGGATCTTCCACAAATCATTTAAAAGAAAAACCGCACGTTCCTATTGCAACGATTAAATGTAAATCACTCACTATCCTAACACAAACAAGGAAGTCGATTCATCTCTGAATCATTAATTAACTAACCTTCTCGCAGCTACCTTGCGGTTGTACCTCTCTGGATAGCCTAGAGAACTGATTTTACAGAGTTACAGAGATACTAAAATGAAGTTTCTTTCTCTGAATAGTATATGTCTGCAAGGAACAGATACAGGCGCCCCAGTAGATTCCACGTTCAGCAACCTCGGCGCCTTCAACTGCAACTTAGATGCTTTCACCACTCGGTTTTAGATGGCCGATACCACGGCTAAAGAGAAGCGGTCAAAGCATGCTCTTTTTACAGAGACTTAGACGATGAGAGGGAAGTCGACTTCTGCACAACCGCCCATGGATACCTTCTGGTTTAAATTACAGAATCCACAACCAACGAAGGCGAATAACGTTTCCACGAAGCAAAATCAGAACGTAAGGAAAGCACAAATTCGACGTTAATGGTAGAAGACTCCGGAGCATCGATGAGGGAAGGGTCGACACCACCGATTGGGGTGGCGACCCTTAGTCGCCCCCTACCAAGAACTGGACGCGGCCTGAGACTCTCTTCAGGCGATCCCATGTTTCAACGCCACGGTTACATGCAGTTGCAGATGGGAAACTGCACTAAAACGTGTTCTCAAGGATGGAGATGTTAAAGATTAGTAGGGGAGTGGCCCAAGGATATCTCATGCGTGAGTTTTCTTAATAAGTAATAAGTAAAGTTTTAGGGGTAATCAAAGTAAACTAAGATAATAATTCCTATGACATATCTTGAGTTCTCATACAATCTCGATATGGACATAGAAGACATGTTTCCTCGGGGAGCACTGGTCCTTGTTGATTGAGTAACCTCATCTCTTCTAAAAGGTGTACTCGATCCCTCTTAGCTGGTACCATAGGTTATTGTTATGACACTCCCTAGTCCCTCTCTAGGATCTCATCCTTGTGGCTATTGGAGTTGTGCCCAATGACTTTTTTATCTTTATCCTTCATGTATTATTAGTTGAATGACCCTTGTATGTTGTGCATGTTGAGTGTATAATCTATGTTTGGTGTGTTTATAAGCCTTACTCCTAAGTGTTTGGTGTGAGAATTATTGTAGTTCAAGTGTTTATTTCATAGTACAATGGGACGGACCCAAGGGTACCACATGGTTGGGTGATATGAAACCACTATTGTCGATTAAAGGATCTTAAAAAGAGCTTTGGGATCATGAGCAAGTTGTAAAAAAAGGCTTCAAAATCATTTATTTATTGCTACATGTTATTATAATAATGTATTTGGAAGGATATTTGAGTCTTCATATCATTTTGTAAATGAGTTATTGGAAACTCCTTAGTAGATGCATTATAAACTAACCACATAATTGGTGCCAGTATTATGAATGCTTTTATGCGATTTAGCATTGGAGTTGAACATGCATGCCTTCTAGTATTCTCTTCTAACTAATTGTGTTCTAGGTAAAATGAATATAGAACACTTTTTAACTAGGTTTAAAATGAATTCATATTTAGAAAATATATTATTAAACATTGAAACCACTAGGTAGTCTCTTGTTCCTTAATGTGCTTGATCATAAGGTTATACATTGTTTAGAGGTTGTTTAAGGTCCTTTATGTGGTCTTAGTGTGAAAAAGAGTTGTAGGACACTTTCCCCTTCACCCCTTATGACATTGGCCCTATGTGGGGAGGCCTTGAGTACTCCCCAACCCTTGAGAGTTATCTCCTTCATGGGCTAGTGTGGCATGAAATTGAGTGTTGAGGACCACTCTAATCTCCTAGCCATTTTCATCGTTTCTAAGTTTATTTTATGCTATATTTATTTCTAGGAGGCTACTAAGAATTGTGTTAGGATTAGAGGTCTGGAAATGGATCTTCATTGGCTCACTGACGAAGACACCAACAAAAGGAGTAAAATATATTTTTGGTACTCTAGAACCAAACCAAGACTCCAATGCTAGTCATAAACACTTTTAGAGTTGTTGACACTTGTGTGCTCATTCTAGTGTTCCTTTTATTGCAATAGTATCCCACCTAGGAAATAGTTTTCCTCAACTGTGGTGTAGTCTTCTGACATGTTGTCATCTCTCCATTAATCAAACAATGAGTATTTTGAAAATTCTATTATGAAAACTTATGAATGGAAGTTGTTCATCATAGCCTTATTAATATCATATTTTTCTATCTCGTTGATTTGTTTCATCATTGAGAAGTTATGCCAATGTTCATCTTTAGAAATTTATATTTACATGAAATTATCACATATTTTGTTAAGGAGCTTACATCTCCTATGATTGCCTAGCCTTGTATGGGTATACCCATGTGTTAGAGGCCCCTTGTTGGGTCTTAGCCCTCTTGGGAGTTGATTTATTAGTTTAGTGTTGTAATTTTTACACTTGTGCCACAGTTCTTAAACAACAATGACGCCTAATTCAATGGGTTCTTGTGCAATGTAATATCATTTCTCACATATATAGTGTTAATGTGTTGTTAAAAAAAGTGTTTTCCAAGTAATTTCTCATGGATCATTGGTAGGGAATTACATAGAGTCCAGAATTTTTTGCAATTCCTAGTCCTCATGCATCAATGGAAATAGAAGAAATAGTGTTAGATTTCTTATGGTGAGGAAGTTTCTCAAGCAATGATGGGATGACAAAGAAGTAATCATCAAGAGACTTGAAAATTCATCAAGTGGGGGGAATCTTAGAAGTTACTCCCCACATATTCTTCTCAAGATATTCTCTAACTTTGAAAATGAACTTTCATTTCTTCTTCCTTTGAATTTTTTCTCCTTCATCCTCTTCCTTTAGTCCATGCTCAAGATTTGATATATACATAGTTGGAAATGAAGCTACTTGTGAAATTAGTTAGTTTTTTCTTGTTGTTCCTTTCTTTTATGTAGGAGGGACTTGGGAAACTTTATCACCTTTTATGCTCCTGTCTTTC
This sequence comes from Sequoia sempervirens, assembly GCA_007258455.2. NCBI lineage: Eukaryota > Viridiplantae > Streptophyta > Pinopsida > Cupressales > Cupressaceae > Sequoia > Sequoia sempervirens. The sequence goes on from VDFB02000017.1 coordinate 182,750,031, forward strand.
TAAAGTTAGGATCCTTTATGTCATTGTTCAACTAAGTTAAGCTTCTACCAATGATTTCTTAACTTATTTCCTCCAATGAATTATTTTCTTCCATAGACAAGTTCATCTTTCATAATGAAATAACTTGCACAAGAGAAGAATACAATATGAAATATGTTGAAATTACTTGATAATAATAGAGAATAACAAGCTACTTTGAGGAGGGAAATATCCTAATATCTCCAATTATAACACATTTCACAATATATGATGATAATAATCTTACCACTAGCTCTTATGTATCTAATTGTGTCATGGGTGCCACCTAGTATGACTAGGATACTTAATTATAAGCCCTAAAATGACCTAACTACCCATATAAGACTATAATGATGATTATATAACTTAATTAGGAGCTAAGGTAGCACAAGTTGACTACTCATAACCCTAAGCACATATAAGATTAAGGGTATAACATTTTGGGATAGAAAGGATGAACATCTCTCTTATTATTATAGACTAGGCCAAGTACATCTCTATCATTGCAACATACATTAGATGTATCTTTTATAATGGATGTAAGGGTGTAAATTTATGACATTGAAAATTGGCAGTATGTTAATCCTCTCTAGTACTATCCCATCTTTTTATAGCAAAGAACTTTGACATTCATTATTGTAAAATTTGTCAAAACCGTGCTTCCATTATGAATTTGAAGTCTAAATTTACTATCAAGTATAATTTCTCAATAATAACTTGAATGTAAATTGTTATTGATTATTTGACTATTAAAAGAGATAATATTTAAAAAAGTAAGACTTATACCAAATGAATCTTGATTAAATAAACCACTAAAGGTATTGCTGCTACAGACCTCCACACTAGATGTTTGAATAGCCCGCCGCCATGATTTTCCACTGAACCATTGCACCGCCCTGCAGAGTCTACCATGACCCTCCCCAGCATCACATATGCCATGAACACAGACAATGTGAGGCGAGCGATGGCAATTTAGATTTGTCTCTCGATTAGCATTTCCAAATACATTTCCCAAAGATATCCACATTTTAAAAGTTGAAGAATGAAAGAAATTGCACTTTAAGCCCACTTAAGACGAAGGCTTTGCCAGTAACCTAATAGGCCCTCAACACACCCACTAAATCCCATAAAATGAAAAAAGGAGGCAGAGATGCCTATTAACATCCTCATCTTTTTCTGGCCAAACTCCATTTGGATGCCAGCAGTCGACAGAAATAACAGCAGGAAATAGAATATTTTACTACTGGGACATTGTCGATTTCTAGTTCCAAATGTTCAGTCAATATATTAGTATTTCATAAAATTTACGGTTCCTTGGAAACGTTAGAGGAAAGTATCCTTTCTTTTAAATCAGTGACAGTTTTTCAGATGGGACTTAATTTATTAGGTCCAGGCATTTTCCACTGTTTTAAAAGATAAGGCAATTGGCACTTCGGTACGCGAAAATAAGACTGCGCTCCTTCCTCATGCTCCGGCATTGATCTAGTCAGCAGCGTCAGTCAGAGAAATGTCAAATTTCAGTTTCTTTAATTGGTTTATATTTGTTACTCTCCGGACCTTTGAAGCTTGGGGAATGTTTTAGTAATTGTCTATACAGCCCTCAAAACTTATTTACTAATTAATTAAAAATAAAGATATAATGTTTTAGATTCAAGTGTCAAAATTGATTGGCGGCAGTCAATGCAACGTCAAATTTCAGAGGAAGATAATGAAAGGCTACGACAGTTAAATTGCACTTCAAGTCTAACAACAAGAACATTCTACGTGTGACGATTAAATGGACGTCAAATTTCTTACTCTTCAACTCGATGTGACGGACAAGTGAATGTTAAATTTTAGTAAATTATAGAATAGAGACTGCCATGTAAATGTCAAATTAAATTTACTCTATTCATTCTGATGGTCAAATGGATTATCGAAATTTGCAGAAAGTGTCAACCAAATGAGCGTCAAAATTATCACTTAACTAGTAGGCTCTTACGGCCAAACAAACGTCAAATTTATTACATAAGTCGAATGAAGGCATGGCCAAATTAAGGTCATATTTAAAACCAATTTTGCAAAACGTGACGGTAGAGCGAACGTCAACTTTTTTCTGACTGTTTACGAGACTGTGGTAGTCAAAAGAACTTTAAAATTAATACTATAGAAAATTTGAGCATGACGGTCAAATGAACGTCAAAATTATAATAATTGGGCATCACGATGGTCTTTTAGTCATCAACTTTATAAATTCAAAAGGTAATGGTAACGTTCAAATGGGCGTCAAATTTAACATAGGTTCAATATAACCGGTATGTGCATCTTCATTATTTGTAGTGACAATCAAATGGACGTCAAAATTACAATACAGATTTGAGTATAGCTGTCAAATAGCCATCAAAGTTATTATTTTTTGTGATCATAAAATAAACAAATACAAGAAGTTTCCTTTCAATTGAAAACATGCTTCTGACATACTTCGTGGAAAAATATTTGGTATACATTCATGAAAAATATTGAAGAATAGAACATAAAACATTAAGAATTCTTGATTTAAGAAGATGTTTGAAGAAGAAGAAGAATGGGATGATGGATTATTTTCCTTCTCATAGATAGAGAGAGTGCAATCTAAAATATTAATATAAACTTTATACATTTTCTATGTGCAACTAAATGACACACCACACAAACATGTGGCCTCTTTTTGCCTTTGCTTTTTCTTCTTGTTTTGTATTTTCATTAAAAAATATGGCATTAAACACTAATTTGATTCAATTTTTGAGCTCTTAAGTATCTTTATTTTTCATATATTTTAATGCATAATGAATGTTTTATAATATAATAATATGTTATATAAAATGTATTTTCTTGGTTCATAACAATTAATAGGAAGGAGTAGTAAAGTTAAAATTTTATTTTGAAAAGCTTCAAAGTCACATATCATTTTTTATATTTCCTAAAATTGACCTAGATTAATTTTACACATCTTAAAAATGTTTTGAATGGCTAAAGTTTTTATTTCTAAATATAGAATAAATATATGAAAATTGGAATGAATGGGTCGGAATAAAGATGAATGGGGATAAATAAGTGTGGTATTGTTAGTCAAGCGTAAGCGCAAGAACATACTACTTCTTGATGTGTTATTCTATTAAGACATTCTCATCAAGGTGGATAAAAGACTAAATAAGAAATGGTATGGATATATTTAATTCATGATTACATTTTTCTCCTATTTCAATGTGTGTGTGTGATTCTATTATGAGCATGTATTTCAAAGTATATAGATAGCCTCAAGGAAAGTGAAGTAAATATTCACACTTATAATATATATTGTCTTTGAAAAAGGATACAATGATTCTTCTTGTACTCTTTTGTGGATGAGTGTTCCATTGAAATATATAGAAAATAAAAACACGCAATGAAGAATTGTGTCTTAAATATGACCAATAAGTAGTTTGAACTAAAATTTTCCTCAGTTATCTAAAAGAAAGAGAATAGATAGTAAATTACACTTTTTCTGAAAGTGGCATGAAAATCTCTTTGCAATTTTAGAATACGATATGTGTCTAGACAATGTTGTCATGTGATAAAACTGCATATGATATTGTATGTACCTAATATTCTATCTTCCTAAACTTGTGGTAAGGTTAAAAACTTGTTTTTAGAATGAATAATTTGTATATTCATTATGCTTAACTGTGCTTAGGTTGATGAGGTTAGAAAACATCTTGTCTAATTGAATGTGTAATCTTTAGACCTCTAGAGGTTACCAACTCATCTTGGTAAGCCTAATGTACATACTTTTTGAGGTTGGAAGACTTTCCATCTCATCTCAAAGGTCATTCAACACTTGGCATCAAGGTTGATGGATTGGTCAAATACATTGTTTGTTTGTGCATTCCTACTGATCCATAGGTTGACACCTTTAGGAGACTTGTATACCCTTTTGTGCCACATAATGAGGAACTTGTCAATCCACACGATAGGTAGATTGCCTCTTCCTTTTCCTATATATGCAAGGCTTCCTCCAGTGATAACTTTAAGAAACCCCCATAAAAAAAAGATATAAAATCTTGGAAAATATTTCACTTTTGTAGGAAAACATATTAATTTCTATTGGCAAATCTTTCCTTTTTCAAAAAAAAAAAATTGTCAATTTTTTTTATATCACTGAATTTTGTAGAAAATTTTGGCGAATATTGAAAAATAATAGAAAAATGCATTAATTATGATGGAAAATCCATCCAATCTAAACAAATAATTCTTATGGAAAAGTAGGGGCCAAAGGGTGGAAATTATTGATGGGTTTAAGGAGTAAGACTATAATATTTACTTGTTTCAATTGATTTAAAATATAATCTAATGGCCCTCATTGTATTTGCAAAGTAAAATTTACTCGTGGTATGTAATGCTCATGGGCCCAAAATATCTTTTGATCATTGATCTAATGATCCTCATTGTATTTTATGAGGTAAAATGTACCCATGGCCTATAATGCTTATGGGGCCTAACATTACAGATCCCATGAGAATTACATATCACATGTATATAAATTTCCTCAAAAAATACAACAAAGGACATTAGATTATATTTTAAATCATGGTGGAAACTAAAGATTGGAAATATGACCCTAAAGAAACTAATAATTATGATATACTATTGGTGAGTTAATATAGATTTCTACTATAATTTATAAAATTTAGACGAATCTGATCTAATCGTGTATCAAATATTATGGAAAAAAATTTAGTTAAATTTTTTAATAAAATAAATTCTTTGGCGATTTAGATAAGACTATAATAATTTTTTTATAAAAATGTGGCAATTCAAGTCTCGTTAGAGCTCAAACTATTAGCCAATTTTGGATTCCCAAATTTCAACTATTAGCCAATTGGTGAATATTAGCTACTAATAAAATCACTAGCTTCCTCATTTATACATTTGGGTCAACTAAATATAGTTTTGTGTTGTTCATTGTGCTTACTTTTTATCTCTGTGATCTCCTAATTCTTCTATGGTATCAGAGCATAGAGGGAGATATTTTTAGGCCAAAGGTGAACGATATTGTATTTTATTAGATTTAATTGTTGTATGTTAACAAGATACAGGAAGTTGAAATTAATATTTGAGCAGCAACGTGTTGGGCTAGAGTAGCTATCACAAGATCCTAAGAGGGGAACATTAAAGGCTATTAGGCCCGTGGTTTGGTCACTATTCATAGGCAACCCATGACCGATTCATTGGTCTACATCCTTTGACACAATGGTGACTGAAAGGAAGAAAAGGTGCAGAACAACACTTTCAACGCTAATCTATGTGGGGGAGATAGTGCAAATTCATATAAATCTTTAAACTATTGCAATGAAAGAAACACATTCAAATACACACATAAAATAATAATACCATAACACACATATTTACGTGGGGAAAACCTTTCCAGGTAAAAAACCCCACACAACAAAAGCACAATACTTTGTATTATTAGTAACAAACAATTACAATACAATATCAAAACTAAGCTTCTCCGTGTGTTCACCAATCTTCAACAAAAAGCATAATGGTGTCTCAAGAAATTCTCAACACTTTTAGATACTCAATACACTAAGGCATAAAATTTATTATCATAAACAAAAATCAGAGATTACTTGTTAACATGCCATATTCAAAGCAAACTCAAAGTGTAAAGCCGAGTTAAAACTAATGCATACAAGCGTTGACAGGATTGTTTACTTCATGCAAACCAGAAAATTGCAGCAAATGGCAGAGATATAACAACCACCACTCAAGTAACATGTCTGCATGAAAATAACTATTTTGTAACATAGACTATTAATTATTGACAGTAGTTACAAGCAATGTAACCACCTTCATGAATAGATCCACCACTAATTGCATACATGCAAAATTCATTGCATCTTAAAATCTCCTTCATGTGATCAATAGTTTGTCATCCACCGCTAGAAACAGGTTGAGACACACACATATCTAAACATTCTCTCACTTGTCGAAGACTTGTCATGATTCATCTATAATCAACTGGTCAGGGCCCCAAGGCCCATTGAAAAATATACCATCTAGTGAATATCAAACTTCACCACCTTGTGTCGTTTCTTATCATGAGTGCCTTTTAAAATCTGCACATACTTAACTTCAAACAAGGGTTAGTACCCACAAATCTCTCAAGAACACTCCTATGAAATACTTTGTGAATGCTTCCAAATGCAATACATGACAAAAGAAAACTAAAAAGCATTATGAAAACAATAATAAGTTACCTAGTCCATAGTGGATTGGTGTCAAATGTGCAAATGACCCTTTCCCAATCCTTGCTCAAAGCTAAAATGATGAAAATGCTAATATGATGAAGAGCAAGATTAGTTCTCAAACCAAGAGAGTAAACTTGCATAAAAGTTGTAGGAGGATTGATGAAGATTAAGGCCTTTTCTTTTTTATAGATTTTCTTGATGAGAGATTGGCCAAACGGGTGAATGTGGGACTAAAGATCCACCAATGAGAAGAGGCCACTTGTCAAGTGGTGATAGGCCAATGAATGTACAAGATTTGGGAAGTGTGCCCATGAGAGGGAGTTTCAAATTCAAATTTGGGCAATAAAATTTGAGAGGGGGGACAAGAAAATGAGAAATAAATGCAATGTTGGAGGGACAAGTCAACTTGTCATATTTTTCAAACTTGAGGGAATATTCCCCATAAATGCCATGTTGAGTGAAAATGAGCATTTTAATAAATCAATAAATTGATTTATTTGTGCAAGTGGAGATATCTAGAGAATGCAAGTGGTGAGGATTAACATTTAATCATGGTTAGATTAGTTTAATGATGAGTAAGATGATTTGACCTTTTTGACTTAGATATTTGATTTATTTAATTCAGAAAAGGATGGAGTATGTATTATAATTAAATTAAATGGATGTTTGATTTATTAAAAGGTTGATGATAATGTTTATTTGATTTTAAATAAATGACCTTAGGAGATGAGATTACCTAATAAATGGATGAAGGTGATGAATGGACCAAATGTGAAATCTAGTTTAGTTAATGAATTAACCTAATCAAATGCACAATGTTAGTTTTGCATGTTTACATTTTTCCCCTCTTTGAAGCAATGTACTTGTTGCATTGGTTCAAAGAATAACTTTCCGCAATCAAAATTCAAAAAATTTCTGATTTTTCGGATGCCCCAGTGGAAAGAAGTACACTAGTACATTGCCCCCTCGATAGATTGAGTGAAAAGATTTGATTTGAGGGTCGATCTCATGATAAAGAGGTTCAAAATGGGTGATTATGGACAATGATGCAAATGGGATGATTTTAAGATGCTTAGAATAACAAATCTATATTATCTTAAACAACTTAAATGATGATATGATGCTAGATGGATGAGATTGATGATGTGATACATGCTGTGATTATGCAATGGATGATTTATGAGATGCTTAGACTAACAGATCTATATTATCATGATGATTATGCATGTGAGATGATATGCAGAGTACTGATGATTTATGGATGCAAGATGAATGCATAATGGATGCATGATGGATGCACTGGTGATGATGATTGACTATTCATGATGTGATGTTAGTGCGGAAATGAGATGATGACAAGAGGATCCAACAAGCTCATGATTATGAGAGATGATGATGAGAAATGATGATTTGCTTATCAAGGATTGGGATTTTAAAAGGGGCACTTACTTTATGTTTGATAACACGCCTAAGCATGATGCATCAAGGTATAAAGGACCAGGATGGCATTGTACTTAGTGTGATGGAATTTGACTCAACAAATAGATAAGAGCATCTTGTTCACGCCTGACATATGGAAACCTTGCTAGGATGCACTTTAGAAGTTTTAGAAACCTCAGACCAAAACACAAAAAGGTATAACCAATCAATGCAATAGTTAACAAGCTGTCCAAAACATCCTCTATACATGTCTAACAAAGAAAGTATTCACCAAGTTATTTTACAAGAACGTCCAACAAGCATAGCAGACAAAAGGATAATGATTGTTGCCCCATTCCTATCTCTCTAAATCCTTCATTCGGATATCATCGAGAGGTCCTTGGAGTGAGCACAATGAGATAAGTCAAAAGACAAAGATAAAGCACACAAACAAGCTGATGTTCTTCAATACTGCTAACCATAAGGGAATGTGTTTTTAAGGACAAGGACTGAAACTATTTCCAAAATATAATTCCCATTGTAGGAAGGATACATCCTAGGACATGTTAGTGGATGATAGCACATCATTTCGTTTATCCAAAATGTTATTTTTGGTAAATAATGCCCCTTGTAGGAAGGATTCATCCTAGGACACGATGTTATCAAATGATTGATATGGGACTATTTGGATGATGGACTATCGACACAAAGGATTAACCAACTTGTTTACGTATTGTCTTAGACTTGAGGCTTAAAGCTTTGGAGTTTTCACTTTTAACCTGCTAGACTTGTTTCTAATTGTTTCACCAAAGGTTGAGGATGACGATCAATTTATTATGAGTGATGTTTATTATGGGTGCAAGCGAGATGAGGTGGATGGATTTTTTCAAATATTTGGATGTTTTTGATGTTTTGCAAAGTTTTGAGGCTATTTTTGGTATTTTTTGAGATTTTCAAATGTTTTCATTTTCAAGTTTTCAATGTTTTTGGAATTTTCTAAGATTTTGACCAAGAGACTAACCTAAAGACCTATCCTAGGGACCTCGGGGGTTGATCAACAGATTAGCCTTTCCTACGTTATACACGCAAAGACCATGTAGTTCGACTGACGACTCGACCGATTTACAAATGATGATATACATGATGAGATGTCAGTTTATTATGATGAACTCCTATTGGACTAACCTAAATGTCTCGGGGGATGATCAAGGATCAACCTTGCCTACGTTCAAGCTCATAGACGACATAGTTCGACTAGACGACTTTGTTTTTTTACTTTTTGACCAAATTTTTTGACTTGGTTTTGAATTTTGACATGTTTTGAATGGTTTGGATTTTCTAACTATTTGATGTTTTTGGATTTTCTGATTTTGTAATGTTTTTGGATTTTCTAATTTGAGGATTTTTAAGAATATACATGAATTCGATCCGATGACAATGTGCCCCCAGTGTGATACAATAGACTACTCCAATAAAGGCAGGACTAACTGACCTTGGGGATGGGCTGAGTAGTACTAGGAGGGATCATGATACAAACACAAGACCAAGCTATGGTACGGATGCGAGTGGATGATTGAAGGATGGAGATATGGATGCAATGGATGATGGAAGCGAAATGGATGGATGATGCAGATTGAGCCATAAAGATCCTAGTGGATGATAAGTGCTTATTTACACAAGGTGCCTATTTGCTAGGTTTTCACCGAGGTACTTGCCCAAAGTGCCACCGAAGTAGTTTCTACTAGAGGATGATTTTTTTCTCTTTACTATTTTTGATCCTTTTTCTGATTTTTTGGATTTTTGGATTTTTGGATTTTTTTGTTGTCACCAAGACACCTATTTGCTAGGTTTTTTCCGAATTAACTATTTTTTAGGACTTTTTCTAATTTTTTGGATTTTTGGTTTTATACCCTGAAAGAATTAGGCATAAATTTTTTTGAGATGGGAGCTATTCATGGACTCCTGTAGAGGTTCGCCTTCGGGTGTTGATAACTGATATGCCCCTGATTTGTAACTTGTTGTGATGACAAAAGTTCCTAACAAATTAGGTTCGAACTTTCCTTTGTTGCTTGTGTTTGGGACATTCTTCTAATTTTCTTTTAAGACTAGCTCTCTTACTTGGAAAGTTATGCTTCTGATTTTCTTGTTGTAGCTTCGTTTGAGTCAATTTTGATAGACTTGCAAATGATTTAAAGCATGTATGCATCTCTCATCCAATAGCTCTAGCTCATTTAGTCTTGATACCCAATATTCTTCATCCATGATGAGGTTTTGAAGTGATATCCTGAGAGATGGGAGCTTGATCTCAATGGGCTGTACGACTTCTGATCCGTAGACCAAGGAGAAGGGGGTGGCACTGGTGGGTGTGTGGATGCTAGTTCGATAAGCCCAAAGGGCAGGATTAAGCTGCAAGTGCCAGTCACGACCTGCATCATTGACCATTTTCTTGAGGATTTTGAGGATGGTTTTGTTTGTGGCTTCTGCTTGGCTATTGCCTTAGGGATAGTACAGGGTGGAGAAGCGATGTTGGATTTTGAATTTCTCACACAAATTAGGGACATCCTAATTCTTGAATGGTGTCCCATTATCTGAGATAATACAATATACTTGCAGGGTATCATCTTCATTGTAAGGTTGTTCAATAGTACTATTAGCCATAGTTCTTATCTTGCTAAGTCAACACCATAATGACAGATGAGATAGTTCAAGATGAATTTTGAGATCTGCTTCCCAAGGATATACATCATGGGTATGGTTTCCACCCACTTTGTGAAGTACTCAGTTGCAGTTATGATGAATTTATGACCATTGGATGAGGTAGGTGTGATTTTCCCAATGAGATCGAGTCCCCACTATGAAAAGGGCCATGGTGTGACAATGGGGTGAAGCTCTTGAGCTAGAGCGTGGATGAGGTCTCCATGCTACTGACATTGTAGACATATTCTTGCATGATCATGTGCTTCTTTTTCCATTGTGGGCCGATAATACCCCATCCTCAGCAGTTTCTTGGCTATGGTCATTCCACTCGAGTGCGAACCACAGATACCATTGTGAACTTCAGTTAGAGTGGTCAATGCCTCCTCAGCATTTAGGTAGCGTATCAAGGTACCTTCTATACTTCTACAGTATAAGGTATCACCTAGGATGACAAATCTAGATGCATTTTTGACAAAGGTTCATTTTAATTTTGAAGGTAGGTCAGTGGGTATGACTCTTATGCAAAGATATGTGTAAATGTCATGGTACCAAGGATCACTAGGACCAATGATTTTGCACACAAATTTTGATTTTGATACCTTGAATGTGGGCATGAGAAGTTGATCAATCAAAAATTCGTATTTTGGAACACTGTTGGGGATATCCAGTAGGGATCTAATTGTTGCCATGGCATCTGTTGTTCTGTTGTTGGCTCTAGGTATTTGCTCAAATGTTATTTCAATGATAGACTCTTTGAGAGTCTCCACCAATTTCTTGTATGGAGTGAGCTTATCATCCTTGGTCTGATATTCATTATTGACTTGATTTATGATCAACTGAGAGTCTCCGTACACTTTGAGAGCCAAGATGTTCCATTGCACCACTATCCTAAGACTTATATTCAAAGCCTCGTATTTCGCAATGTTTTTGGTGCAAGGGAATGCTAGTTTGTATGATCTTGGTATGCAATCCCCTTGTGGGGTGATGAAGAAAACACTAATTCCTGATCCATGCTATGTATATGAGCCATCCAAGTATAGTTTCCAATGATTAGCTACGTTGATGTTGAAAATAGATTCATCTGGAAACTCTGAGACAAGCGGGTTCTTTGAATAAATTGGTGCTTCTGCTAGTTGATCTGCAATAACTTGACCCTTGATTTCTTTGCACTCAACATACTCAATGTCATACTCTAACAATATCATAACCCATTTTTCCATTCTTCCTGTGAGAATTTCCTTTCATAGTAGATACTTGAGGGAATCAATTTTTGCAATGATCTTTATCTTATGTGCCAACATGTAATGTCTAAATTTTTGGGATGCAAACACTACTGCGAGGCATGCTTTCTCGATGAATGAGTAGTTTAGCTCATGCCCAACCATTGTTCTGTTGATATAGTAGATAGCCCTCTCGGTTCCTTTTTCATCATGCCAGGCTAATAGAGCCCCAAGGGCTGCTACTTTTGCTGACACATATAAGATCAAGGGCTTCTTTGGGATGTGTGGCATTAAGACTGGTGGTGTTAATAGATATTCCTTGATTTTGTTGAACGCTTCTTTGCATTTTGTATCCCATTTGTATGCTACCCCCTTGTGGAGTAGTTGATAGTATGGATTTTGCTTATCTACCGGTTGTGCTATGAACTGTCAGATGGATTGGAGCGTGCCTTGGAGGCCTCTCAGTTGTTTTAATGTCTTTGGTGCTTCCATTTCAAGGATTGTTTTCACTTTTTCTGGATACACCTCGAAACCCCTCATGGACACTATGTATCCTAGTAGTTTACCTGATTGTATGCTGAAGATGCACTTCTTGGGATTTACTCTGACTTTGTATTCCTCTAATCTGTCAAAGATAGCACTTAGGGTTGCTATATGATCTTTTCTCTTTCTTGACTTAGCTAGGATGTCATCAACATAGTCTTTGACTGTTTTGTGAGTCATGTCATGGAAGATCAATGTCATGGCCCTTTGATATGTTGCTCCTACATTCTTTAGGCCGAATGGCATCATGTTCCAGCAGTAGGTCGCCCATGGGCAAGTGAAAGCCATCTTATGTTGATCTTCTTTTCCTATCATGATCTGGTTGTAGCCTAAAAATTCGTCCATTAGTGATAGCATCTAGTGTTCTGTTGTCATGTCTACTATCATGTCGATGTTTGGAAGTGGGAAATAATCTTTCAGACATGCCTTGTTCAAATCTCGGAAGTTTGTGCAGTTTTAATGGCTCTGTCAGGCTTTGAAATATGTACCAAGTTTGATACCCATTTTGGATAGTCTATTGGTCATATGAATCCTGTGTCTAACAACTTTTTGAGCTCCATTTTGACCAATAAGGTGATTTGAGGATGCATTTTTTGAAGCTTTTGTCTGACAGGTTTTGCATCTGGATACACTGCTAAGTGATGAACCATAGTCTCTAGATCAAGCCCTGCCATGTCAGCATAACTCCATGTGAAGTTTATTTGTCTTTCCTTTAGGAATGCTGCTAGGAGTTCTTGTTCTTTTGATAATACTGATTCCACATGGAATGTGATATGCAAGGTCTCCTCTGTTCCTAGGTTGACTAGATTGCATTTTTCAGCCAAGACCTAATGAATAGCTCATAAAGGAAGATTGAATCCTTCATCCTCAGGCACCTCTGAGAGGTTTTCATTGTTATATATGTCCTTTCCTTTTACTATTTTTTTGTCAGAGAGTGCCACAATGTGGTTTTCACTCAAGGACTTAGATATGATTCTTAGTTTCTCACTTTTGCGACCGAAGGATTCAATAATTTCCTCATAATAGGCATGTGTGTCCAACTCCATTATAAACCCTACTTTGTGATCTCCATCTGGAATGTTATCCCTCAATCCCATGAATTATGAGAGCACCTCATCATTTTTGAATGTATCAAGAATCGGTGGTCGTCGTTGGTCATAGTCGATCAATTGGGGGTATACTAGGCGAATCTAATGATTTTGATGGTCTTTTTCGAAGGAGACGGTGCTAATCATGCAAAGGGAAGTATCTTCAAATAACCTAGGTAGGTTGGTCAAAGTATCTTCTTCATCACTACTAACATAGGCCTCAATTATAAAGTTATTTGTGTCTCTACCTGTGGATACTGGTGAGTGTATTTGTGCTAGTATTGGTTGAGGAGAAATATTAACCATTCTAACAGGAGGACTTCGGCCACATATGGTTATTCTCAAAGGGGTACATCCAAGGCCAAGATTTGTTATGGGTCGCGTCTCTGGCATGATAGGTATTATGAGCCCATTGTCATTTTGCCCCAATCTTTGATTTATGTCGTAACCCATTATGAGCATCATTTGTAGGCCCTTGCTTGTCTCATCCATTGGTAATTCAGGTATCAGTCTTTCATCTTGATATAGCATGTGCAATGGATCTTCCTCAATAACCTCCTAGCTAAGGTCTCCCCAGCTTGTGAATTTGGTGTACTCTTCAGGAGACGTTTGTGATGTGGAAGCTTGGTTGTCTTGTGGACGTCTGTGTGATCGAGGAGATTGTGGTAACTCTCCTATCACAAAGGCATTGTTAGGGATTTGGTAGCTTACACAACCATCTTCCTGGATGATAAGATTGATATCGAAGATGGTAGGCATGGTAGGAGTCGCGGGTGTCTCTGTCGCAGAAGTGGACGCGAGTGTGGCGGGGTCGATGTATTATGTGGATGGGCCTTCATCATTCTTTGGCACTTGGGGGATTTTGTAATACTTTGCCTTAAGATTTTTACAATATGAAAACGGTTCGGGATCTCCATGGACGGTAACCTCCTGTCCATTATGTGTAAATTTCACACATTGGTGGAAGGTTGATGCTGCTGCTTTCATTGCATGGATCCATGGACGTCCTAGGAGGATGTTGTATGGCAAGTCAAGGTCCAAAACCTGACAAGTGGTTTCCATGAGAGCCGACCCTACTTGAATAGGGAGTTTAATCATGCCTTGAGACACTCTTTCTTAGTCATCATATGCTCTTATCATGATGCCCTTTCCTTTGTCCATGGAATCTTCTGATATTTTCAACTACTTGATGATGCAGATAGATTGAAGTCATCCCTGTAATGATCTCAACTGACTGATATTCCTTGGTGGAGGCATTTTCATAATCGCCTATACCTTGGTAGGATCTACTTAAATTCTTTTTGTTGATACTATGTATCCTAAGATTTTTCCAGATGTGACCCCAAAAACACATTTCTTGGGATTGACGTAAACTTTGAACTTCTCCAATCTTGCACATATTTTGGACAATATTTCCAGATGTCCTTCTTTTGTGTATGAATTTTCCAATATGTCATCTAAATAATCTTCCATGAATGTGTGCATCATGTCATGAAAGATTGTAGTCATGGCTCTTTGGTATGTAACCCCAACGTTCTTTAGATCAAAAGGCATGACGTTCCAATAGTAAGTTCCCCATGGACATGTGAAAGTTGTATTCTCTTGGTCTTCAGGTACAATCTTGATTTGGTTGTAACTAGAAAAACCATCCATTAGTGAATACATGGCCTACCCAGCTGTCAGATCAACTATAGTGTTGATGTTTGGAAGTGGGAAGTCATCCTTAGGACATGCTTTATTAAGATCTATGAAATTCATGCACACTCTGACACTTTTATCTGGCTTGGATATAGGAACAATGTTGGAGATCCATTCTGCGTAGTCGATTGATCTTATGAAGCCCACATCAAGGAGTTTTCTCAGTTCTTCCTTAACCAATAATGCAACATGGGGATGCATTTTTTTGAGTTTTTGTTTCATAGCTTAACCCTTGGTTTGATAGACAAGTGATGCATGATAAGATCAGGATCAAGACCTAGCATGTTTGCATAAGACCAAGCAAATTTGACTTTATTTTCTTTTAGAAATTCCATGAACTCTGGTACTTCTTTCCCTGTCATTGATGTGGCTAACTATAGGATCCTTGTTTTTTCTGAGGTTTCAAGATTTACCTCCTTTGTAGGCTCAATCAAGATAGGTGATCGCTCATGGTAGTACTCTAGGAGAGTGTCAAGCTTCCCATCATCTGGTGCCTTAAAAAGGATTTCACCATTTGATACGCTCTTTATTTTATCTTTTGTTTGATCTAACACTGCCAGATTCTAGTTTTCACCATTAGATCTTTCTTTTTGATTTTTACTTTTTCAGCTAGGAGACTTGAAACTCTCCTAATTAAAGAATCTATGATGAAAATTGCTATTGGAACAATCATTTGTGTTATTTGCAGAAAGGAAGTTCACAATAGATTCATCACTTCGAAACATGGGTATATCAATAGGTTCAGATGAATCCCAGTCAATGAGATCGGGATGGATCAAAGGTAACGGGTCATCAGGTTGCATGAAATCAGCCATGGTTATGGTCATAGCGAAGTTGTTGGTAGGATCTGAGGTATGAGGTAGATTGGTGGTATTGTTCTTGTGATAGTCTTGTTCATTTAAATCAGACTCAATATCACTAGAATCATAGTTTCCTTGTAGTTTAGATTCTTACGATTGGGTCCCTGAACCTTCACCTTTGATTAGAGTTGGGTATACTTGTGTATCACATCAAAATTTTTATCTCTCCAAAATTCATCATTGTAAATGGTATCCCATTCGTTTTCACCAGAATCTGTGCCAGAGTTGTTATCCACAAAATTATGAATTGTTGTCAGACATGTTTCTCTTGTATCAAAACCTTCTTGCAATGTAAGGACAGTATCATGTGATTGCTTGGATGCTATTTCTTTTGAGTTAGTATCATAGCCTAGTCCTGTTTTATCTTGTGCAGCAAGTCCTAGAGGTTGGATAGGCTCAACTACTCCTTTTCTCTTTCTAATAGAACTATTACCATCATAGCCCATCTTTTGGATGATTGAATATCCTTTGTACCATACTTATCAGTTGGTAACTTGACATTGAGAATTGTGTCATCTTCATCTTTATAGAGCCAACTTAGAATTTTTCTGTCTTCAGCATCCTCCATGGGGAATTTTTCCTTGAAAAATCATCCATTAAACTTTCTACATGGCTCTGTTGGTGGTTGTGTTGACGTTGATGCTATAGATATTTGATGTTGCATGATAGAAGGTTGCCCATGTGACTGAGTCAATGTAGGTAGATTACCAAGAAAGAGAGAGTATTCCCCAACTCCATTATCCTTGAATCATAGTTGCTTGTAAAAGCTCTTCGTTAATTGGTTGATTTGTGTATCAACTTTGGGAGAAGTACTAGTAGGAGCTTCTCGATTGTTTTGAACCAAAGTATCTTGACTAGCTTTGATGTTGGCACAAGTTTGACTATGTGAATTATCAGCTAGTATTGTGATCTCCTGTCTGTCATAAGGAAAATTAAGACACTGATTATATGTGGACAAGACATCTTGC
Source organism: Sequoia sempervirens (assembly GCA_007258455.2). Lineage (NCBI taxonomy): Eukaryota > Viridiplantae > Streptophyta > Pinopsida > Cupressales > Cupressaceae > Sequoia > Sequoia sempervirens. The sequence goes on from VDFB02000017.1 coordinate 182,766,793, forward strand.
ATTTCATAGATCCAAGGATGACCCAACATGATGTTGTATTCAAGATCATGGTCTAATACTTGACAGAAAGTATTCTTGATAACAGGTCCCACTCTAATTTATATGGGAATGTTTGGATGATCGACTATCGACACAATAGATTCAATAGATTCATACAATAGATTCATCCTAGGAAATGATGTTATCAAATGATTGATATGGGACTTTTTGGATGATGGACTATCGACACAAAGGATTAACCAACTTGTTTGCGTACTGTCTTAGACTTGAGGCTTAACGTTTTGGAGTTTTCACTTTTAACCTGCTAGACTTGTTTCTAATTGTTTCACCAAAGGTTGAGGATGACGATCAATTTATTATGAGTGATGTTTATTATCGGTGCAAGCGAGATGAGGTGGATGGATTTTTTCAAATATTTGGATGTTTTTGATGTTTTGCAAAGTTTTGAGTATGTTTTTGGTATTTTTCGAGATTTTCAAATGTTTTGATTTTCAAGTTTTCAATGTTTTTGGAATTTTCTAAGATTTTGACCAAGAGACTAACCTAAAGACCTATCCTAGGGACCTCGGGGGTTGATCAACAGATTAGCCTTTCCTACGTTATACACGCAAAGACCATGTAGTTCGACTGACGACTCGACCGATTTACAAATGATGATATACATGATGAGATGTCAGTTTATTATGATGAACTCCTATTGGACTAACCTAAATGTCTTGGGGGATGATCAAGGATCAACCTTGCCTACGTTCAAGCTCATAGACGACATAGTTCGACTAGACGACTTTGTTTTTTTACTTTTTGACCAAATTTTTTGACTTGGTTTTGAATTTTGACATGTTTTGAATGGTTTGGATTTTCTAACTATTTGATGTTTTTGGATTTTCTGATTTTGTAATGTTTTTGGATTTTCTAATTTGAGGATTTTTAAGAATATACACGAATTCGATCTGATGACAATGTGCCCCTAGTGTGATACAATAGACTACTCCAATAAAGGCAGGACTAACTGACCTTGGGGATGGGCTGAGTAGTACTAGGAGGGATCATGATACAAACACAGACCAAGCTATGGTGCGGATGTGAGTGAATGATTGAAGGATGGAGATATGGATGCAATGGATGATGGAAGCGAAATGGATGGATGATGCAGATTGAGCCATAAAGATCCTGGTGGATGGAAAGTGCTTATTTACACAAGGTGCCTGTTTGCTAGGTTTTCACCGAGGTACTTGGCCAAAGTGCCACTGAAGTGGTTTTTACTAGAAGACAATTTTTTTCTCTTTACTATTTTTTATCCTTTTTCTGATTTTTTGGATTTTTGGCTTTTTTGATTTTTTTGTTGTCACCAAGAAGTCTATTTTCTAGGTTTTTGCTGAATTAACTATTTTTTAGGACTTTTTCTATTTTTTTGGATTTTTGGTTTTATACCCTGAAAGAATTAGGCATAAAATTTTTTGAGATGGGAGTTATTCATGGACTCCTGCAGAGGTTCCCCTTCAGGTGTTGATAACTGATATGCCCCTGATTTGTAACATTTTATGATGATGAAAGGTCCTAACCAATTAGGTTTGAACTTTCCTTTGTTGCTTGCGTTTGGGACATTCTTCTAATTTTCTTTTAAGACCAGTTCTCTTACTTGGAAAGTCCTGCTTCTGATTTTCTTGTTGTAGCTTCATTTGAGTCAATTTTGATAGACTTGCAAATGATTTAAAGCATGTATGCGTCTCTCATCCAATATCTCTAGCTCATTTAGTCTTGATACCCGATATTCTTCATCCATGATGAGGTTTTGAAGTGATATCCTGAGAGATGGGAGCTTGATCTCAATGGGTTGTACAACTTCTGATCCGTAGACCAAGGAGAAGGGGGTGGCACCGGTGGGTGTGCAGATGCTAGTTCGATAAGCCTAGAGGGCAAGATTAAGCTGCAAGTGCCAGTCACGACCTGTGTCATTGAGAAGCGATGTTGGATTTTGAATTTCTCACACAAATTAGGGACATCCTAATTCTTGAATGGTGTCCCATTATCTGAGATAATGGCTTGTGGGACACCATAATGACAAATGAGATAGTTCAAGATAAATTTTGAGATTTGCTTCCCAGGGATATACGTCATGGGTATGGCTTCCACCCACTTTGTGAAGTACTTAGTTGCAGTTATGATGAATTTATGACCATTGGATAAGGTAGGTGTGATTTTCCCAATGAGATCGAGTCCCCACTGTGAAAAGGGCCATGGTGTGACGATGGGGTGAAGCTCTTGAGTTGGAGCGTGGATGAGGTCCCCATGCTACTGACATTGTAGACATATTCTTGCATGATCATGTGCTTCTTTTTCCATTGTGGGCCGATAATACCCCATCCTCAGCAGTTTCTTGGCTATGGTCTTTCCACTTGAGTGCGAACCACATATACCATTGTGAACTTCAGTTAGAGCGGTCAATGCCTCCTCGGCATTTAGGTAGCGTAGCAAGGTACCTTCTATACTTCTACAGTATAAGGTATCACCTAGGATGACAAATCTAGATGCCTTTTTGATAAAGGTTCATTTTAAGTTTGAAGGTAGGTCAGTGGGCATGACTCCTATGCAAAGATATGTGTAAATGTCATGGTACCAAGGATCACTAGGACCAATGATTTCACATATTAATTTTGATTTTGGTACCTTGAATGTGGGCATGAGAAGTTACTCGATTAGGAATTTGTATTTTGGAACATTATTGGGGATATCTAGTAGGGACCCAATTGTTTCCATGGCATCTGCTGCTCTATTGTTGGCTCTAGGTATCTGCTCAAATGTTATTTCAATGACAGATTCTTTGAGAGTCTCCACCAATTTCTTGTATGGAGTGAGCTTATCATCCTTAGTCTGATATTGATTATTGACTTGATTTATGATCAACTGAGAGTCTCCGTACACTTTGAGAGCCATGATGTTCCATTGCACTACTATCCTAAGACCTATAGTCAAAGACTCATATTCCGCACTGTTGTTGGTGCAAGGGAATTCCAGTTTGTATGATCTTGGTATGCAGTCCCCTTGTGGGGTGATGAAGAAAACACCAACTCCTGATCCATGCTATGTATATGAGCCATCGAAGTATAGTTTCCAGTGATCAACTACGTTGATGTTGAAAATAGATTCATCTAGAAACTCTGAGACAAGCAGATTCTTTGAATAAATTGGTGCTTCTGCCAGTTGATCTACAATAACTTGACCCTTGATTGCTTTTCGCTCAACATACTCAATGTCGTACTCTAACAATATCATAACCCATTTTTCCATTCTTCCTATGAGCATTTCCTTTCATAGTAGATACTTGAGGGAATCAATTTTTGCAATGAGCTTTATCTTATGTGCCAACATGTAATGTCTAAATTTTTGGGATGCAAACACTACTGTGAGGCATACTTTCTCGATGAATGAGTAGTTTAGCTCATGCCAAACCATTGTTCTGCTGATATAGTAGATAGCTCTCTTGGTTCTATTTTCATCATGCTAGGCTAATAGAGCCCCAAGGGCTGCTACTATTGCTGACACATATAAGATCAAGGGCTTCTTTGGGATGGGTGGCATTAAGACTGGTGGTGTCAATAGATATTCCTTGATTTTTTTGAATGCTTCTTCGCATTTTGTATCCCATTTGTATGCTACCCCCTTGTGGAGTAGGTGAGAATATGGATTTTTCTTATCTGTCAGTTGTGCTATGAACTGTCAGATGGATTGGAGCCTGCCTTGGAGGCCTCTCAGTTGTTTTAATGTCTTTGGTGCTTCCATTTCAAGGATTGCTTTCACTTTTTCTAGATCCACCTCGATACCCCTCATGGACACTATGTATCCTAGTAGTCTACCTGATTGTACACTGAAGACACACTTCTTGGGATTTACTCTGACTTTGTATTCCTTTAATTTGTCAAAGATAGCGCGTAGGGTTGCTATATGATCTTTTCTCTTTCTTGACTTAGCTAGGATGTCGTCAACATAATCTTTGACTATTTTGTGAGTCATGTCATGGCCCTTTGATATGTTGCTCTTGCATTCTTTAGGCCGAATGGCATCATGTTCCAGCAATAGGTCCCCCATGGGAAAGTGAAAGCTGTCTTATGTTGATCTTCTTTTGCTATCATGATCTGGTTGTAGCCTAAAAATCTATCCATTAGTGATAGCATCTCATGTTCTGTTGTCATGTCTACTATCATGTCAATATTTGGAAGTGGGAAATCATCTTTCAGACATGCCTTGTTCAAATCTCAAAAGTCTATGCAGATTTTGATGGCTCCGTCAGGCTTTGAAATAGGTACCAAGTTTGATACCCATTCTGGATAGTCTATTGGTCGTATGAATCCTACGTTTAACAACTTTTTGAGCTCCATTTTGACCAATAAGGTGATCTGAGGATGCATTTTTTGAAGCTTTTGTCTGATAGGTTTTGCATCTGGATACACTACTAAGTGATGAACCATAGTCTCTGGATCAAGCCCTGGCATGTCAGCATAACTCCATGCAAAGTTTATTTGTCTTTCCTTTAGGAATGTTTCTAGGAGTTCTTGTTGTTTTGATAATAGTGATTCCGAATGGAATGTGATATGCAAGGTTTGCTCTGTTCTTAGGTTGACTAGATTGCATTTTTCGGCCAAGACTACTGACTTTTCCTAATGAATAGCTCTTAAAGGAAGATTGAATCCTTCATCCTCAGGCACCTCAGAGAGGTTTTCATCATTGGATATGTCCTTTCTTTTTACTATTTTCTTGTCAGTGAGTGACACAGTGTGGTTTTCACTCAAGGACTTAGATATGATTCTTAGTTTCTCACTTTTGTGACTGAAGGATTCAATCGTTTCCCCGTAATAGGCATGTGTGTCCAACTCCATTATACACCCTACTTTGTGATCTCCATCTAGAATGTTATCCCTCAATCCCATGAATTCTAAGAGCACCTCATCATTTTCAAATGTATCGAGAATCAGTGGTCCTCGTTGGTCATAGTCGATCAATTGGGGTTATACTAGGTGAATCTCATGATTTTGATGGTCTTTTTTTAAGGAGACGGTGCTAATCATGCAAAGGGAAGTATCTTCAAATAACCTAGGTAGGTTGGTCAAAGAATCTTCTTCATCGCTACTAACATAGGCCTCAGTTATAAAGTTATTTGGGTCTCTACCTGTGGATACTGGTGAGTGTATTTGTGCTAGTATTGGTTGAGGAGAAATATTAACCATTCTAACTGGAGGACTTCGGCCACATATGGTTATTCTCAGTGGGGTACATCCAAGGCCAATATTTGTTATGGGTCGTGTCTCTAGCATGATAGGTATTATGAGCCCATTGTCATTTTGTCCCAATCTTCAATTTCTGTCGTAACCCATTATGAACATCATTTGTAGGCCCTTGCTTGTCTCATCCATCTGTAATTCAGGTATCAGTCTTTCATCTTGATGTAGAATGTGCAATGGATCTTCCTCAATAACCTCCTAGCCAAGGTCTCCCTAGCTTGTGAATTTGGGATAGTCTTTAGGAGACGTTTGTGATGTGGAAGCTTGGTTCTCTTGTGGATGTCTGTGTGATCGAGGAGATTGTGGTAACTCTCCTATCACAAAGGCATTGTTAGGGAGTTTTTAGCTTTCACAACCATCCTCCTGGATGATAAGATTGATATCAAAGATGGTAGGGATGGCAGGAGTCGCGGGTGTCTCTGTCGCATAAGTGGACATGAGTGTGGCGGGGTCAATGTATTATGTGGATGGGCCTTCATCATTCTTTGGCACTTGGGGGATTTTGTAATACTTTTCCTCAAGATTTTTAAAATATGAAAACGGTTCTTGATCTCCATGGATGGTAACCTCTTGTCCATTATGTGTAAAATTTCACACATTGGTGGAAGGTTGATGCTACTACTTTCATTGCATGGATCCATGGACATCCTAGGAGGATGTTGTATGGCAAGTCAAGGTCCAAAACCTAACAAGTGGTTTCCATGAGAGATGAACTTACTTGAATAGGGAGTTTAATCATGCCTTGAGACACTCTTTCTTAGTCATCATATGCTCTTATCATGATGCCCTTTCCTTTGTCGATGGAATCTTCTGATATTTTCAACTGCTTGATGGTGCAGATAGATTGAAGTCATCCTTGTAATGATCTCAACTAACTGATATTCCTTGGTGGAGGCATTTCCATAATCACCTATACCTTGGTAGGATCTACTTCAATTCCTTTTGTTGATACTATGTATCCTAAGATTTTTCCAGATGTGATCCCAACCACACATTTCTTGGGATTGAGGCAAACTTTGAACTTCTCCAATCTTGCACATATTTTGGACAATATTTCCAGATGTCCTTCTCTTGTGTATGAATTTTCCAATATGTCATCTAAATAATCTTCCATGAATGTGTGCATCATGTCATGAAAGATTGTAGTCATGGCTCTTTGGTATGTAGCCCCAACATTTTTTAGATTGAAAGGCATGACGTTCCAATAGTAAGTTCCCCATGCAAATGTGAAAGTTGTATTCTCTTGGTCTTCAGGTAAAATTTTGATTTGGTTGTAACTAGAAAAACCATCCATTAGTGAATACATGGCCTGGCTAGCTGTCAGATCAACTATAGTGTTGATGTTTGGAAGTGGGAAGTCATCCTTAGGAAATGCTTTATTAAGATCTATGAAATTCGTGCACACTCTAACACTTTTATCTGGCTTGGATACATGAACAATGTTGGAGATCCATTCTACATAGTCGATTGATCTTATGAAGCCCACATCAAGGAGTTTTCTCAGTTCTTCCTTAACTAATAATGCAACATGGGGATGCATTTTATTGAGTTCTTGTTTCATAGCTTAACCCCTGGTTTGATAGACAAGTGATGCATGATAAGATTAGGATCAAGACCTTTCATGTCTGCATAAGACCAAGCAAATTTGACTTGATTTTATTTTAGAAATTCCATGAACTCTGGTACTTCTTTCTCTATTATTGACGTAGCTAACTATAGGATCCTTGGTTTTTCTGAGGTTTCAATATTTACCTCCTTTGTAGGCTCAATCAAGATAGGTGTTCGCTCATGGTAGTACTCTGGTAGAGTGTCAAGCTTCCCATCATCTGGTGCCTTAAAAAGGTTTTCACCATTTGATACGCTCTTTATTTTATCTTTTGTTTGATCTAACACTGCCAGATTCTGGTTTTCACCATTAGATCTTTCTTTTTGATTTTTACTTTTTCAGCTAGGAGATTTGAAACTCTTCTGATTAAAGAATATATTTTGAAAATTGCTAGTGGAACAATCATTTGTGTTATTTGCAAAAAGGAAGTTTACAATAGATTCATCACTTGGAAACATGGGTATACCAATAGGTTTAGATGAATCCCAGTCAATGAGATCGGGATGGATCAAAGGTAATGGGTCATCAGGTTGCGTGAAATCGGTCATGGTTATGGTCATAGCGAAGTTGTTGGTAGGATATGAGGTATGAGGCAGATTGGTGGTATTGTTCTCGTGATTGTCTTGTTCATTTAAATCAAACTCAATATCACTAGAATCATAGTTTCCTTGTAGTTTAGATTCTTGTTATTGGGTCCCTGAACCTTCACCTTTGATTAGTGTTGGGGTATACTTGTGTATCACATCAAATTTTTTATCTCTCCAAAATTCATCATTGTAAATGGTATCCCATTCATATTCACCAGAATCTGTGCTAGAGTTGTTATCCATGAAATTATGAATTGTTGTTAGACATGTTTCTCTTGTATCAAAACCTTCTTGCAATGTAAGGACAGTATCATGTGATTCCTTAGATATTATTTCTTTTGAGTTAGTATCATATCCTAGTCTTGTTTTACCTTGTGCAGCAAGTCCTAGAGGCTGGATAGGCTCAACTACTCCTTTTCTCTTTCCAATAGAACCATTACCATCATAGTACATCTTTTGGTTGATCGAATATCCTTTACCATACTTATCAATTGGTAACTTGACATTGAGAATTGTCTCATCTTCATCTTTATAGAGCCAACTTATAATTTTTCTGTCTTCAGCATCCTCCATGGGAAATTTTTCCTTTAAAAATCATCCATTAAACTTTGTACATGGCTCTATTTGTGGTTGTGTTGACGTTGATGTTGTAGATATTTGATGTTGCATGATAGAAGGTTGCCCATGTGACTGATTTGATGTAGGTAGATTACCAAGAAAGAGAGAGTACTCCCCAACTCCATTATCCTTGAATCATAGTTGCTTGTCAAAGCTCTTGGTTAATTGGTTGATTTGTGTATCAACTTTGGGAGAAGTACTAGCAGGAGCTTCTCGATTGTTGGGAACCAAAGTATCTTGACTAGCTTTGATGTTGGCACAAGTTTGACTATGTGAATTATCAGCTGGTATTGTGATCTCTTGTCCGTCATAAGGAAAATTAGGAAATTGATGATATGTGGACAATACATCTTGCATTTCATAGATCCAAGGATGACCCTTGACATGATGTTGTATTCAAGATCATGGTCTAATACTTGACAGAAAGTATTCTTGATAACAGGTCCCACTCTAATCGGTAGCATGATTAAACCCTTGGATGCTCTTTCCTCATTATTGTAGGCTTTAATAGTAATCTTTCTGGGATCAATGGAGTCCTCAGAAAATCCTAAAGCCTTAACCAGTGTCATGGTACATATGTTCAAATGAACACCTCCATCTATTAGAACCCGTCTGACATGAAACTTGTGGACCATGACTTCTAAGTATAATGATGAATTATGGGGATGATTTATGGAAAAATCATCTTTTTTAGAGAATGAGAGGCATGTGGATGAGGAAAATTGTCCCACCATGGCTTGAAATTGATCTACATCCAAATCTGTGGATATAGTTGTTTCAACCAGGGCCTTTGCTAGAATTTCCTTGTGTGCTGGGGAAATCTTCAGGAGTTCTAAGATGGAAATCTAAGTAGGAGTTTTTTGAAGTTGATTGACTAAGTCATATTGATGTTGAGGTAGGGGCACAGTGGATTTTGAAGAAGCACCCTTGAAGAAAACTTTAGCTTGTGCCCTTATTGTTGCGTTGACCTCCATACATTCCATCTTTTGCTTGACTTTTATAACATTGACTCGCTTGTCATCAGTGTAGATATGATTGATTATATGATCATCATTGATATGATTCACACTTTTTCCAGAAGACTCACCCTTTCGATAATTGGGTAAAGGATTGCAAAATGCTTGGTGGTCTTCATTCAATTGTTGGTGTCCTTCTACCTTAATGGTGTCATTTTCTATCAATTCTTGGATTGCATTCTTCAAGGCTTGACAATTATTCATGTAATGGACCTTACATCGATGATAATCACAATAGTATGCATCATTCCATGATGGAGGATTCACAATGGTTTAGTAATTTCGTTGAGGCGGTAGGGTGATAACGTTCTTTTCCATCAACTCTTTAAGGGTAGTTTCTAGAGATTGACCTAGTGGAGTAAAAGTTCTTCTGCCGATGAAGAATGGAGGTCATTGTGGATTTGTGTTTGAGGTATTTCCTAAGGAATTGTTGTTGTTATTGTTTCCATGGTAACCTTGATTGTTGGAATTCCCTTTATTGGGAGTAAAAGTTTGATTCACGTTATTCCTCAGAGGAGGAGGGTTGTTTCCTTGATTTGTGACTAAATTGACATTGTTATAGTTATTGTTGTAGGGAGCACTTGGAGCACTAAGAACAAATGGATTAGTTGAGACATGATTTGCATCTACAACACCATCATTCACCACATTTTTTTTTGCGGGTCCAGAACTTAGATTTGTCATTGTGGTGATTTGAAGAGCTAGGATTATCTTTATCAAGTTTTATTATCCCTCTTTGGACCAATTCACTTTCAATGGTGATGGCATTTTCAATGAATTTCTGAAAAGAGGGAGGACAATGAAGATTAAGATGATAGCTCATCTCTTGATCTAAGCTTTTTATGAAAGTGGTGATCTTTTCATTTTCAGGAACATGACATGGGTATCTATCAAATAATCTTCTCCATCTTTGAAGAAACATAATGAATGGTTTCTGTTTAGCTTTGCAAAGATGAATCATGGTTATTTGATGTTGTATGTTGTAGGAATATTGTGATATGAATTCGTTAATCAATTCCTCAAATATCTTGAAGTGTGGTGTGATTTTTGATAGCCGTTCCATAGATTGGTCTCCAAGACTCCTAGGAAACAAACACTTCAAGTATGTGTCCTCATGAGTAAACTCTAAAGTCATGTTTCAAAAGTCTCTAATATGATCAATTAGATCTGATTTCCCATTATAACGATCAAAATTTGGGATTTCACAATGTTTGGGAAATGGGATCATGTTGAGATGCCAATCAAAAGGATAAGGACAAATGTCATCAAGAGTGTATGTCTTTGTTGTGGCTCCCCCTTGTATATCTTTAATTTGTCCTTGTAGTGCTTTAACTTGTTGAGTCAAGGCACTAAGATCAAACAAGGGTGTTTCCTCAGGATTACTTTTTATGTTTTCAATATCAAAGTCATGAGGCAACTTAGCTCCTTTGTCAGATAGATACAAGAAATATTTCTCTTTGTTGCACTCTAAAATCATTTCTAAGGCTTTGTGAAATTTGGGATCTTGCTTGGCCTCTCTAAGATGTTCTTCATCTTGTTCATCATCACTAACTACATGGGTTTTGTTCATGTCTCTATATTTGTGGAATGGATTTTCTTCTCTTTCACCCATGTTGTTGTCAAAAAGGGGATTTTGATTCACTCTATAAATGGAACTACTACTCTCACCTTTGTCTTGAGTGCTTCAAATATGATCTTATTGAATATCCTCTTTTAGCTAATTGTATTTAGATCTTGTTAAAATAAGCATATGATTTCAAAATGTTCTTCTAGACTTAGATCCTAAATGTTTCTTAGGCTTATTGATCCTATTGGAAACCAATTTCCTAACAAACTTGGTTGATTTCCACTCTCTAAGCATGAGAGAAATGTCGAGATGCTACTGGACCAAGGATGTTATAAACTCAGATTTGTCAAAAGTGAAAATTTTGGAAAATGATAGATGCACTACTCTGTGTCCTATATGTGCTGCAGAAACAAGCATATGCACTAGAGAAACAATCAAATGTGCTACAACAAACCTCAGATGTGCTACAATATGTCTTAGATGTGCTTCAGAAAATGTTTTTGATAGTGACCCAAAAACTGTTTGCAGAATACTCAGCCTATGCACTAAAACAGACTCGAAATGCGCTGAACTAACCATTGAATGCACTGGAACAGACCTTATATGTGCTAAGACACTCCCTAGATGTGCTAAAATAGTTTAAAAAAAAAAATTTCTGAACAGTTGAGAACTGTTTTCAGCTGAATTTTTGCATGTTCATTTTGGATGATCTTTTATCTAAGTTAATGTGATGGAAGACTGATGAGGGCACAACCCGAGACACAGAAAATAACCCACAAACAAGAGAATAATTTTATTATTCAGAAAATAGAACTTCTTACATGCAGAGGACCTTAAATCCCCAAGTTTTACAACACATGCCAGTCACAGAAATCTACAGAATAACCCTTTCGCAGTATGCGAACTTGTCCCCAAAAAGTTGCCCAAAAATTAGAAAACCCACCCATAAATAGAGCTCCTCATTATTTTGGAGCCAAAACAACATTCAAATTGAGTTTAGGCGGTTTGGCGCTGAAAATTTACAACATGAAGTTTAAATCTCAAAAGAGCATTTGCAATGGTATCTTCTAGAAAGTGTGCCAACTTCCCGGGGCCATAACTTTTGATTTGGGGCTCCAATTCGCGAACTGTTTGAACCGTTGGAAATGTCTCAAAGTCAAGAACGCGCTTGAAATTGTCTATGCCAATTTTGGAAAGTTTCGGGGCCGATCCAGAAGCTCTAAGTGCCTCAAAGCCCACTCAAAAGATTTTTAGGTGCAAATCTGGGCAACAAAAATGGTAATATCTTTCCAATCAGGAGTAGAAAATAAAAACCGTAAATTGGGAATTTCATTATGACGAAAAGGGTATCCAAAAATGTAAAAACTTCTGAAAAATGATAAACTTGAAATTTAACTATTTTTGGGTGATGCAAGATTGCCCTTACACCACTAGATGCTCCTGCATCAAAGACACAACAAACATTCTGAAAAAAATTGTTTTTTAAACCCTATACTAAACATTAAGTATATGATAAAAATGTTTTTCAAAAAGTGTTGTCACAAGTTTAGCACATGAAAGACAATTTAGGTAGACTCACTCTTAGTACTCAAGTAGGTCATCCTAATAATCAACAACCCACATCTTAGAACTGCATCGACTCACACAGTTGTGTCACCCTTGAAGGGGCACCCATGTTTTTGTCTTTTCTAGGCATGTACTCAAAGTGACAAAAGTGGATATCAGATCCTTTGAGCAAACAGTCCTTGGAAGTTATATGGTGAGTGTCGTGGGGGTAAATTCTTCCCTCTCCTTGCACTATGATTATCAGGATGTTCGGAAACTGAGTTCTACTGGCTACTACACTAGGTTCTTAGTAAGGGTTCCTATTCAGTGCAGAAATAATAAACTCCCTTAGGAGACCTCCCAACCTTTATAACAAAGGATTTGGGGATGGTTATCTTGCACACTACTGGAAAAAGAGGGTTTCCCCAAAATTTCTTTAAATTTTATAGTGGGGTGTAATAGCTTGGCTTTGGCTTGAACCCACTTGAGTTGTTCCTCTTGGGTGAGTACTTTTTCCCACAAGAGCAGGCCCTCTTGAGGATGTAATAAAGCAGTAAATTTGCATGAAATTGAAAAGGAAAGTCTGGTATTTTGATCACCCAGTTAAGGGGAGAGCATAAACCTATTGCCACAGACAAAGCAAACAAATGTTCTTTTTAAAACCCAAATGACAATGATTTAATCTATGTGAAGATGTTGCTTCACAACAAGCATGGGATTCATTTTAACTACAAAAATCATTGTGTGGTGAATATCCTAGATTGCTTCATTTTAAATTCCATGTCTTCCTAGGGTTGCTTCTTTTTAACCAGATGTGACTATCCTAGGGTTGCTTTTTTTTTAACCAAAGAAAGTTCTGTCTATGGAAGGCATTAAACTTAGAACTCTGTTTAATTAAAACTTGTAAGCCCTAAAATATTTTGCATATGTGCTGAAATAAATAGTAAATGTGCCAAAACAGATATAAAAAGTGCTACAAAAATTTCTATATGCACTAAAATAACATCTATATGCACTAATCTAGGAAAGCATTTTTTTTTTTACAATGTTTTTAATTAAATGAACTAAATGGATGTGCTATTCTATTTCTTGGATGCGCTGAAACAGTCCTTGGAAGTGCCAAAATAGGTCCTGGATGCATCGAAAAACCTACAAAAACATCGTTAGAAATCCTGCATGCGCTAAAGAAAGCCACATAAGTGCTAAAACGAGAATTTTTGATAGAAATCTGAATTCCACAATGCAAAAAATTGTCAAAAAACATGCAAGTAAATGTTAAAAATGGGGCATAGGCCCCACGGTGGGTGCCAAAAATGTGTGAATGAAAATATGCATATCAAATATGTAAATTAAAAATTGAATCAAACAAACCAATGAAACTTTAAATCAGAGCATAAAATAAAAGAAGAGAAAGCAAACTCAATTTATGCTTTGAAGACGTCCTAGTGTCCTCTATCTCTAGTGTTTTTGTTGAATCTAGCTTGCTCTCAAATTTTGTGTACTAAGCTCAACAAAATGTCTTCCTAGAGAACGAGATTTAGAATGACTGCATGCTTATGCTAAGATGTAATTAACAAAACTAAAAATGATAGCTAAAATGTGAGATTACTAAATGTAATGATTGCTAAAATTGATAAATGCTAGATGATATTAAAATAACATGTGCATTTGAATGTAAGTGCATGCAAGTGTAACCAATGCTTGGAATCACAAAGGTATTTATAGAGTTTTTGAAAGACTCTGATTGGCTAACATGATCAATGGTTTAAATCAAGCTTGTTGGGATGAACAGTGAGAGATTTTTGAAAGTCGAGAGAGAAATGGAAGGTTTCCTTATACACAAATTTTCTCTTTCAGATCTGAAGGAAAGTTGCCATTTGAGAAGTGAGTAGGAGATAAATCTCATAATTAAATAAATAAATTTATTTAATTACATGTGATGATGAATTTAGAAGTTTGCATAATTAAATAATTAATATTTAATTATGTGTGAGAGATGAAAATGGAAGGTAATTAAATATTGAAAATATTTAATCTAACTATGAGATGAGGAAGGTGTTTGGAGGAATATTCCGTTATTTGAACTCAAAGATTCAAATTTAGAATAACATGATAATTAATATAAATAAATTATAAAATTTATCTAATTTAATTATGAGGAAGATGGAAGATGGCAATAATTAAATAAAGTTATTTATTTAATTAAGGTAGAAGAATTATAAAAATGAAAAATATAAATAAATAATTAAATTTATTTATATGTAGATGACTTTAGAAGATTAATTAAATAATTCATATTTAATTAATCAACAAGCTTGATTAACTGTGACCATTTTTAGATGTATACACATTGAAATGTAGGACTACTAGTATTTATAATGCAGTCTACAAGACAAAATTTTTCCTTTCTTCTAATTGTCACAACTCTGATTTATTCAAATTGTAATGACAACCATCTATTACAAATAAAACTTACATTTGAATCATGTGTGCTTAAATTGTGAAGCTATTTGATATGGTAAGACAAATTAAAATTGATTTTCTATTAATTTAGTTTGATGTAGATTTAATTTGTTGTTAGGTTAACGAAGTGCTTTAAGCCAATTGGAGATTGACACAATTCTTGTGACTACCAAAATCCAATTGATTATGTTGATACTACTAAGTAAACTACTTGAGAATCATGCTTGGACAATACTTCCTTATGCACAAAATGAGGTTGCTATTTTAAAGAACAAAACCCTTGTACTTCTCTAAAGAAAGGAAAGTTTTATATTTCTAAAGAGCCATTTTTTAGAAATGTGCATGTATAAATATTTGCAAAACACTCGATATACCATTGTGAATGTAGTTCTAAGAAAAATTAAGGTGTAAATAATTTTTTAAATGTTTTTGAATCATAAACCATTACTGCATCCTTTAAATAGGTAACAAAACATGTGTATTTCCTTTAAATTCATTTTTGTATAGCTACTTTGATGCTTATATCTTCTCTATTATTATTCAAATGAAATAACTTTTGTAATTTTTATCTTGCCAATTTATAGCAAGAATAGATGGATGAGGACTTTCACATTTGTTTCTATTCATTGTGGTTTGCAAAGCTAAATAGTGTAGCTGATACTAAACTTTCTAATTTATTTTTTCCACCCATTGTTAATGAATGTGATTGAAAGAAAAATGAAGAGTTTGTACACTAAGCTCTTTTAGGTCTCAATCCTATGACCATTCAATTTTTATAGGTAAGAAAATTGGAACACTGACTTCTTTTAATCTAATTTGAATTAGGGTTGAATATTGATTATAATTCTAATGACTTTATATTAAACTTGGTACAAAGCTTTCCTCCATTAAGCAGCTTGGACGCCACATTATATGGCCCTCATAAGAGTTCTATAATAATAGAACATATCGAGAAAAACCTGGATGACCTATCTATGCAATAGGTACATTATATCCATATGGTGATTCAATTAGTTCCACATGATATTCTATCCAATCTAATGATGGGATAAAATGTGAATGGTTTGATTAAGTTATAGAATCTAATTTATTTATTTATTTTGTACTACTACGATGCATGCATGCTCTACTTTGTGGCACTCATAAATCTGCCAAATTTTTTACTATTGATAGATTGGGTTGCTATCTTTGTAGTAAATGTAGTATCATTAGATTTGATTATTGTTGGTTGCCATTCATTGTCTTAGGCTCGTGAAGACGGTAGCTCTGAAACCTTGATGTGTTTAGATCTAATTCTAGTTAATTCTAAATAGATTGAAGCAACCATTGTAGAGAGGCTAGTTTTGGTTTGTTTCATCTTTTAAATTTTATTGTTGTGGTTGGCTTTCATAATATTTTTGCTCCAAACTTTGCTCACTTTTATCATTAGCATCATTGAAAATACACCATAATTTGTGAAGAAAATTATTGAAGTAAATCATTTGGCATGCCTAGACTCTCATGGAGTATGAGAGGATAGTCATTTGATGTAGATGGGTGATCCCACAATACTGGTTTACAATTTTTGGCCAAACTAGACACTAAATTGATTTTTTCTAAGTAAATCTTCACTTTTAGGCACCTATATCGACTAAACCGTGAGGAATTTGAAGATGATGCAAACTAATGATTTGTGACATTTTGTCTGTAGATTCTAAATATATTTTTTCAAAAAATTTGGAATCATATTGCACTTCTTTTTCCATCTCCTTTGAAAACTAGTTTTTTTTTAGTAAACACCATTTTTAAGGAGTGGCGCTCATTGTATACAACATAATTTTTTTCCATGAAGGATAAAATTCTATTTTTGTAAAATTTAGATTTGCAACTACGATATCTAGTGCTTCCAATTGGTTTCATAGTGTTTTACTGAATATTTTTTCCTTAATCAAGTTTCGAAGTCAAACCAATTACAATTCAAACATAGGTGGACCATATACAACATTACTTTTTTTGTTGGATCAAGGATTTTAATATCTAGTGCACTCATATTTTTCAAAATTTTGTTTTGATATTCTACTACTTTTCCAGATGTGCAGAACAAAGAGTTTGATTTTTGATGAAAAACCTATGTTTAATCAAACTAAAAAAATCAAATACATAATAAAGCCAAACATATAAAAATTATATTCGTTGGATAGCTTGTTTTGAGGACTACCATCATCCTATTGGTTCTATGAAGTCTCCTCCATTTTCATCCTCAACTTAAGCTTTGAAGGGAAAAATTCTAGAGTTTTTTGGTGCCAGAGGGGGAGAAGGGGGGAAAGTGGGGGTTTGATCAAATCCCCCTTGGAGGTTCGCTTGAACCATGGTTTGCTTGAACTAGGTTTCAAGTGAACCCCCTTTCCACAAAGCTTTTCTTTTGGGTTTTTCCCAGGAATGGTGGGACCCAATATTTAATGGGTTCACTCAATGGGGGGTTATAGCAAATCCCCATGGGATTCACTCAAGCAAAATGTTTTTTCAAACCCTCAAAAACCAATTTTTTTATATAGGGGGGTTTTTTGAAACTTTTCCTTCCTCACTAGAATTGTAAACTAGTTTTGTGGGTTTACCCAGATAATATCTTCCTCCAAAGAAAAGTGACAAGCTTTTTCAATGTGGGCAGTTTTGTGCAGCCTTTTTTAAAAAAAATTAGAGGTATTTTTGTTGTCCTATGATTTTGCATTTTGATTAGGTTTTGTTGCTTATTTTTAAAATAACATTTGGAACTACTTATTTATTGATAAGATTTGAATTTGCTATTTTTTTGTTATTTTTTGAGTCCCTATTTTACTCTATTTTTCATAACCATTTTTTTCATTCATATGTAGCCATTAGAGGAAGTTTTCAAAGATATGTTGTATGAATTGGCTACAAGGTTGAAAAATGATGATAGGGTAGATCAAGGATTTGTGGTTTCATATTTTGATGATTTACCAATCAAACCTATGTTTCATCTACCAACAAATAGATCCAAGCATGGTTTCATATTTTGATGATTTACCAAACAAACCTAAGTTTCTATTACCATGGAGATACAAAATAGATGCTTCTTTCTACTGTAAGCATGCTTTCCATAGCTTTGTATTTTTATGATTTGCAAGGCAGATAAAGAAATACATGAATCTTGCAACTTTTAGTCTCTTTTTTTTTAAATTTATTTTTGATCAAGTAGTAGGTTTACGATAATCTGGAAATAGTGTTTAATTTGACTATTTGTTCTATATGACACTATTAGAAGTTTTTTCTCTTGATAGCCTTATTATGTTGAAATTAGGATTTTCTAAAATTCTTTGAATATTATTTATTTATTCTCACTAGAAAATAGCTATATAAATTAAGATGTAGTCATTCCTTTGAAGTGTGGTTAATAGTATTTTTCTTCTTGTGGGTTTTGATAAATTCTTTTTAAATCATTTGAAGATGACCTCTGTGAGAAGTGGCATTTTAGTTATATATGGCAGTGAAAAGTACAATGGAACTTGTTTATCTCAAAAGCACCTCTAAACATTTGTTACTCTTAAAGAAGGAAGACTGAATATAATCCACCTCCATGATTTGTTTTTCTCCATTTAATTATTCAAATAGCTAGTTGATCATATCCCCTCTATCTTGAATCTAGATTCACCCAATTAAGACATCACAATTGCCAAGTAACAAGTAATCCCAACAAATAATGAGAGATGCAACAATATAAAGAAAAGAGAGATGCACACAAAAATTCACCACTTTCTTTATTCATACATAGATTTGTGTATACATAAATTCAACAATAGATTCTTACGAAAGAACTCATCTTTTACATTAAAAAACTGAACTATTTTAACTCTATACCTAAATTAGTAGTAGATTCTTACTAAAGACTCCATCTTTTACATTAAGAGATATCCCTATTTTAACTCATTAATCTATAGGCTACAAAAAAGACACTCTTACACTTGTATATGAATTGTTTGTTGTATGTGTGAAATTGTAAGGGTTACTAATAAACACAAAAACATCAATGAGACGTATTACATTAAATATTTGAATCATAAAACTAATATATTTTCAGAAAAACACATCTCTAAAAATGTTCCATTGTTCTCTATTCTCAAGGATCCTTTAAATTATGAGTGCTCTTAGATTTTGTATATGCACTATGACTGGTTTGGATGACAACCTAAGAAATGAGATGCTATAAATACAAGAATCTAAGTTCCTACATGATATTGCATGGTACAAATGATAATGGTGATATTGAAAATGGATAATGATGCTAGATGATATGATGCAAATGTTGTATACAAGCTAAGATGATAACTAAAATGTAATTATAAACCAAGACATGATTCTAATCTAATATGATACTATAATACTCAAATGATAAATGCTAAATTGCTCTATGCTCACTAAATGCTCTCAATATTTTTGCATAATAAGTTTTCTCCAAGATGTGATGATAAATGTTGTAGCAAGAGGTTGTATTTATAGGATTTATAAAACATCTTGTGATGTGGCAACAACCGATGGTCAAGATTTCAGCATGAGA
Source organism: Sequoia sempervirens (assembly GCA_007258455.2). Taxonomy (NCBI): domain Eukaryota; kingdom Viridiplantae; phylum Streptophyta; class Pinopsida; order Cupressales; family Cupressaceae; genus Sequoia; species Sequoia sempervirens. Next base: position 182,786,023 of record VDFB02000017.1, read on the forward strand.
GGCAAACAATGGAGATGGAAGAATCATGGAGGATGTTCCCTTGACCAAGGGAGCATGCCAAATGTATGAGAGAATAAAATGTGCGAGAATGATAAGTGTCCAAATTTTGTTTTGGAATTGGTTGAGAATAAAGTAATTTAAATATTAGTCATATTTAAATACATTTGACATTTGATGATGCGGCCAAAAAGTGTTGTAGACATGTGACTAAATTTGAATTTGAAATTATTCAAACTTATTGAGAATATATTTAATTAAATAAAAAAAACTATAGACATTTGTTTATTTAATTAAATTTAGAAGAATGTGGTTTAAGATGAAGAATTTAGAAAAGTGTGAACTATATAAATAAATTGAGAATTTATTTATAAGTAGATGAAATAAAAGGGGTCATTTATTAAATGACTAGTATTTAATTAATTAATTGTCTTGATCAATATTAAGTGTATACATTTTTCCCCTCTTTGAAGTAATGTGTTTACATATTGCTTCAAAGAATAATTTGCTGCTGATGTCAACAATTTTTTTTTCAATGCCCCAAACATTGATTTTTAGGTGATGATGGATATATGCCCTCTTAGGAGAAAAATCAATGAATTTTTGGATTTTTAGGATTTTTTGAAATTTTTATGATTTTTTGATATTTTTCCAATGATTTTATGTTGGTTTTCAAAATTTTCTGATGCTGAAATGATTTATCTCCCAAAAAATTATGTTGATCCTACCAGGTGATTAGTTGATTAATTGATGCCCTTTTTTGCCTCCTTGTGTTTGATGATTGATAATCATTTTAGCCGATTGTTTGATTTGATGATGTTTGATGATGTTGATAGATTGACCTCATGATAGGTGAAGGTCAATGATAGATGCTCAATGATATTTGATCGAAATCTTATTAGAGCTGATTAGATTTGATTGATTGATTGATAAGATTGTTGATTTGTGATATGTTATGATCATAGGAGGATCTTAGAATTCTTTAGTCTAGGGAACACTTCCTAAAGACATGTGACATGATTTAACATTTGGTGTATGACGATTTAGATATTATCAGTTGATGTGGTTTATCATCTTTGATTGATATGCCCCAGTATAGGATTAATTAATTACTGAGACTTGATGATGTATTGATACTTGATGTATACACTAATTTAGTTAGAAATTTTGTGATTTATGCCACTTTGTTGATGTATCTCTTTGACACATTTGGATATCATTGTATAATTGACATTGTGATTTTGAGACTTATATGATATGCAATGATTATTAGTGATGTACATGTGTTTATGATTTCATGATGGATCATGCCTTTGATTGATGCATTTAATTTCTATGTTATTCATGATGCTTATATGATGATGGTATGATATGCTATAGATGTAAATGATGAAACATACATTATTATTCTATGATGCTTTATGAATGATGCCTATATGATACATGTGATGGATCTTATTATGCCAATGAAATGGATGCATTTTATGTTTTTGTACTTTTCTAATTCAAATAGATGATGCAATGAGTGAATGAATGTATGATAATGTTAATGCACGAGTGAATGGATGGATGTAATGATCGTATGATGGTGCATAGTTCTATGTGTTTATGATGTTTATATGATGCTTATGTAACGATTATGTGAAGTATGCAATGATGAGATGATAATGCATGGTTGATGATTCTATATGATTTATGGATGATGTTTTATGCTATGTGAGATGGATTTGATTATGCAAATGATGTGCGATGTTTATGTGATGATTTTTGTGATGATTGTGCTGATCTAGTTAATCCTTTGTTAGTCTTATATTTGAGTAATTAAAAAATCATCTTCACTACTGGTTTTAGATGTTTATAACAATGGCATTATATCCTTGCTGACTAGTCATGTTTCTATGCAACTTTTTCTTTTTGGAAAGCTTACTCTATTGGATATGTCTTTCAATCTTCTTAATGGACCATTTTATCAATCCATTAATAATAAATGAAATGATTTTGATTATTCAAGTGAGATGCAATGCACTTATTTTTGTGTTTTCTAATGTGGATATTATGATGTAATGCATGGATGTGATAATGTATATATGATATGAGAAGGATTTCTCATGTATGCAAATGATGATGCAACTGATTATGCAACTATATGAGAATGATGTGTTTTTGGTAATGTCATATGTACTCAATCCAATAATGATAAAGATAATGTCATTGTGAAATTGTTCCAGCCTTGGAAAACCCACAAATACAGATACAAAACTGACATGGATGCAATACAACTTAGCCATGCAAATCTAATATGCAAAGGTTGTCATCATAACAACCAATTTGTCGTGCTTTTTATCGTCATCGAGCCTTTAAAATATTGAAAGTGAGTACAAAAATTGATGGTATATTTTGACCATGATGACCTGAGTACTACTTCCATGATTTTTGATATTGCAAGTTAACACAAGCATCTAGGTATAATTGAATCGAGATGACTTGAGCATTTCTTGCATAAATAGACAAGAGTTAAGCAATTTACTATACAAATTCAGAATGCCATCAGTGATACTTTGTAGAGAACGTCTTGCAACAATTTGCATAGTAGTAATGATCAACTCATAGACAACAGACAAAGAAAAAATCATATTCCTTCCTGGCTCCTCTAGTTCAATACATCATCGAGGTGCTCCAGAGATATGATGAAAAAAATCAAAGTACAATAGTTTGAGCATTCATGATAACATGATAAAGCCATGATTCAGAAGAACATCATCCATTTAAGGTTGTTTTGATTCGATTGATTTGGCTGTTTGATTTGAATGGTTGATGTGTTATTGATGGTGTTTGATGTTCAATGTTGGGTTGCACTATGATAATTGTATTTGTTGTGTTGTCTGATTGCTATTTTTTTGTTGGTTTAAGCTCAAATTTTATTTTCCTTTAGTGAGTTCAAGATTTTTCCCCTAGTCTAGGGTGAGACATGACTGTGATGCTAGGATATGCACATGGAGCTTTCCGATAATAGGCAGAATGAAGTGCAAGTGAATGGAAAAAGTGAATTTTCGACATGTTCAAATAGATGGAAAAGCTAACCTATGACAAATAGCGACTATTGTCAAGTTTTCACTACTTTTTTTTATTGTACTTTTTTTAGATTTTTAGATTTTTTTTTGTTTTTGTTCTTGTTTTGTTTTTTGATCTCTTTTTTTTGGATTTTTGATCTTTTTTTTTCATTAAATTTGTATTTTTGAACTTTTATTATTATTTGGATTTTTGATCTTTTTTAATTTTTTGGATTTTGGATCTTTTTTATTTTTTGGATTTTTGAAGGACATTTAAGATGGAATGAGATGACCAATTTTTTCCTTGATATTGTTAAGAACAAAGGAATAAGATGAGACATGGATTTTGATAAGATAAGAGATATGGAATGGAAGAAGGCTAGGATAATGATAATGATTGAGATGATCAAGATCAACTAGATGAGATACCAACACAAGGACTAAGTACTTTGCCCCTATTCCTCATCAATACCAAGGAAGGGAAGAAAGTATGTATTTAGAAAGAATGATGAAATATGGATAAGGTGAAGGATATGATACAAAAGATATGGACAGTGAATAGGATAAGATATATGATGTTCAGGAAGATCCTTAACTTTGTCAAGATCAAAGGTGGAAATGTGGAAGATAATATCTACATGATAGGAAGATGGAAGGACTTAAGCATCAAGTTTCACAACCAAATATCTCTCAAATACATGCTCTAATAAACCATGGCAATGGGAAATTAGACTCCTAAATGTTGGTAGATTTAGTGTATGGTGGGATAATGGATAGGAGGTTGAAGGGTTTTTTGATGGATAGATGGAAAGGATGGAAAGATCAACATTAGAACACACCTTGAAGGGTGGTGGAGTGATGGAGGAAAAATGGATTTGGAAGGTGAGGTTTTTGAATGGAAGATTGGAGGAAGCTTTTGCATCAACAAATTTGGATGCCATTTTAGATTTTATTATTTCTATGAGACTTTTAGGAATCCACATGATTTTTGACTTTGATATTTTCTTTGTGGGTCTTTGGGGCCTTGAGATTTTTCTCTTTGATTTATAGACCTTTGTGGTCTTGGAAATTTTTCTTTTTGCTTTGATGGGCCTTTGTGGCCTTTTGAAATTTCCTTTTGATTTATGGACCTTTATGGTCTTGGAAATTTTTCTTTTTGCTTTGATGGGCTTTTGTGGCCTTTTGAAATTTCCTTTTGATTTATGGACCTTTGTGGTCTTGGAAAATTTTCTTTTTGCTTTGATGGCCTTTGTGGTCTTTTGATTGTGGATCAAATTTTCTTTTATTTTGCATGTATTTTCAAGGAGACATGTTTATCCTTTGATACATGTGAATTTTTATATGGAATCTTTTGAAATAAATGGAACCCAAATTGCTTCCTAGAGCAATAGGGGAGATGGATGGAGATGAATGGTATGGAGGTATCGTGGATGAGTTGTTGGAGGTAGAATTTTGAAAGGGCATCAAGGATGTGTGTCTTTGTTGTTCTTGAGGAATAGGATATGGACCTAGGATAGATGGAAGGTTTGATGAACTAGGATGAGGACCTAGGATAGATGGAAGGTTTGGTGGATTAGGATGAGGAGCTAAGATAAATGGTAGATTTGATGGACTAGGACACTTAGGTGCATAACCAAGGCCATGGAAATATGGGTTTTCTTGAGCAAAATGGGGTTCTAGGATACCTTGTTCATGAAGGCCTAATCCTTTTCCTTTGTAGTTCATACTTTGAAACATTCATTCACCAATTGGATATGTATTGTTTGTGAAAAAAAGATGCAAGTCCATTTTGGGGAGGATCTGATATGGATGAAAGGATAGGTGTTGGAAATAAACCAGAGTAGATAAAGGTGGGGGATCTTAATTTGTAGGTGTGGGGTTCATGGATGGCTAGTATAGTGGTGATAGGATCTTGAAATGGGGGTGATGGAGTGTTTTTATCTTTACTTGGAAAAGGATTAAGAGGTGTAGGAGATGGAGCTTGATATTTATTAGGTGTGGAATCATCATGTAGTGGTGTGAAAGGAATATCTTGATCTTGATGAGGAAGGGAATCATGATATTTTTATAGAAAGCATATCTTGATCATGAGAAGGTAGGTCATCATTAGATAGGATGGAATAATTATCATGCTCCTGGGATGCAATGGAATCATGAGATGGTATGGATTTATTAGATGTGGTGGAAGGAGGAATTGGAAGAATACTTTTCTCTTGAGATGGAAAGGAATCATTGTGGATGAAAAGTGAAAAGAGGGGATCATCATAGAATTATTGAGAGATGAGGTCTTGGTCAAATATTGGAGGAACTTGTGGAATTTTGATATCAATGGATGAAGTGGAAATAATGCTTGGATCTTGATGTGTAAAGGAGTCTATGGTAGCATGGGTTGGACCGAGAGATTGGCATGAATCATTAGATGCAAAAGGTGTGATAAAAGAAGGTGGTTGGATGGAATCATTGACTTGGGTGAAAGAATCCTAAGATTTATTTTGACTTATGGGAGATGAAGATAGATGCATGACATGGTAAGATTGTTCAATATCATTTGTGTTTGAGGACCGAGATTTGGGCTTCCAATTTAATTTTTGCAAGAATTCAATGAAATTAAATTTGGATGATGTAGTTGTTGGTGGAGATGGTGTCATGTCTAGATTTCTATCAAAGGAATAAGAATAAATGTTTGGCATCAAATATCTCTTGGTGGTTTCCCTTTGCATGTTGATGATCTTTTGTTGAAGGTTTTGAATTTATTGAGTTAAAGCATTCAATTGATCCTCATCTATTTCAGTTTGATGAAATATGTGAAAATAATTTCCTTCAGCCTCAACCATGATGGTTTTATGTTTAGGCACTTTAAGATGTTAGATCTTGGTTTAGTTTGGAGAAATTTCACTCGTAAGTGTTTGTTTAAACAAGTTTAAGACTCTATTGTGACTAAGGAATGACCTTGTTTTGGAAAAGATTTTTAATTCTAGTTCAAACTAATGAACAAGGGGTGAATTTGGCTCTTTGGTTTGATGTTAAATGGATGCACTAAAACATGGCCTAGATGTGTTAGAAGATTGTACAGATGCGCTAAAACAAAGACTAGATGCACTAGACGATTGCACAGATGTGGTAAAATAGAGACTAGATGCGCTAAAAGGTGTTGTGAGTTAGCCAAAAAATGTACTCGATGTGCTAGACAATAACTAAAATGTGCTAAATTGCCCCTCCTAGATGTGATTTCAACTGGGTATCTTGTAGGTGTATGCACTAAAAGGATCTACAAATGCACTAAAATATGGTATGGATGTGCCTGATTGTGGACTAGGTGTGCTACGAAAAGCAGTGGATGCACCAAAACAGTAAATGAATGTGCTAAACTGGAAGTTTTTAGTGTTTTTGTGACTTTGATTGTTTTTCCTTTTTAATCCGTGAATATGAATATTTCCAAGGTGTGATTGGATGGACAATGATTTTTTCTTAGTTTCTAGTTTGTAAGTTGTGAGAATCACTTGTTCAAATGGATGATTTCTTGAATTTTGACTCCAAACATAGCAGCAAGTTGTCAAACAATTGTTTCCACCTAGGAGCTAAATGTTGAGTGTGTATTCAAGAATTTGGTCTGATTCTTTTGATTTCCATAGGTATAACACAAGAGAATACAATTCAAGAATGTTTCTATTCTTAAGGGTCACTTAAAATACCATAACCCACATCTTAAAACTATGTTAGCTCATATAGTTGTGTCACCCCCTAAAGGGTGCCGGTGTTTTTTCCTTTCCCAAGTCTTAACCAAAGTTGAATCCTCCATCTTTTTCCAGTGATCTTTGATAGTTATATGGTGACTTTCTTGTGCGCAGATTCTTCCCTTCCCTTGCATTGATATAGAAAGTGTTCATAAACTTTCTCGGTTGGCTTCTATACTAGATTTTGTAGTAAGGATTTTTTTTTGGTGCATCAATAGATAAAATCCCTTAGGAGACCTCCCAACCTTTAGAACAAAGGATTTGGGGATGGTTATCTTGCACACTATTGTCGAATTGCAGACTTTCCTTGAATTCAATTTTGATTATAATGGGTCAGAAAACTTGGCTTTAGTTGTTCCCACTTAGGTCATTCTCGTAGGGTGAGTACTTTTTCCCACTATGACAAGCCTTCTAAAGGTGTTAACAAAGCATAAATAGTGATTCTAGCATTCTAGTTACCTAGTTAAGGGGAGAGCATAGGCCTTTCACTTTCAAGCATAGTAGACAAGGGTTTCAATTAACCTTTTAATTAAGATAGATTCCTATCTTAATCAAAAGAAAGCAATAATATTTCTAGCCCCTGAAAACACCATTAGTAGTTTCAAAAAATGTCTTTGACAAGTGTATTTAGTACAATGGATATCAAATGCTTTTTCTTTCACTTCAATGCTCCATGTTCTTCATAAAACCTGCAATAAATGCTCAAAATGTTAGATGAGATCAAGAAATAAGAAGATATAAGGGTTAGATGAATGATTAAGCATAAAAACCCTAAAACTTAGACCAAGTTACAATGTGATTTTTCTTTACGTGTAAAATTGAAAATATTAACTAAACAAAAATTGAGAAACACCTACACCATTACATAGCTTATGATATTCTACCCTATTTAAAAAAATGCTTCGAAAAAGCCCTTTGTATGACCAAGATATGGCCATTTTGAGATTGACTATAAAAGCGTTAAAGCAATTATCCCATGTGCTAAAAGAAGTATCCAATGTATGTGCTAGAAGATCATTTAGATGCGCTAAAAAAAGTGTTAGATGCACCAAAAGAAGGTTCTGATGTGCTTTAAAACTCCTTGTATGTGCTGAAACAAATGTTAGATGTGCTAAAAGATCCTTTGGATGCGTTGTAATAGTGATTGGATGTGCTAAAAGACTTTTTGGATGCACGAAAAGAACTCACGGTCGCGCCAAAATAAATTCATGTCCAAAATCTATAAAACAACTTTCTAGAAATGTCAATAAAAGGGGCTAGGCCCCACGGTGGGTGCTAATTTATGTATGTGTGAAATTGTGGGGGTTAGTAATAAACACATAAACATCAATGAGATGTATTACATTAAAGATTTGAATCATAAAACTAAACTATTTGCATCAAAACAAATCTCTAAAAATGTTCCATTATTCTCTATTCTCAAGGACCCTTTAAATCATGAGTGCTCTTAGATTTTGAATATTCACTATGACTAGTTTGGATGACAACCTAAGAAATGAGATGTAAATGCAAGAATCTAAGTTCCTACATGATATTGCATGATGCAAATGATAATGGTGATATTGACAATGGATAATGATGCTAGATTATATCATGCAAATGTTGTATACAAGTTAAGATGATAACTAAAATGTAACTATAAACTAAGACATGATTCTAATCTAACATGATACTATAATACTCAAATGATAAATGATAAGTTGCTCTATGCTCACTAAATGCTCTCAATATTTATGCATAATAAGTTTTCTCTAAGATGTGATGATAAATGTTGTAGCAAGAGGTTGTATTTATAGGATTTCCAAAGCATCTTGTGATGTGGCAACAATCGACGGTCAAGATTTTAGCATGAGAAATGAACGGTGGAGATGGAAGAATCATGGAAGATGTTCCCTTGACCAAGGGAAACATGCCAAATGTATGAGAGAATAAAATGTGTGAGAATGTCAAGTGTCCAAAGTTTGTTTTGGAATTGGTTGAGAATAAAGTAATTTAAATATAGACATGTGACTATATTTGAATTTGAAATTATTCAAACTTAGTGAGAAGATATTTAATTAAATAAAAATAAACTATAGAAATTTGTTTATTTAATTAAATTTAGAAAAGTGTGAACTATATAAATAAATCAAGAATTTATTTATAAGTAGATGAAATAAAAGGGGTCGTTAATTAAATAACTAGTAATTAATTAATTAATTGTCTTGACCAATTTTAGGTTTATACATTTGCAACCTAAACAAGAACCATAGATAATAGCCATGGTATTTAAATTAGAGTATTATACTTCAACAAATGTCTGATTACAATCCTATAATGGATCTATAAGAGGTGAATTGACTATGGAAACTTCTATATCTCCCTCTTTGAAATGATTAGGATTTTCGGAAATTTATCATTCTATAATGAGTTAAATGAATGACTATTGTGAGCTCCATTGCAATTGTTTCACTTCATCATTGAATTTTTAAGGACAAGTCAGGCATCACAACAAATTTTACGTCATTAAAAGTAATTTATCAATGTTCACTATGCAAACATTCTAAGTTTTGATAGATGATTTTTTTCATGTATCTTTCATTAATTTATGAAATCATATTGACTCTGTAGTTGAAATCTTCATGTTTTGTAGACTTGGAGGTAAAATGGGATATACCATGTGGAAAAATAGTGTCATAACTTTTTTGGGTGCATTGTATTGCCATGGTATTGGTCGGCATGGCCAATTTTTCCTTTGGATTTGTCATGGCATAAGCAACAACTTGAGACTATAGGGTAATCTTATTGCTAAAACTCTCATCATTCTTAATTTGGGAAGCTTTGTGGATATTCAAGTTATTATTTAAATGATATTTCCTTAAACATCTAGTTTGGTGAGTTTATCATTTTTCTTGAACTAAGTGTTGTCCAACTCTTCTCCTAGGTGGAAACTATTCAAGGGACATACCACCACTAGCCTTTAAAGCATCATTAGACCAATGGGTCAAGAAATTTGAGTTTCAAGTCATTGACACACTTTTATTCCATTGTTTAGTTGTATGTTAAATCTCTTTACATATACATACTTGGATTCCTTTTGTTGAGCACTTTTGTATTAGCATTTATTTAAAAAATTAATGCTAGAGTTTCTCCCCACTGGCTCCAACTTCTCCTCAACTGTATAATTTCTATTTTTTAATTTACTCATACTAAAGATAACAGTCATTAAAAGAATAATGCTAGTGTTTCTCCCCACTAGCTGTAACTTCCCCTCAATCGTACAATTTTTATTTTTTAATTTACTAATACTAAAGAAATGTATTCTTTTTTAGTTTTGTCCAAATCCAATATCCTGTTGCACTAATGAATAATATCCTATGTAATAGGTATGATTAGGAGACGCCCCTTGTAATAGTTTCAATGTTTGGTTTACCAATAGTTGTATTAGCAATATTTATTGAGCATGACTTCAACTCACATGCCTTCTCATCTAACTTTTGCTACTTGAAATCAGTGCTTGACTACTCTTTATATTTAATGTTAATCAAGAAAATTAGTTTCATTTTATTTTTATAGTTGCAAGTTATTTAATTCCATTTTCCCTTATTCCAAAAACAATCCATTGAGTAATGAGCTAGGAGCTTTATCTATTGGGATCTTTGCCCCTATTTTTACTATAATAAACATATTTAATGGAATATCAAGATACATTTAAATTTTATCTTTAATTTTCTATCGAGATAACCTTGAACCTCTTATGGATGCAAGTGCCATTAAATGATAAATGCATGTTTGTTGTGGGTTTTTAGTACATGATGGAAGAGTAAAAAATGAAAGAAACTTAAAAGGTAATATTATATTTATTCAAAATATAATGAAAAGATAAGATTAATTTATATTCATTTTATTTGTATGTAATTAAATTTTTATTAAAAGAATAATATTATAAAAATACTTAAAATGTTAGTTATTAAATTTAATAAAATAAATTGTACTAAATAATTATAATTTTAAATTATATTAATATTTTGAATAAAATTTTATTCAATATTTTATATTAATTTATTTTTATACTAACATTTATTAAATAAATGTACACACAACATTTTTCTTGATAAAATAAGATAGAAAATAAAAATATTTAAATTTAATATAAAATAAAACATTAAAATCTTCTAAAAACCATTTCTATTAATTTAATTTAAACATTGAAATTTTGATGTATTTAATATAATTTGATATTATAAGTTTTGACAAAAAAAAAAAAAAATTAAAATTTTTAATTTGAAAGATAGTAAATCAAGAAAGAATGTATTTAAGTTCATGTCATAACTAATTAACTCATTGCAATAGTACTGATAATGTAAAAACTTGCTGATATTGGCATGGTGTGATGGTTTATAGGTGGCATTGTTGTTCTTGCCACCAAGGTTCAAACCCCGTTGGGGTGGTATTGTTGAATGGTTGTATCTCATTCATAGCTCCAGTCAAAAGCATTTACCTCTTGAATAAATATAAATATTTTAAATATTTTAATTTTGATCTCTTTAATAGTTTTTATTTGAAATATTTTATTAATATTTAATGAAAATTAAATATTTTATTAATATTTAATGAAAATTAAATATTTTTATCTTAAAATATATACTTTAAGTTTAAATAATTTAACTAAATATAAATATATTGTTACTTATTCAAAAAATAACTAACTTTTTATTCAAAGAATTTATATTAAAAAAAAAAGAGTTAAAACTTATTTTTATCAAAATTTCTAATATTGATTTATATAAAGATATAAATATTTGATGTCTTTATATAAATATTTGATATCTTTATATAAATTAATATAAATGTTAATTTGATTCAAAGAATTTATATTAAAAAAAGTTAAAACTTATTTTTATCAAAATTTCTAATATTAATTTATATAAAGATATAAATATTCGATATCTTTAAATAAATTAATATAAATATGAATTTTATTCAAAGAATTTATATTAAAAAAAGCTAAAACTTATTTTTATCAAAATTTCTAATATTAATTTATATAAAGATATAAATATTTGATATCTTTATATAAATTAATATAAATATTAATTTTATTCAAAGAATTTATATTAAAAAAAGTTAAAACTTATTTTTATCAAAGTTTCTAATATTAATTTATATAAAGATATAAATATTTTTATCAAAATATTTCAAATAAAAACCATCTAAAGAGATCAAAATTAAAATATTTAAAATATCAAAAGACTAACATAATATAGTTATCTAAAGAGATATCAATATTAAATTATTATATTTATTCAAGTGTTTACATTATCAGTACTATTAAAATGAGTTAATTAGTTATGACATGAACTTAAATACATTTTTTCTTGATTTATTATCTTTCAAATTAAAAATTTAAAAATTAACTTTTGTTTTTATCAAAACTTATAATATCAAATTATATTAAATACATCAAAATCTCAATATCTAAATTAAATAAGAAACAATTTTTAGAAGATTAATATTTTATTTTATATTAAATTTAAATATTTTTATTTTCTATTTTATTTTATCAAGAAAAATGTTGTGTGTACATTTATTTAATAAATGTTAGTATAAAAATAAATTAATTTAAAATATTGAATAAAATTTTATTCAAAATATTAATATAATTTAAAATTATAATTATTTAGTATAATTTAGTTATTATAAAGAATTTAATAACTAACTATTTTTTAAAGTATTTTTATAATATTATTCTTTTAATAAAAATTTAATTACATACAAATAAAATGAATATAAATTAATCTTATCTTTACATTATATTTTGAATAAATATAATCTTACCTTTTAAATTTCGTTCATTTTTTACTCGTCCATCCTTTACTCTCTCAGTATACATTGTACTAATGTACTAAAAACCCACGGCACCCTGTAATGTAGAAAATGACAGTTTGCACGAGAGTTTTACGGTGAGAAAATCAACGCACTGTGGGAGGCATCCATGCCATGCATCCATGTGGGTGCCCATCGGTACAAATTGTCACCTATATAGACATTGCCTGATACAACAGTGGTGAACATGTGATCTTGACGTACATTGCCCTCTAAGCCAGAGAAACATTTAAAACTCTCACACTCAAGTTTTGGACAATAGCAAATATAAAACAAGCCACGCGATTTTCGAACAAGGATTTCCCTCTCTATGCTTTCTATCGTTTACAAAGACTCACGTTGATTTACATTTTAGAGGTTTTCTCTTTCCTCTGAGACGACATTTTGACAGTGAATGATTTTATTGATTTCAAATCTTGACTTGATAGGAGAAAAAATAATTCGGTAGTACACTTAAAAGACACAATTTCTTAATAAACAGCTATGTATGTCAGGACGCTGAATTAGATGGATCTTGTGCCAAATAACCATAGTGAATTGCAGCACGATCTTCCCTCTTGTCGACAGCTAGTGAAACCCTAAAAGCATTATAGCAAATGCCCTTAAACAATATTTTCAAATTAAACAATGTAGCATTATTAACTTCGAAATCTGCGACAATACCAATACAGCAGCGAGGCGTACCTATTTGGATCGATCTAGTTCACTGTCCGCAAATCTAAGATTGAGATTTTGGTGCCTACTCTAGTGAAACATAGGTCAATTAAACTGCTAAGAGAAACGGCTCGGTGATAATGGACGTCAAGGTAAGTGACAATACATCTTGACGTGCATTGCCCCTTAAGCCATGAAACATTCAAAGCTCTGGCAGTCCGTGTTCGGGACGATAGAAATTATTAAACACCCCCCGCGATCTTCGAACGAGATTTCCCCGTCTTTGTCTATGCAGCCATAACTAATTATTGTACCTCTCCACATCCATCAGATTGCACATTTGAAATTATTGTACCTCTCCACAGCCATCAGATTTGCATATTTGAAATTATTGTACCTCTCCACAGCCATCAGACTGCATATTTGACCGTAATTATTAATTTATTGTAATTTTATTGTACTTTTCCACAGTCATCAGACTGCACATTTGACGTATTTATTAATTTATTTACCTCTCCATGTGATTTCTTTGTTGCTTCTATGTCATATGGATGAGCTTTAACAGACAACTTCCAATAAAGTATTTGCAAGTCTTTGAAGCCGGCTCACGGTTTGGTTCATGTGTAAATCTCTCTAGTGTTTTTCAAGTGATATAGGAAAGGAGAGGTATCAGGATAAGGAATGGAGAGAAAAGGAATGGATGGAAAGCTGTACGCAGCAGTTATATCAGGCAAGTTGGAGGCACTTGCAAGTTTAATGAAAGATAATGGACCCAATATTCTGCAACAGTTGACACCCACAAAGAATACAGCACTCCATGTGGCAGCATATCACGGCCACGTGCAAGTTGTGAAAATGCTGCTTAATAGAGACATAGAGGCAGGTATTCAGGGCAGCCATGGATTTCTAACTGCTAAAAATGACGAAGGTAATACTGCCTTGCACGAAGCGGCCATTGGAGGTCATCACAAAGTAGTTTGAGTTTTTCTTAGAACATCATCGTGAAGTTCTGAATATCGTCAGTAATGCTGGTGAGACCGCATTGTTCAAGGCTGCAGAGGAAGGCCATGAAAAAAATGTTGAGTATCTTTTGCCCCATACAGAATCCCAATACTACAAGAGGACCGATGGCCGAACCCTTGCGCAGTGTGCTGTCTACAAAACACACAAAGGTATTCCTGAAAAATCTCTTTTGTTTTTGTTTTTTTTTCAAGATGATACAATATAATCTTGGAACAACTAGCTACTTATAATGAATATCTTACAAATTGTGCAGGTGTGGTTGAAAGAATCATATCTGCTAATGGAGAGATCTTTCAACAAGTTGACAATTTAGGCAGAACGCCTTTGCATAGTGCTGCCTATGTTAACGGAATATCCCGTATTGCAAAGATTCTCTTAGACAAAGATAGGTCTGTGTGCTGTAAAGTGGACAACAATGGTCAATCGGCACTTCATCTAGCAGCAAAAGAAGGGAACTCGGAATATCCCGTATTGCAAAGATTCTCTTAGACAAAGATAGGTCTTTGTACTATAAAGTGGACAACAATGGTCAATCGACACTTCATCTAGCAGCAAAAGAAGGGAACCTGGAGTTAGCCACTGAGATATTAAATTATGCTAAAGATTGCATTGAAATGGTAGATAATGATGGTAGAACTGCTCTACACTTGGTAGTTGAAAATGCAGTACAGACGTTTCACAAAATTTCAAGGTGAATCAAAACATTGGTGTCCTTGGTAATTTCAAGGAGGCTGATTAACAAGCCTGACAAGTTGGGCAAAACAGTATTAGACATCGCAATTGATAAGATGTCCAGCGACGAACCTCTTTTCTATGGAGTAAGCATTTCATTTCATCTATATGCAATGTGGAAAGTTTTCTACTAATATAATTCCTTTTAATTCTGTTGAAATTCCTTTATTTATTTAATTTTTTTTGTTTTGATTTATTTTGATGGAATGTTTTAATATAATTATATGTTCATAGATATATTTTATATAAATTTAAATCTATTTTTGAAGTTTTAATTATATTTATTTATATATGATATTATTTTATTTTAATTTGCACTTGTCTTTTATTATGATCTATTTGTTAGATTTATCATTATATTTATTTTCATACACCTATTCCCCAACTTTCTTCATTGATGCAAAGGGCATCTCAAGATTTTACTGGTCTGTATTGATTAAAGACATGGTCAAATTTGGATTGTTAAATTTTGCATATTGAATCATTGTGAGGTCATCATCTGGAAACAGGTAATTGTTTTAGATTAGGCTATGGATGGTTGAATCATTTAGTGTGCCAATGTCGCTAAAGAACAAAGTGCTGCTGAAAAAGATGGCCTTTGGCTACAGAAGTTTGTGTTTGTTGTCAAAGTCATTAGGGTGTTGAAAAGGTCATGGGGTAAGTTGCGTTAAGTGCACATCTGGCCGTAGATTTACGTAAATGGCTTCGCTTTATGCAATTTAATTTTGAATTTCAATATCTAGACAGCATATAATAATCTGGGCAATTAGTTTGGAAAGCTTAAGTAGGGTCTATAGCCATGGATTTTATTATCAAATACTTTTGTTGAACGAAAATCACTTGGACATGATTTTATTTATTTTTGATTAATTTTAAGTATGTCCAACTTAATCACGTGGTAGAAGAAAAAGGAGGAATAAATATCTAAGGAAAAATGAGGAATATGGAATTCTTGTGGGGTGGGGAGAGCGAGAGTTTCATTTTGATCTGGGCTTAACCAAGTATAGGCACATTGGAAAGCAAATTGTAGAGAATATTCAGAAAAGTGAGATAAGAGAACAAGGGAAAAAAGCATGTGTCATAGAATATTCAAGAACGACAAAGGTGTAGAAAGGGCATGCCCAGCCATTGGGTAAAGGCTGTCTTGAAGTAGTTGAATAGCCAAGGGAAATGCCTTCGAAAAGACAAAAAAGACATCTTATTTGGATCATGTGCGAGTAGTTAGGGTAAAATAGAGAAGCACATTCGGAGAGGTGAGAACAATTTTATAGGGGTATGTACATATTTGGACGTTCTAAAAGGACTATTTTAGAAGAAAAGGGAGGCCACTACAGGCTTGAAATGGATTGTTTCTTTCATGAGAAAACTACAATTTAGAGGGCATCCATACTAAGAGCAAGCGCAAAGAGGTTCGCATTGAAAACATGAAGGCTTAGTAATTTTATTTATATGGGCTATGAATAATGTAGAATCTTAAAACTTGTATTTTTTTTATTATTATAGAGCAGAAAAAAAGGTTACATAGCAAATTGTTTACAATGATGCCTCATAGTAAACTATCTTCCTATACTACCACAGATCATGCCATAACAACAGCATTTGCAACTTAAAAATAAAATAAAATAACCGGGACTGTTCTGAAATATGACTCATCAAGATTGAACTAATAAAGTACTGCTGAGCATATACAGTTTTCTGAAACTATACAACCTTGACAAATATTACTGCATATACGTATAGAATTTGACAGTTTTAAAGTCTTTCTTGCAAATATAGCTGACCATCCTGACTCCATATCCGAGAGCTCATCATTGGATCTCACTTCTTCTATTGCTGGTTGACTCCTCCGTTCACATAAAATTTGGGACCATGTTTTTCTGCATTCCTTTTTTGCCTTACCAGCTGTCGTCTCTTTATTGAAGATTTTCTGGAATTCACTTAGGGCCCTGAAGAAGGTTGTATTGTCATCATGTTGATGGTGCCAGGTATGCCTGTACTTGATTTCCCCCTCCTTGATTTGAACCGTTCCATCCTCCAACAGTTACATGAATTCGAATATTGAAATCTCCATAGTTATTGTTACTTGCAATGCAACATTGAAGATTATGAATTTTTTTTGAAGACTTAGTAAGTGCCCTTTGACTTCCATTGAATTTGTCCTCAGTTCTTGTCTTCCAAATGATCTAAAGAATCTCAGTGGATAAAGAATATCAAAATATTTGCAATACCTTACTTATTTTTTTGTCATTCCCAATTAGAATTTCTTTCTAGTTGACTTTCCCATTTTCCCCTCAAATTTTCTGTTCATTGCAAAATAACTTCCAAATTTCATTAGTAGATAATTGAATAATAGTTGTTTTAATTCTTATATTTAAGTTATAATACTTGATTTCTCTATGTATGCATGGTGAATTGAATATTTGTATATTGATCTTGCTCAACTAAAAAAAATTATCCTTGTCTTGAAAGTCAATGTTAGTGCATGCTATAAGTAAGGTTTGCTTTAAGGGTGGCCTTGTATTTATCTCATTGTTAGTTTGAACTAAGGATTAGTGTGCATTTGAAATAAAAGAGGGGTTAAAATTTATTCAAACAAGAAGAAGTACATAGCACGGGCATCAAACAACCCTATCAAGATCCACTAAGTGGTCTAATTGTTGAGACAAGCCTAGAGGTAATTAACCCTTATCCACAATATTCCAATGTTGCATGGGATCATAGGCCCATTTGGTCAGACAATTCACTGCTTCGTTCCACTCCCTAGGGATATGAGTGAAAGTAATAGAGTCCAAAGAAGCACACAAATTAAGAATCTAGTTAATAACCAAAGCTAACTTCCAACTAACATTCTCAGAATGCTGCCAATTCAATAGAAGCACCACCACCTGCAAGTTAGATAAATAAATGAGCCTGCTCCATCCAAGAGTACAAGCATGCTCCACTGCATAAAAAATAGCAATGGCCTCCATCAAATTGTTAGTATGATGACCTTTATAAATAGAAAACATAAACCGAACAATCCCCAAGCTATCTCTACCAACTCCACCAATACCCATAGGACCTGGGTTTCCCCGAGAAGACCCATCTGTGTTGATTTTTATAATGCCCTGTTGAGGAGGACTCCACCTCCCTAATCTGTTTATCTTTCAAAGAGGGTGTCTTCATCTATTTTTCATAAGTTGGCCTTATGGAGGAGGAAAATGGAGATGGTTATAGCAAAGAACATCATCGAGATCCACAACCTCTGACAAGTCACATTTAGCTAAAACCATTTCTCTTAAATAATGGATAATTTTATACCACAAGTGGTGAGCCCCCATAAACACATTTTGATAGATTTGATGATACCTCTACAGCCATATATGCTAAATAATAAAAGAAGGGCCAAGAGTCCAAGCAACATGAAGAGAAAAAATCTTGATAGGAGCCTTGCCCCATCGAACAAAGAACTCAACCAAAGAGGAGACATGCCAACAAGCTTGATTCCACACATCCCACCAAAAGTTCCAAATTTGTCTAGTGAAGGAACATTGGAAAAAGAGATGAGAGACAATTTTGTCATTGTTACAACATAACACACACATTGAGGGGCCTTGAAAGCCATGCTTACATAAATTATCCCAAGTAAGACATCGATTATGGACCACCACCCACATGAAAAAATTGCACTTGAGCCATGAGAACTTGTACCAAACTTGTTTCCACCAAGGAACCTAAATGTCCCCAAAAGTCTGCCACACCAGCTTAACATAACCTATAGAAACAAAGAACTTTCCAGAAAAATCACTGCTTTCCCAAGCTAGAACATCATTCCCACCCAAGGTAGTGCACTCCTGAGCCTCCAGAGTCTAAGCCAACTCTTCCCTATCTTCCTCAGATCCTCTTGGAGGCCAGTCAGAAGGATGTTTCCAATGAAAATGAACTGCTAGCCCACAATTATGGGCAATCTTATAATGGTCAATAGTGTCCCAGCAAACAATAGTAAAGCTATAACAAAGGGCCTAAAGGTGGGGATGAGTAGAAAGGATAGAAGGATGACCATCCTAAGAATCCAACCAAAAAAGAGCTTGAGATACCATATGACAGATCCAAAAGAGACCATTCTTTACCAATTGAGCCCCAAGTTTCAAAGTATTCCAAATCATAGAACCTCTTCCCACCAAAGAAAAGAGGGGAACATCACATACATTAACACCTAGAAGATACTTAAGGGTGAGAATATGGGCCCAAAGCTGGTTCTAACTAGTACATTAGTGCCAATATAACTTAGCAACAAGAACTTTCCCATTTAAAATAGTAGAACATAAGCCAAGGCCACCTTCATTCTTAGGCCTATACACAGTTTTCCACTTAACAAGGCTCCATTTAGTAGTCGATAAATTCCCACTCCAAACAAATTGATGAGAGAGAGCATCAAATTATTGAAGAAAATACATGGGAACAGCCTGAACAAAACACCTATATAGGAAGGGCTTGAATAACCG
Source organism: Sequoia sempervirens (assembly GCA_007258455.2). Lineage (NCBI taxonomy): Eukaryota > Viridiplantae > Streptophyta > Pinopsida > Cupressales > Cupressaceae > Sequoia > Sequoia sempervirens. The sequence goes on from VDFB02000017.1 coordinate 182,805,562, forward strand.
ACTTTAAAAGAGTCAAACGAGTAGCAATAGATAACCAATGATGAGTCCAATGATTAACCTTCTAATGTAGCTTGTCAAACAAAATCTACTAAGAGGACCTGAGATTTCTACCAACAGTAAGAGGAATGCCCAAATAAACAAAGGGAAGAGACACAATTTAGAATCAAAGAATGTTAGCAATATGCCTCTAGATGACCTGAGGAGTATTGAAGAAGAAAATGGAGGATTTAAGCTCATTGAATTTATGTTATGAAGCTGCAAGGTAGACATCCAAGGCGTGCCTAAAAGATTCAGCTTCCCTGAGACGAGCTAATCCCATAAGAGTTGTGTCATCCACAAACTAGAGATGTGAGAGTTGTGGCAATCCATTTCCCCATTGCCACCCATTAATCAAGCCTTGAGCAACATGAAATTTTAGAAGATGACCCAGTCCCTCAGCCAAAATAATAAACACGTAAGGGGAAAGAGGATCCCCTTGGCGAAGGCCTCTAGAAGCACCAAAAGGCTTAGAAGGTTCTCCATTCACAATAACAGAAAAAGAGGCAGAAGTAACACAACTCATAGTCCAAATCACCCATTTTGCACTAAAACCAAAGGCTAAAGGAATTCTCTAAAAAAACTCCATTTGACTTTGTTGTAAGCCTTGGCCATGTCCAATTTAACGAGCATAGATCTCTCCTTTGAAGTGGTCATAGAGTGAATAACTTCAGAAGCAACCACCACCCCATCCAAAGTTTGTTTACCAGTCACAAAACCCCCTTATTCCTCATAGATCAACATAGGAAGATAAGTTTTGAGCCTCTCTGCAATCAATTTAGTGATAATCTTATATACCACATTACAAAGAGTAATAGGTCAAAAAAATTCAAGTTTGTCTGTACCTTCCTTTTTAGGAATGAGAATCAAGAAGGTAGAATTCAAGTCCCAAAGCATTTTCTTATTACATAGAGATTCTCTAACAACCTCCAATAGATCCAATTTAATAATATCCCAAAAATCTTGAAAAAATTCAATGGGGAAGCCATCAAGGCCTGGAGCCTTACCTTTGTTCATTCCAAAAACAACCTCTTCTAACTCAGGATGTAGAATAGGGTGAGTGAGAGAAACATTCATCGCATTGGTGACAAGTGAGTGAATGTAGGAAAGGATCAAATTCTCCTCCACAATAGCAGGAGGGGAGTCTTCATCAAAAAGAGTAGAATAAAACTAAGGAGCCTCGTGAATCATAGCCGACAAAGAAGATAGTTGAATCCCTTCAAAGGTAACAACAGAGGAGATATACCCCTTATTATGATGAGCCTAAACAAAATGATGAAAGAAAGCAATATTCCTATCCCCTTCTTGCAGCCAATCAATCTGAGCCTTCTGTTTCCAATAAATCTCCTCCTGAAGTTCCCATTCCTCCACATCTCACATGGCTTGGGATTTAGCTTTTTCAAGAGCATTTGAGAATCCAACATCCTAAATTTGGCATGTAATCACCGCAAGACGGTCAAGATCATTCCTCTTCTTAGATTGAAGGTTATCGAAACAGGATGTATTCCATCTCTTAAGGTGATATTTGACATATTGAAGTTTCTTCACAAAGACAAACATCATTGTGTTGTAGGCAGGGCCACCCTCCCTCCACCACTTAGCCACTAAATCATGCAACAAAGAGTCCTAAAGCCACATAAGCCAAAATTTAAAAGGAGGATTCTTAGGAAAAGAAGAAGCAGAGAATTTAATTGGCCAATGATTAGAACCTCGCCAGTCAAGAATTTCATAACTAGTAACCAAGCCATCGCCAACCCAAAAATAGGAGACAAAAAACCTATCAAGTCATTCAGAGATTGCCTCCTATCCACTCTGTCTATTGTTCCAACTAAAGGTCCCATTAGAAGGCTTGACATCCACTAAAGCAAGAGAATCCACTTGAGCTCGAAAAAGATTAGAGGCTAGACCTAACCTAGGTAGCCCCCCTCTTTTCAAATCCAAACTCAACATGGAATTAAAATTTCCACCTAAAATCTAAGGAAGATAAGGGGCACATGATAAAACATATCTTATGTGAGACCAAAGCTAGATTTTCCCATGGATGTCAATTGGAGCATAAACATTAGTAATTAGAATAGTCTCACTAGAATCCAAAGAGGTAGCAATCATAGAAATAGAAGAATGAATACAAATCCACCAAAGGGGAGCAATCTTGCGTGGATCCCAAAAAAGCACCAAACCTCCAGAATTACCCTGAGAACTAATGCACTTGCACTGACCAAAATACCAAATACGAGAAGCATAGCATAGCATGTCATCCACAAAAACATTAGTCTCTTGAACATAGAAGATATCTGGTGAATGAGCAACAACCAAATCATGAATAACCTTTTGTTGAGGGATGCTATTCAACCCCCTAACATTCCAAGAAAGAACAATCATTGAGAAGATTGGGAGAAGTGAACATCAATGGGCTTGACAACTCGAGATTCCACTAACAAATCCCCAATAGATTTAATCTTTGCCTTATCCTTCTTATGACCACCTTTAGAAGAAATATCATAAGAAAATTTCTTATGAGGGCATTACTGCAAACCCAACCCCAACGATGATCCTTGCCCCTTGCCAACCAACAACACCTCCTTAGCAAAATCCGCTAGAACAATGTTGTCTTGTAAGTCATTGGGAGTACATGCAACCCATGACACAGGAATAGCAGAAGAACCATCCAATTGTGGACCAACACACTAACTCTGAATAGGGAGCTTCTGCACTTGTGCAATGTCCATACCTACTATAATCACCTAAGAAGAAAAATCAATTGGAATCCCTTCCTCCAAGGCCATAGTGTTCAAGACCTCAAAACGATTAAAGTTGTCATCTAGCTGCCTATCCTTAAAGGATCTCTTTTGGCCTCTCCCCTTAGCACAGGTTTAACAGACGTGAAACCATCCTTATCTAAGCCATTTGCCTACATAGGGGCCTTACCCTTATCTCCTTTATCCTCCTTGGGAACTGAAGGAGAAGGAGAGCCACCAACATAGGTACCAACATTCTTACTAACTCCAGGGTAGTGACATTGGAGATGACCATACTCATGGCATACCCAACAACGAAAAGGGAGAGACTCGTAATCAAGCTATTGGATCCATGAAGCAGAGCCCAAACAAATTTCCAAAGAATTTAGTAATGGATTATTTAAGTCAATCTCAACATGGATGTAGGAAAAAGAAATTACCTTTTTATCCAAGGTTTGCTGAGCAATCACAGTAGGCTTACCAAGAAAAGAAACCATCTATTTCAAAATATCTTCATGCAAAAACTCAATAGGGAGCCTTGGAAAATGAACCCACGTAGGAACCTTTAAAGGCATCTCTTCCATTGAATTAAAACCCATATGCCAGGGTTTGACAAACAATCCCACATGGTTATAAAAATATGGGCTTCCCTCAAAAACCCGATTCCTATTTGCCATATTTGTAAAGACAACCAAGAAATAGTTGTTCGCGGCTACCATGATCTCCAAATCACCTTTGACATGCCATGTGTGACAAATCCATGCCTCTAGCACTGACAAAGAAATGTGAATTCTAAGAAATTTATAGATCAATGCATGCCAACTCGAATAATCAATATCCTCCATGACCAATTCAGGAGGAATTACCAGGGCTCAATGATCATGACTGTGTGGAAGACAACCATTCACCTTTTTTAATTTAGAGCTTTCCCCTGTATAAAGTGAATTCGATTGTTGTGGATGCATTCTAGAAGAAGACCCAAGAAGTGACTTGGAGTCCACAACCACCAAGCAATTAGAAACTCGAGGCTCCCCCATTAAGAAGAAAAATCATAGCAAAAACCCCCAACACCAAAAATAGACCCCAAACAACAAACCCCAAACACAACAGAACGAAGAAATGATGAACAAAAAAGATGACAAACACAGGAAACAACACCCTCAACACAAAAACAAGCAGAAAGAGGCTAGGGAATGATAACCCTAGCCCGACGAAACACTCATCCTCTCCCCCAAATCTCTACCTACTATTCTTTGTCAATGTGCATTTGATCAAGACTATCTAGTGTTAGATTTCTATTTAGTGGAGTCACCAACTAGGACTATGCCAATTGGTATCAAAGCATAATGTTATAACTTTGAGAACAATGACTACAATATTCTTTAATTATGGTTGGTTGTACTCCTACAAGATAGTGTTGCAAAGACGGTTGTTGTTGCATGAAAAGATTGACCTATTAATGCATGATACAACAACCCAAGTTAATGAATCCACATGAGGCGGTTAAGCTATGTCACAAACTTGAGCGTTGCACTGCACAACACAAGGAGACCAAGGGCACACACCTTGCAACAATTCCTCCCATCACAAGCAAGGGGTTTTTGAACCCATGACCTAGGTTCTGATACCAATTTTTGAACACCTAGAATACTGAGAGAGGGGGGTGAATCAGTAATCTCTTAAACTATTCGAACATTAAAAATATAATCACCAATGGATATTCAACTGAAATAAGGAAAGAAGGCATGAAACATCCACAATATTACATAACACATGAACACTAGGATTTTACATGGAAAACCCAAAATGGGAAAAACCACAATGAGGGCTAGCTTACAATATACTATAATTAGTTGTAGTCTATTACAAAAATGCTCATTATAGCTGGACTCACTATCCACAAAGAAAAAGATAGAAGAGAAATGGTGGCTCACAACTTATTTTTTAACTGTTACAATTGCATCTTATGTATGCATGAATAATAGTTCCATTGAATCACAATAAGAATCTTTATCTGATTTTGATTCAACACTCTACCTTGCTCTTCATTCACACAATTCTAATCTTCAACTTAACATTCACAACTAAACTTCACATTGCTCTACTCAAATTCATATTACATACATCTCATATTTCTTGCACACCTCTACAACACCAAAAAAATCCAACATATATATACGCAACAACTATAACATCAATTAGGTTGGCCTAATTAGATGTAACACCCAAAATATAACTCGTCAACTCCAAAACTTATGATCTACACAACACGCCATAATTCAAAATTCAAAATATCTTAAGATAGGTTAGTATGAACCTATAATAGATCCCACATAAGATAATAATGTATTTATTCATCCTTCACATAACATCAAACGTGTTAGGTTGGCTTCATATAAGACCTAAAAGCAAAAAACTTAATCTATGTATCCACATCTTGGCACGTGGACCTCAAAACTTGATACCATCTGGAATCCATGGTCAACTGACATTTGGAAACTTATCTTCAACATTTCAAGGCCAAATACTCATCTATGGAGAAGTTTGGATTCTCCCACACAAACACACTAAACATAAAGATAACTGTGAAATGCTAGGTCAAACTCTGTTACTCATATCTCAAGGTACATGTCCAAACATGATGAAATCTTGGAATCAGGTGCATCTAACATCCTCTAGAATAATATTAGAAGTGTAGAGTGATATCTTCATTTGTGGAGTGTTGCAGACCCAAAAACTAATGCACTAGTACATTGTTACACTAAACTGGCAGAATTAACACTTCCTCAAATTTTTATGCAACTAATATTTTCAAATCAACTCAACTTGTATATATGTCTTCCTTAACCACTCTAAAACCTATTAGGACCAATCAAAATGATCTACAAAAATGTTGACATCAATGACAACACTATATCACACTGTTATTTACCTTCCATGCTCATGTTGCCAAGCAACACCATCAATGGCACACTTCAACAATCTCCCCAAAATTAGTAAAAGTCTCCCCCTTTTTCATTGATGGAAACATGCCAAAAATCTCTAAAAATACTCCCCCCTTTGAAATCAAGGGAAAAGGGCTCCTCTACAAACTATTCTGACTCTTATTGGAACTCCCCTTGAATGATGTAGTCATATATAAAGTTGAAAAATAATGAATTGACTCCCCTTGAATCATGTATCAGAGCAAAAATGAAAAACATACTAAAAAAAGAAATACTTATACTATTTGTATATATACAAAGAAGCTGAAAAAAATGTATAAAAAGATAAAAACTAAGTCAACCAAAGGTGGTTGATTCCTGCAACTTTTTAAAGTGATCTTCCCAATCTTTCCTTCCATTATCCCATTCTATTTTAGCCTTTGCAAGTAGCATGTTCTACATTTCAAGCTCTAACAAAAGTTCTCCTCCCTCTTCCAAAGTAGCAGGTACCAGATTCATATTCTTTGCTTTGTCAAAACTAAGAAGAGCTTTAGAAATGAGTAATAATTTTGGATTGACCAGACCCCTTACCTCTCCATACTAAAAAATAATATGTTCTTTTTGTGCATGTAGCTGGAAGAACATCTTGTGCATGTCTTTAATGGAATTCCTTATTGCACCTGTGAGGTCAAGTACTAGATCATCTATGGCAATTGAGGCAACATTGATTTGGGACTCAATAGAGTCTATCTCCTTTTGTATGCTTTGTGTGGCTCCGGGCCACTTCATGCCTTATTGGTACAATGATTTTGCCTCATCTACACATCCTTCCGCATCCTTCAACAATTCTAAGAACTTTTTATGTGAAATTATGTATTTCTATATCATCTCCAACATCTTCTTATCACTTATCCTTTTCTCCTTTTCTTTCTCTACTTATTCCTTTAGTCTAGATGCATAAACTTTGAATGAATCAATGAGTAGTCTCAAATTTTCCATACTAGAGAGTGTGGTGTCAATGTTTGATCCAAGTATGTCCTCTTGCATTTCCTTGACTAATTATATTAGTTTAACACTCTTTTGATGTGTTTCAATTATTACCTTTCTTGCGAATGCATGGAACATGTCTCCTAGTTGAAGATTGTGGATGGGAGATATCTTCTCCATATCAACATTCCCTTGATGCACCGATAACTATAGAAATTGGTAAGACACAACTAGTTGAAAACTAGGTTGTACTCTCAATAAATTTTTCAGAGAATCTTTAGAGGAGTTGGAAGATTCACCAAGAGTCTTTGTTGCTTCTACAACATTTTCCTTATCATCCGCATTACCGAAGTCAACTGGTTTTTCTATTTCTACATCTTCAGGTGCATCCTTGTTCTTGTCTTCCTCTCCCTCTTCATTCTCTTCTTTTTCTTCATCAATATTTCTTCTTCATTCTCCTTATCATCATTCTTAACATCATCAACCTTGTTTGAGTTCTCTTCCTCTGTGGTGTCTTCAATGTTTTCTAAAAGAGTAACTTCATCTTTTTGTACCAAAGGAGGAGTGGTTATGTTTTCCTTTGCAATGTATTCTTTGATCATTACCTTCTCAACATTTCTCTTTTTCATTTTCTCCACTTTTGGAGGAGTGCTATCCTGTACATTTTCCTCATTTATATCAGGCTCATGTTGACCATCATTTGTCTACACTTATTTCTCTATATTAGGTTTTGAAGCATTATTTTCATCATTTACTTCTTCAACCTTTGGAAGCAATCCTAGCTTTTGTACAATCTCCTCTACTTTATTATTTCTCTCTTTTCATATCCTTTCAGGGTCATCTTTATCATTTCCCATAAGGGTGGTAACCCTCTATAATTTTCTCTATTCCTTGCAAAACACAGTAGCCAATGTGGCTCTATCATCCTATGATAATGGATCACTCACTCTCTCCAATTCCTCTTCTTTAAGCCTCTATTGCTCTTTTATTGCCTCTTGTCTTTTTTTCAACAAAATGTTCCACAAATCTTCAGGAACACACTTCTTTATGTTATGCATACCAACTTCAAGTACAAAAATATACTTGACTATGGCTTCAATGATGGTAGCCTTTTCTACCACATCCGCGTCCTTGTATAATGTTGTGGCCTCTCCCAAAATAATTTTGCAATATGCTATTATATAATGCCTCTAACTTCATGGGGGTATGAGGCCTTACCGATTTATTTTTCTCTTTTTCCTTGCCTTTACCCAGATTTGTCTTTGCTTCTGCATTCTTTTCCTAGAATACTGGAAAGAAAGTAGTAAGAGCATCATCTTGTGCATTGACATCTCCAAGGTTCCTCATATAATTTGCAATTTTATGTGCAATAGGTCTTCCACTTATCTCTAAGTTCACCTTTCCAATTATGGGAAGCTCCTTCAAAAAATAGAAGAGTAAGAACATAACCAAAGTGTCATACTTAAACACATATTTCTTTTCCTTTGTCTACTTAAGATTCTCCATTAGTTGTTTCCTAAGCAACCCACAAAGGTCATAATTTGTACCATTTTCCACCATCTCATATGCCACATTGATTATGGTGGAAGATATAGAATTGTCTTTATTTGTGTAAGAAATTTTGTAACCAATAACCATAGTACCATATCTAATAGCTAGGTTTCTAATTGGATTGATAACAAGAGATCTCTTATCATAAGTAGCACCGATTTTCTTCATAACTAGTTCATTTTTGATGGATTTCAATATGGGAATAAGTCAAGTGGAGCATAGATCGATGACCACTCTCGTCACTTCCTTTTCTTTTTATCTTGTGAGGCATATTAGTCCAAACAAACTAATCATGAATTTTTCTCAAGGCCATTCTAATCCACTTAACATCATAGAAGAAATTGGGAAACCGTTGCTATACATCTAGTTTCTTTTCAAATAGGTTTTTATATTTTGTCTTTAGGGTGAAATCCTCACTAGGTAACTCATTTTCCCATATATCACTCATCTTAATGGGAGAATGTTCTTCCATTTTCCATGAATGTAAGCACTAATATCTTCAGTTGGTAGAACCCCATATGGAATATGTGAGAATGCACTTAACAGGTCATCATCTATGGCTTTTGTAGGGTACCTTTTGAATTTTGGTTGTGGTTTCTTTGTAACCTCTATAACCCTTGGTGTGGCCATCTAAATATAGATTCAAACTAATTTAAAGAAAATATTTTTTGAAAACTAGGGCACACGAGATTCACAAAATACCATTTTACTTCATTCGTCAAGCTAGGGTTTTGATGCTCTGAATCTCAAATCACCTTAAACACTTTGAATTCTCTTCTCACTACTTTTATCTTCTTCAAATTCTTTTGTGAAATGATTTTTCTTTAGTGAATTTTCTTCTAACCTATCGATCTACCCAAATTGTGCATTAAATGCTTCAACACATAAAGTTGACAACACTTTATCTGTATGCTTAAACAACTTCCAAGGCTCTGCAATCTTCCACATCAATATATTTTCTTCACAATCTTCACCAATAGATCAAGAATGTTGATTGACATCACATATTTGTGTGTTGTGGTATCGTCACCTCTTTTCTGGTGAGGGATAAAATATATCCATTAAAGCTCCCCCTAAGCCATAGCTCTTGGCTTAGTTTCCATAGGAAACATTTGCACTAGAGGATTCTCCCTTGTCTTTTGCCTCTTCCTTCTTTCTACAAATATTTTCCATTTCCCTCTTTACTTTAGTTGGATCAACCTTTTTAATTGGTTTATTCCTTTTTACTAGATTATCTTTCCTTGTATTTTTGCTTTTGCAAAATTTAGCAAAATGTCTAGTCTACTAGAATTGTGACATGTGACATTCTTCTACATAGTATTCCTTCCATTCATTTTTTATCTGCATTGATTATCCTTGTGTCCAAATCCATAGCACGTGTATAATAGTAATTACTAAAAGATTGAACTATTATACCATTGTTATATGCATTCATCATTTAACTTCTACATTCACTTGCTCTATGTCCAAATTTATTGCATGTAGAACATTGACCAATGAAGGATGGGACATTTTGATTCATTCTACTTCTACAATCCATTGCTCTATGCCCACATTTACTGCAAGAGTAACAAAAACCATTGAAATATGGGTACCTTTGAGTATTTGGTTGTATGACCAGAGGTCTTCTAGCTTCATTTCTTTGATTTTGGATCTTTCCATTATTCTTCTTGTCTTCCGTATTCTTTGGTTTATTGATCTTCTCCTCTAAACTAGGTGTTTGATCTACTTTTGATCTTTCACCTTTTTGAAATCCTAAGCCATCCTTTCTTTTAGAGACATTTTGTTCTACAATCATCTCATCAAGCTTTGTAGCACTCATTTTGAATTTGTCTTCATGGCTTCTTTCTTTCTCTAGATATGATCTTAGATTTACCACTTCTTGTTCAAGGCTTATGCATTCATTAGACGTACTCTTCACCATTGCATTTATACATTCTTCAAATCTTTTCTTTTCTTCAACTTCCACTTTTGGTTTGATGATAGTCTCATTTGCTTGTTTCAATTGCTCACTGACTTCCTTATTCCTTTCTTTGAACTTCTTGATTTTCTCTCATAATTTTTAGATACATTTCTTTTCATCTTTGACATTTTTCTTCATATCTTTATTTTCACCTTTATTTCTTTCATGATCTTCAAGAGAAACTTTGAGTTATCCATATTTTTCAAGCATGCAATCTTCTTCTATAAAATCAATTTGTAGGAATCTCTTATGGAGGAATAGGAAAATTTCTATGAGGCATGTGTTCAAACTCCAAGACCTTCCCAAAGAGGTTAAATCCTTGCAAGAAACCAATCTTTGATACCAATTGTTGCAAAGATGGTTTCCATTGCACCAAAAGATCAACCTATTAATTCCTGATACAACCACCAGAGTTAATGAATCTATAGGAAGTGGTTAAGCCATATAATGAACCTGAGCACTATGTTTTAAAACACAAGGAGACCAAGGGTGCACTCCTTACAATAGATGTTATTTGTGTGTGTGTGTGTGCACACACACATATCTATATATGATTGTAACCAAGGAGGATTACAATGAGGAAAGAGCATTGAAATAGTCAAAATTCCTCCAAGAAGAATTATGGTAGAAGTTGCAACATTAGGGAGATTGGATAAAGTGCTTGAATCCATGAGAGAAATCCAAGCAAGGATAGAGGCCTTTGAGGAAGGTACAAGAAGAGGACATATAGATAAGAGAGATAACAATGATAGTGAAGAAGAAGAAACATATGAATCAAGTGACAAAGAGATTAAGTTGGAGAAGAGATGGATATTGGTGAGATGGGGTTAATCAAATCTATCTTCAAGATTAGAAGATGGATAAAGTTGGAGCTTACTAGTATTCTTAGGAGGTCTAGACCTCAAACAATTTATTGACTAATTATCATTTAAATGGGAGAACACTTCAAATATGACAACATAGAGGATCTAATAAAAGTAAAATTATCACAAATCAAGCTAAAAGGTCATGTTATACTTCGGTAGAAAGAGGTGTACGCTAAAGGAGGAGAAACAACATAAAAAATATTATCAATTGGGATAAAGTGTTGGTAAAAATGAAGGAAAAAATTATATCAAATGTTATGAGCTTGACTTATTGAAGAAGTTGGAAAGCTTGAGGTAGAAGGAGTTGAGTGTAAATCGTTAACCTAAGGAATTATTTAAGATCTAAATTAGGTTTGGTCCCAATGAGTTGTACCAAAGGTTGTTAGATACATCAATGTACTAAGGATGAACATTCCACATGAGCTAAGTATGGTTAGGTTATGAATAATTTAACATGCTTCTCAATATGCACTAAAAGTTGAAGAAAAGTTATAATGAAGAAAACAAAGATTGACAAGAGGTAGAGATGAATGGGAGTTGGATTCATGAAGGAAATAGGACAATTGCAAGAAGCCAAATGAAATCACAACATGATGGAGAGGAAAGAATTTCTCATAGTAAAAAAAAATTGTGAAGCAAGAGGAAGAATATAGCTTTCATGAGGAAAAGGTAGAAGCTTTTGTAGGATTTGTTTCATATGTAGATAGATCATCTACATCAACCTTATGGTTGGATATAAGCCATAGGATAATCCACTTGGAGTATTTTAATAGTGAGTTGGGTTTTGTAGAGAGGTTGGTGAGAGTGAAGAGTGTAAAATGCAATAATTTCATCGTTTTAGGTGTTGGGGGGTTAGTCATACCTCATAACCCATACCACAAGTGTGAGGGATTGAGAATCAAGAATAAGACATACCTCTTTCCTAAAGAAAAAATTAAAATTATATCCACAACAACAACTCCAACAAGACATATGAAGAAACCAATCAAGAGTTGGGGATACCAAGGGATTTATCCCACAAGGCATGCAAGTAAAGATAGGCTTGAACCTGCAAACCTGATAAGGTTTAACATAGTGGGAAATTCCAAAGATATTTAATAATTCATAGTAGAAGTAACAAGTTAGAGGTATTATCGTATCTCCAACTTTGATAAAATGTATAGAAGGAAATATTAAGGAATCAGTTTCATAAGGTATGTGGGTAAAGGGAAGATAGAAATTGTGACTGTAAAAATACACAGTGAAAAGGATCAAGAATTGGGGATTGGGGATATATGCCATACATTATGCCAAAAGGAATTCTAGATAAGAAAATAATCCACACGATAAATTTGAAAGGTAATTTATTTTAATACTTCAGAGTGTGGAAAGTATGTGCAGGATCATCATGGAAAAAATAGGCCCTTAAGTGGCGAAAAATTCAAAAAAATTAGAGTTAGGAAACTTTCAACATAAAAATTTACATTGGATTTGGTTGAGGACATGTGTCTCTTGCAAGCATGATGATAATATAGATATTCAAGAGTAGGCTACAAAAATGGACACATCAATAGGGGACTGGGATATCCACACTATATATTGATGAAGTGTCAAGATTGCACAAAGACACACCACAAACAACCAAAATATATACATACAAGGTAGGAAATCATTATGAATACATTGGACATCTCAATAAAATCTCATTTTAGATCCTTAAGATGGTACACATTATGATTTTACTTTGTAATTTCATATGGCCCAAGCCATAAAGGATAAAACTTCCCATGCTTTCCTTTATACTCTAATTTGGTATTCCATATAAAAACCATATATTCAACTTGGAAATTTCTTTGTAATGCTTTCTTGTGACCAAATAGATATATTTTTAGCTTATTTTAATCTTTAAAATTATAAAAGGATCATAAAACAAAATGCAAATAATAGTTGGATTTTTACATTGAAACCTTCCTTTTGAGGTTAGATAGTGCATGTATCATAAGGAAGTTTAGGGTTTATGGCATGTTTTTTATGCTTTTAAGGACCTCCTTTTCTAACATTGAAGGAATTTTCCATGTTGTGAGAGAGCAAGTAGATCCTGAATCAAGGGAGCATTGCAAAGAACAACCAAAGGAGTATGACACATAGCGTGGAGTTTGGAGAAGTTCCAAGAGCATGTTCATATATTTTTCTACCCATTTAAAGCTCCCTAAAATGTATATCATGATTGGTATGTACCATAAACCTATATATTTAACAAAAAAACTTCAAGTGATAGGTCAGAAATGACAAGGAACATCGTTAAATGCTAAGACCTTGTGATTAGTTTGTGAAGAAGGGATAAACTTTTTAATGAAGATCTCAAGTGGTTAAGAGATTATTAGATCATAACCTATATATGTTCCTATTGCTAGGAAGGAGTTTAAGGTTTTCTACAATATACTTAAGCATATGTTGAAACCCTAAGAGATAAGGATAAGGCTTTTTATGAAGATCTCAAGTGGTTAAGAGATTCTCATATCATAACCTATAATGCTAAGACCTGGTGACAATTTTGTGAAGAAGGGATAAGGAAAATTATGAAGATCTCAAGTGGTTAAGAGATTCTCAGATCATAACCTATATATGGTTTGATTGCTAGGAAGGATTTTATAGTTTTCTACAATATACTTAAGCATATGTTGAAACCCTAAGAGCCAAGACGATCATATTTTTCTTCCCCTCTTTGAAGGTGTTTTCTTCAAAGAAACATGGCAACAGATATATGTAAACAATAAGAATTCTTGTATTATATATTGATATATTATTTGTTTACCAAAAAAATTTCTATAATTTGTGATGAAATACCACCATCATCATGGACAAACAAGAAATTTTTTGTAGAAGAAATGGGAAAATTAACAAATATTTTTTGTGAAGAATTGATATCATTTGTTCAACACCTTAAAAGGAGGTATCTAACATGTATGAAGAGTTCTATAATGTAAGGGTGGAAATCTCTAAGTATGCATGGCTATGTTTTGAAGATGGATAGTGATGTTTAATGTTAAAAGAGAAATCACCATGTTCTTTGCAAGAAAAAGTGATAGTCAAAGCACAAGTGAAGCTATAGTGATGATAACTATAGCAAGTTAAAATGAAAATAACTTTAAAGAGCACTATTTTTTTTTTTCAAGTTCATCACCTGAAAGAGACTACAATAATTTAGAATATAATAAATATGAGTTTTTTGAAGGGGTGGTTTTTTATACAAGTCATACTACAAGAGCATGGACAATCCAAGGTGACATTCACTAGACTTAGTACATTAAAGCCAAACCTTTTGAGCTTGATATAAGATACATTTTTTTATGGAGTAACCCTAAAGAATATAACAAAACACCATGTGGGATCCACTTTTATTCACTAGCTTTGAAAGCTACATGAAAATTCATTGTTGTAGGGTCACTTTACTCTTGATGTTTGCGACATGATATAATAGGGATAGTTTGGTGATTAAATACAAAAGATATTCTAAGCATGCATGGTAGAGTGGGAATAGAGGAAAATTACACTTGTGTTGATAATGGGTAAAGGACAATGATTAGAAGTCTAGCTCTAAAGATAGTCATGATTACCTATATGCCTCATTAAACTCTATTTGGTATGCAATTTTTACATGGTTTTGTCTTCAATGTCAATGTCAAAAGTGAAGAAATGTTATGATAGGGTCACCTCATTTTCTATTCAAACCTCCCTAAAACCCTATCCCAAAACACCCTAGAAGAAAGATGACACATGTAACAAAGATTAAGGACAATATTTGTAAGGGTTTCAAGTCTTGACTGCTATAAAAGAATAATCAAGAGAATACCCTATTACATACTCAATGAGAAGGATTTTCATAGATTGGCATAGGTCAATTTCAATTCTTATATGACACATCTAAATGGTACTTAGTAGAGTTTTCCAAGGATAGTATTACACTAAAAAATGTATCGTTAAAGAAAATGGGGATGTAATGTTAGTTTATGAAATAAGAAGATAAAGGTCATAAAGGGCATAGAGATTGGTTTAGAAACACAAATTTTATCATAAGAATGATAATGAACAATAAATATATGAAGCTAAAGACATTAAGGATAGGGTTTAGAAGGCCATAAAGGTATACATATACAACAAAGGCAATTATTTCCACAATAGTGTTAGTGATAGGTTAAAGAAAAGAAAGAGGAAATTTTTTGGAACCCTAAAGACATCAAAGAGGGCATTAAACCTTCATTGGTTGTTGAGGACAACAACATACCTATCAACAAACAATAAAGTAACAATGATTAGAGGAATCTAGTGTACGAGGTAATAGAGAAAATTGGTGAGAGTGGAAAGTTAACAATTTTGTCATGAAAAAGAGCAACAATGAAGGTGAGATACATGAGATAAACCAAATGAAAGTCATTGTATAAGAGGTATAGAAATGGGAATTTTTTGGGAAAGCTAGGTATGATAACCATTTAGGACCAAAAGGGTTACAAACTTCGTGCTACAAACCTGCCTAGGCAATGGTTCCATTTTGATATTAAAAACTCAGATCACATGGCATAACTAAGAACATGAGCTCAAAGATAAAACTACGATACAAATAAATTATTTCCAAGTGAGAGTGAGCATAGTATAATGATGAGGGAAATTTTTTTATAGTAAGTGTACAAATGTAAAATTCATCAAGAAAGAGAAAACTCCATGAAGGAAATATATGAGGAAAGCATCAAAGGACAATCATACAAAAGAATAATTTCATAACAATCATAAGTATTCTTCAAATATCTCATAGGGAAAGTGATAATGTAGAGAGAAGGGACAATAAAATTTTTAATAACATGCTAGTCATTATATGAATATGAGAAAAAGCTTGGAAAAAATATCAACACATATGATAGTAGTGTTCAAATATGAAAGAAAATAGATTTATTTAAACCAAGTGTATCCTACTCATCTATTCATGAAAATTATAGGTTTTAGAAAATAGTGATATAACAACCACATAAAGAAGAAGACCTGTAAACAATCATGTGTAGTAAGGTATAAGAATAAACAATCATAGTGGCATGCAAAGAATGATGTACATGGTACTACCCCTAATAAGAATAGAAATCAACAACTATGTCAATAGGAGACAAGAAATATCAATGATAGTGAAGGAAATGAAAAGAAACCTTGTACACAAGAGCGTTAAGTATGGCATGATAATGACTAAGACAAATGAATAAATGACAAGAATGCAAGGATAAAGGAGGCTTTAATAAGTTAGCCAAGTGTCAAGAATTGGCCCTCAAGGATCTCCTACGACCTCTTTGGTTTTCCAATAACTTTCAAGGTGCCTATCACATATTCTATAAAGATAGAAGGTGAGTTTTGGAAATTTGGAAGAGTTATGGACAAGTGCATGATTATATCGGGAGTTTCATCAATTGTTGAAGAAGTTGAGAGAACATAGGAAACTTAATAAAGAAAGAAAAACAATTATTCAACAACTAACATCCTAGAGCTTTTCTAGGAACATGAATATGAGGTAGATTAGCTAGGTGCCCAAGAGGAATTTGACCTAGCAACCAAGCATCACACTTGTCATTTTTTCTTTATTAGACATGTTTCAAGGTTTTAAGAGATGGTTGAAGGATTAAATGCATACCTAGGAAAACAAATAGCCGGTTCTTACATTCTAAAAAAATAGCATTACAACTTATAAAAGTTCTTTTTTGTAAGAGAAGCATAGTTGTAACTAAGAAACTGGTCATTTGTGATTGAGAATAAATGTAAGATCATCATTTTAAAGCATCTTTAAGGTATTTATAGTCTTGTACTATTGTAAGACACCTTTTATGAATAAATCAAGCATTTTTCTTCCTTAAGTATTGTCACATTGTGTGTAAAATAGTGATTTATAAATATTATTGTGTTTTTTTTCATGCAAAACCTTTAATATGTCTCATTTTAGCACCTATAGGTAAATAAAGTACATTTATGGAAGTTGTAAGTTCTGTAGTGGATGTGAAACATAGTTGTTAAGTTGTGAAAAGTCTCTTTTCCTTCAAAACTACAACACATTCAACCCTTTTACAAAATATTGATGTATTGGTGTACACAAAACATCTTGAATTGTGTAAAACTTAGTTAGTTATTGAAGAACTATGTCTAAAACATCACTAGAAGTCTCAAAATATTTTGGTGCATCACATTTTTAGATTTTAGGTTTCATTACAAGTCATTTTCTCCCCCTTTTCTTAGCATAACAAAAAAATTCTAGTTCAAATTTAGGTGATTATAACAAGGAAACAATGCCCTCTAGAGATTCACTCCATGTTGTGGCAACCCGAAAGCCCTGGAGTGTTTCCATGTTTCATTAGATTGCTGAGCTAAGTGCTCAAGAAGGGTGCAAGTCTATTTGACAACAATTTCAGTATTTTCTTGTGTGAAAAGATTCTCTCATGTATAATGCTCAATATTTTGTCCAACTATGTTAGTTCCATCATTATGTAAGAGATCTCATTATTTTATTCCCTTTTGACATCTTTCAATAATTGATACATTGTCTTAGCAGGTTGATTCGATTTTAGCATCCAATCCATATATAGTTTCAAAAGTGCTTTTACAAATAGCTACTTTTTAGGTCATCCTATCAAACAACAATACATAATCTAACTTTTCATTCCATCTTTTCTTATTCATATCCAATATTCTTCTGAAGATATTGAGGATGGTAAGTGTATGCATGCATTAGATCAATCCCCTACTCAGTGCACAAATTTGTAATTTCATTGGATCTAAAAAACATGGCATTATCTGTAATGATTCTTATAGGTACACCTAATTTGGTGATTATACACCATTCAATAAGAAATCAACTACCATCTTTGATGTACCATTAATGGTTGAAATTACCTCAACCTATTTAATGAAGTAATTAGTGGCTACAAGAATCCACTTATATCTATACTTGATATTTCTTGGATTTCTCCTATAAAATTAATTTACCATTGCCAGAAAGAATCTTCTATCATTATATATGTTAGAGGTAGTAAACCTACAAACTTCATCTTACTTGAGAACCTCTAGAAAGTGTCATATTTCCTTACTCTTTTATCTACATCCTTGAATAAGGTAGCCTACCAATATCTTACTCTAAAGACCTTTTGTGTAGTGGTCTTGACCTTGAAATATCATTCATAAATGTCTTGATGGAATTCATCCATGATATTATTGGATTTTTCTTGATTGAAGAAATTGAGGAGCAACCCATTTGTAACTCCACATCAAATCATCATGTACTGATCCATGCCTTTGTGATTGCAACTTGAGAGCTCTTTCTTAGTTATCACGAATTCTAGAGGGAAACTTCATGTTTTCCAAGTAAAAGATGACATATTTATACCATAGATCATCCTTCAATAGGTAACAAGTAATCACATAATCAAAATTTGTCACATTGATTTTTTCTGCTTTTAGATTTGCATTTTCTATTAGTTTGGTTAGGCCTTGACCTTTAACAAACATTATTGTTAGCACCTTAATATGACATTCTTGGATCTTACTAATTCATCTATATCTCTTACTTGAGGCTTCCTTTTGAGTGAATATTTCTTTTATTATTTTTATATTGCTAATCATATACAAATATTCTACTCATAAGAGCATCAACATGCAACCAATATAAGCTCTTATGAGAACCATAAAACTTATTTAGAAACAAATTGTAGATATATTTACCAAGCCATTGCCTAAGGATAATTTTGAGTATCTTAGAGGGAAGTTAGGGGTGATTACCCATCCTAATTAGAACTAAGATACATTGACTTGCATCAATCTGTGCATTTCATAGTCATATCTTGATCTAGATTGATGGTGTGGTGGCTGCTACTCAGGGGGAGTGGTCAGATGTTCAGATATATGGTTCAAAGCTTGTGTGTATCTTTGTCATTGATGTCAAAGGGGGAGAAGAGTCATGTGAAAAAATGTGAATTATTTAGGGAAGAGAGTCTTGTGGGGAGAAGAGTCATGTGAAAGAGTTGAGGAGAAAAGAGTCAAAACCTAAGGGGGAGAAAGTGTTAAGGGATAGTTGCATTGATGGTGTTTTTCACATCATGTGTTGCCATCAATACAAAAGGGAGAGATTGTTGGATGTTGCTGATAGGTGGTTTTCATTGATGTCAACACTATTTTCCTTAAATACATTAGAAGTTTTATATGTTGAGGATATTGAGAAAATTATAATAAAATGAGTTATAGGTTGTTAGTGATGCAATGAATTTCAATATGTTCACGAGATCAATACATTGATGATCAATGGTTGTGTACTAAAGGGTTTGTTGTAGAGTATATCTAGTTTATCCATGTCAAGTTTTAGAGTTCTGTAAGAAGATTTGATCAAGTTATGAGTAGTTGTGTTTTGACAATTTTTTTGTTGCTTCAATTGGTGTTCCTGATTGAAGATGATGTCATTCTAGTAATTTTAGTTGTTGTGGATGATTCTCTAGTGATTCATGATGTTTGTGGATGTTTCTATATCGTGCTATATCTGTATTACACCTCTACATTGATTGTTGTGCTCACGATTGGTGATTTTCTCTTGCGTGTTCATATTTTTTATGTTCATGGCCGACAAGGTGATTGTAGCTTGTTGTGGATGTTTGAGGAATAGTTTTTGAAGATGTTTCATGTTTGAGAATGTTATTTTGGGTCTTCACTATGTTGTGACTGACCTTGGTTGATTCGTATTGAAAATTACTTATTATTTTGGGCCAACAGTTTGTATTCATTTTAATATTTTGTTGAGGTAACATGTAGCATTGTAATTTCTTGTTGCAGATATATATAAGTGATTGTTTATTCCATTTGAAGGCATGCATGTGTGTAAGATGTTTGAATAATGTCTTAATCATTCGAAGGCAGAAGCATAGTGTGAATAAGTGTTCATGTGCCTAACCAGAACTATAATCAGGCATTCACAGATGCTATTTTCTTAGTTCAAAATCTTACAGATGTAATCCAAATGTTTTTGTAAATAGTGTGTCTTCGTTTGGGTAGTGTTCTTGAATGCATGTGCATTCCCCATTTTATTCTTTATACTTTTAACATGGTATAATCTTGTGGACTGACCTCCACCATGGTTTTCCCCTAACAGGGTTTCCATGTAAAAAATCTTGGTGTTATGTGTTTTTGTTGTGTTGATGATTTATGCTTTTATGGTTATTAATCAGATCTAAGTATAAGGATTAATAAGTTTAATAATTTTGAATTTCTCTGAAAACTAATTCACCCCCCCTCTCTCAGTTGTCTGCCCTTGCGTTGCCAACATAAAATAATTTTCAATTATAGGAAAAGGTGGATGTGAGATGAGATCATGAAGGAAATAGGGAAAATATAAGAATTCAAATGAAATAAAATGATGGAGAGGAAGACACTTCTTGTAGTCAAAAAATATTCTTGAAGCAAGAGGAAGAATACAACCTTCATGAGGAAAAGGTGTATATGGAAGAGGTAGAGGCAAAAGCTTACATGAGATTTGAAACTTTGACATTCAACATAGTCTTTGAAAATTTGAATAGAGAAAACCTTCACAATTGGAACTATTGGGACTTTTGAAAATTTTAACACATGATAGACACATGGGGATGGTGGAGAATAAAACTTATGAAAATTTGACATATAGCTCAACTCATATAAAGATTTCCTAGATAGTTATATGTGATGGAGAAAATGAAGCCTACATACACAAAGCAGATGGGACTTGAGATAAATTGGCATTGTCAAATTGAGTTCTTATAGGAAGTAAATCTTGTAAAGTTATTATTAATAGTGGAAGCATATATATCTAGTTTCAATTGAAATGGTAGAAAAACTAGGATTATAACTATTGGTGTAATTAATTATTTAATTACACTTACATAAGTTTACCTAGGCATTTAATTATGTTCCTAGGTATCATCTACTAGGTGATAGGTTATAATGGGGCCTTGACCCTTATTCACATGTTTTCTTAGAATATAAGATTCCTTTTAGAAGGATGAGCTGTCTTTTCTAGAAGTCTTATCTTATCTAGCTTTGTCATCATTTCCTAGGTAGGTAGTTAGTTGTCATATGTCATATGATTATGACACATGTCAATATTATGTTCAATACTACTCTCAACCTTGCATATATAAGGAAAGTCATTGTACTCATTTGTATCATACTTCATACCTCATCATTTGATAGGTCTTAATATCAAAGAAGCGCATATTCTTTCATACTCTCTTGTAGAAGGTTTTCATTGTTTTTGCGGCTGGTCTTGGGTATTGAGGTAATCTTCACCTCTTACATGGTATTCTATCTACTTACGGCTCTTACATGGTATCAAATCTATTTGAGGCTCTTACAAGTGGCTCATCCCAAACCCTTAGAAAGTGTCATTGATACAAAAACATTAATATTGGTTGATGAACAATTTTTAGTAAAATTTAAGGTAGGAATTTATGAAAATGTGGTATGGTGTGATATTATTCCCATGGATGTGTTCTATGTATTTCTATGTAGATTAGGAAAATTTGGTAGAAGAGCTATCCATGATTATAGGGAAAGTAATTAAGCCATAGAGAAGAATGATGGAAAGCATATTCTCATTCCATTAACAACCAAGAATAAAGAAATGGAGAATAAACTAAAAGAATGCAAATAAGAGAACATCTACTTTGTTAGTCTCAAAGAGTTGTAGGTTAGGACAACAATTGATGTAGTGATAGACCTCTAGAGGTGAAGAATTTATTAAAATAATTTTATGATATTGTGTTGAAGGAACTATAAAAAGGGTTGTCACCAATGAGGAGTGTTGATGATTAAAACTATTGATCTAGTTTAGTATAGTCAATAACAAGGGAAGGTGAATTATTATTTTGATCACCAATAAATGGTGTTATTATGGAAGAGGTTCCTTGCCAATTTTTTGAAAACTTTGTTTTGATATCTAAAGCACTTGTTAAATTATTTTGCACTTTGTTGTGGGTGATCCCATAATAGTGGTTTACAATTTTTGGCCAAAGTGGACACTGGCATTATTATTTTTAACTAAATCTTCACATTCGAGCACCTATAGCAGCTAAACTGTGAGGAATTTTAAGATGGTACAAACTAGAGTCTCATCAAATTTTTTCTGTAGATTCTAAAAATATTTTTTTCAAAATTTGTAGAATCAAATTTCACTTCTTTTTCCATCTCCCACGAAAATTGATTTTTTTTAGAAAACAACATTTTTAAAAAGTGACGCACACCCTATAACGCATAACTTTTTTTCCATGAAGGATAAAATTCTAATTCTTTCAAATTTAGATTTGTAACTCTGATATCTAGTGCTTCCACTTGGTTAGATAGTTTTTTATTGAATATTTTTTCCTTAATCAATTTTCAAAGTCAAATGAATTATAATTCGCACATAGCGTGGATATAACGTAACTTTTGTATATGTCAAAATTTTTATTTTTTTTTGTTGGATCAAAGACTTCAATATCTGGTGCACTCATATTTTTCAATTTTTTGATAATCTTCTATTTTTCCACATGTGAAGAACAAAGAAATTCATTTTCGATGAAAAACCTATGTTTAATAAAACTTAAAAATAAATACATAACAAAACCAAAACATATTTAAACTATATTCATTGGATAGCTTGTTCTGAGGAATACCATAATCATTTGAAATAAATTTTAAATGAATTCATTTGATCCCCCAAAAGCTAAATCAAAAGTGATTTTTTATCAGCATTTTGATAGGTGTAAAGGAGACGCATTTATAGGTATGGTTTAAAACTAGCGAGGTTCTATCCAAGGGGTTTTGATCGAAGGTGATTTGATCAAACCCTCTTCAATTGGAATCCTTAAAATGGAACTTTTTAAGGCTTAAATCATTATATTCTCTAAAAATATGTGATTTCAGCTAAAATTTGTTCCTCTCAGGAATTGTAAACCACTAGTATGACAACACCCTTGTATGCTTGTTTCCAATTAACTAGAACCGGGGAGTATAGATTTCTATGTGAAACAAAGAAAATTGTGTTCTATTTTTTAGGAGATAGAACTAAAGGGTGATTAGGGTTCCTCCACCAATTTCCTTCAAGTTTCATTGAAGGAAACCTTAGAGATAACAATCTAGGGATGGAATGAGTGAAAGGGATCTACAATAAGGTGTCCTTGGGGTGTGATTAAAGATTAAAAGGGGTTCAACACCAAGAAAAGGCTTGGAAATAAATAAATGCAATGATATGTAAACCGAACTGTGCAACCGAATATATGAAAGTAAAAATCATAAGAATGAACCAAGAAAGGACATAGGGGCACCTATAAAATTGAAGAAGCTTAGAACAAGGTTTGAAATATTGAAAATTTGAAATTTAATGTACACTAATACTCATACGCTAGTAGGGGCGATTTAGTCTCAGTTTAGGGTTTCAATCCGAAATTGGAATCTAGAACTGTTAATCCAAGATCTACAAAAAATGCCTAAAATCTGGTATATTGGGACTCATATGCCACAAGTGGTGATTTAGTTCTAGTATCAAGGTTGATCTGAAAATATAATATCCTCTAATGTTCTCCTATAGCTTCTTTCCTGTCAAATCTTTGAGTCTAAAACAATAAATTGCAACTTGTAGGTGACTTTGTGATCTTGCAATGTAGATAACAACTTTGACAACTTGAAAATTTTTCTCCAATATTGCTCTTTAATGGATCTTCAACATAGATATGCAAATCACAAATCAAAGAGAGGGATTTCTTTTTATTTTGATAGTGGATAGGGGTTTTCCTTGGTCAAACCCCATTTTGGTAATCAAACCTTGAAATGAATAGAAATAGAATGAAGGAATGATGGATGAAAAAATAAGCTATGTTACAACTCACCAAACCCTTGGAATAAAGGTTACAATATTGGAAGTAATGGCTAGAATGATTGTAGATCTTGATTCTTAATTGTATGCTATGGATCTTGACTTGAATGCTTGCTTGAATCATACGAACCTACATCACAAATGTTAGCTCAAAATTAAACATGATGCTTGATTCTTGAATAATGCTCCAAAATGCTTTATAATCACTCTTGAATTCTCTTGAATGCTCTTTTGTAAGTTCTCTTTATTTCTTATGAAGTTTTAGGATGAAACTATATGAAATAACCTTGTATGTATACTTGTTTATGCCAAAATTCCCGAAATTACAACACTACAAGTTCACATCAGATCTAGGAGAATAAAATCCTACCAAGAATTTGAATTTAAAATAGGTCCAAGCTATGTGGGACTCATATTCTAGTTCTAGGGCATATGAGTCTTAGTATACTAAGCTTGGGACATAAATTTTAAGAATTGTTAAGTTCTATGCCAAATTCAGGTTTAGGCCCTGAAACTTAGGTGGGACCCATACACCCAAGGTGGAGTATGAGTCCTATAAGATCACTAAACTTGGGCCATAAAAACCAAAATCATTAAATTATGTATGGTCATTTGATATGTGTTGAGATTATCCTCAGAAAGATGCATTAAGTAAGGCTTGTGGATGCAAAATAAGACCAAATAAGGCACAAAGAAACCTAACTTTAGTAGGGAGGGTCCAAATAAGTGTGAAAATGTAGAGGGATACATTTTTCTACATGAAATTTGGACCCCACTTTAGTTAGAGGAGGAACTTGCTTCAAAATCATGCTAAAGTAGATAAAATTGCATCAAGAGGGGTCCAAATGTGCGAGTGCTAGTAATATAGGATGAAAATGACGAAGATGGATGATCAATCCCCCAAGATAAAGATCCTATTGCAAACCAACATAGGCACAAAATAAAAAACATGTAAATAATATAAGGAGCAACAACAAGGCACAAGCATACACTACCAAAGACGAAAAAAAAGAAGGGTGGATCAAGCTTCGACCATTTGTGCCACATGATATGGATCAGATCTGAGTTGTTTGTCCAAGAAAGTTTACAAGTGGAACATAATGTCCACTATGAAAACCAAAAATATGCTCACAAAGGCTAGTGAAACCTCAGGCTATGCAGTAGGTGAGCCCCCAACGAGACACATATGTATGCAATTAGTATGCAGTCACATAGACAAGCAAGTGGTTATGGGACCTACTACACATTTGCTAGATTCTTATGTAGAAGCAATGAAGGAAAGCAAAAATTTGTAGTAGCCTTAGCTTGTCCACTACCCTCATTAGGACCTAATGCTAATCCAGGCAAGTCCAAGGTATCAATCATGCATTATCCCATCAAATTACATTGATCAATCAGGTTCCTTAGTTGCCAATTGTGCTACATCCAGGGCCACCACTGAATTAGTCACCATCAATACCTAGTTATTTGTAGACTTCAAATCAGTAGACTTATTCACAACAACCCCATGTACCATTATACTTGTAGAACTCCAAACCTTCAACTACCCAAGAAAATTCATCTACACCACATCTGATCTTCTTTCAAAATTCAGTGTGAATGCAAAGTAGTGCAGAAAAAGAGCGGATTGATGAATTGGCCCAGTTGGTGAAGAAGTTGTCTACTAAAGTTACTCATTTGAGGAACCAAAGAAATTAACTACAAGCTTTCCAATGAAGCATTCAAGCTAATTACCACAGAGATAATTATGATTCAGACCCATCTTCATGGTAGAATTATGAATAAGGTCAACATTTCAGGAAGAACTTTGAAAGAAGACAACCCAAAAGGTGGAATAGTACATGGAATACCAAACTAGACAATAGTGGGGTTCCTACACCACTTAGTCTACCTACAGGAACAAAAAAGTCAGCAAGCAAAGTATACTTGGCTAAGTCAACATTATCCAGATGGTGTAGGATCCATCAAACTAGTAGGACTTCTGAGCTTGAGTGTCTAGAGTTTCAAACTACTACTACCATTTCAAATGGAGGTACAAAATACTATCAAAAATTTAGGTTGTAGAGAAATAGTGCCCTCAAAGCCATATGATTTAGTCTTGGTCACCAATCAAGTGCCCTTCCCTCAAAGTGACAAGAATGAGCCTAAGTAAGAGGTTGGAGAAAGGGAGGTGAATCAAACAAGGTATGTAACAGAGAAAATCTATCTCAAATGCTTGAATCAATAGATAATGGCCCCAAGGATGAGGAAGGACAATGAGATGAAGAGGTCCACATGTTGCACCAATGCACAACCCCTTATAGCCTGAGAAATAGGCAAGTTGGTGGTCCATTTATAACCTCTATACCACCCAACAACTTCAATACACCACTTGATCCAAATGCTAGTAACAATCCACCTTATCCCAGGGTGCCAACTCAGTATTTCAATAGAAATAGGTAGTGTGATCCAACTAAAGAACAACTTGCTAATCTCGTCCAAGGCAGTTCATCTGAGGCTGATGTTGAGAAAATGGGAGAATATGTGGTGAAAGAATTAAAGAAAGTAAAAGTGAGTCTATTAGATTTTGAGATGCTATGAGTACCTACCATTAGGAATGCTTTCTTTAGATCATTGAATTGAACTACCCCATCAAAAGCTGCTCAAGAGGTTGTTGCAAAGCAAGTCTCATTTGACACCTCTAGCGATGAGCTAGTGATTAAAGAAATAATAGGTGTAAAATGTGATGAACCTAGCAAGAACTAGCAGTTGGATAAGCATCTAACTAAAGAACTAAATCAGGTGCCAGTAAAAGATAAAAACAATAAAAAGGATAAGGCTCAGGTACCTCAAGCTGATGCTTCCATAAGACTATTTCAAGGAAGGTTAAGACCCCTCCTTTTCTACTGACAATCCGTATGTTCATAATTTTTTTGCATAACTGCCTACTAAGTTCAGGAGCCTCCACTAATGTCATGGAATTTGTAGTATTCCAAGCCTTATGAATAAATCCAACCCAATCCAAATGTAAGGTGACTCAACAGGATAAGACCAAAGTAAACGTGGTGGGAAACCTAAAAAGAATCCCTATGTAGATTGCAACAAACCCAAGGGTGCAACAGGTTATTGATATTCAGGTTGTTGACATTCCTGATACATACATGATCATCTTTGGAAGAAACTTCACCCAAGCCCTCAATGGGTATACATCAATGGATTATTCACATATGTGGCTACCATGGAAGGGGATTCCCAACTAGATTCATATCGAGCATGAGCCTAGAATAAAGTTCATGATAACAGAGTACAACAATATGAATGAAGTACTATTTGTTGAAACAAAATTGGGAAATTACCTCCTAGTTGCATATGGGGTTTCAAAAGAAGAAGTAGAAGAAGAGGTCCTTGTGCTATGTCATGACTCCCCCAACTTGACCACTATCCCTAATAGCATGGAGGTATTGGTTGAGTCTAATAAATAAGATTTCCAAGAGGATGGTAACTTGGGTCTATTTGAAAATTTTCAAGAACTCATACAAAAATGTGTGCAAGATCAACTCAATTTAGGAGCCAGAATGGACTTCAAGAAACTCTTTCTAGCAAGCTGGTGTAGAGTCCATGACACATCCCATTCCAAATTTGAGTGTTGCCTATGCCAAACAACTGTAGATCATATTAGAAGACAAATCACTTTGAAAGAAGCTTTGAAGGAACAACAAGATCACAACTAGTTTGAATGCAAACAATCCAAGGTCAAGGGATGGGTACAATACTAGAAAGTGAGGTCTACACTATTAGCTCCAAGGGAAAATTCCCGTCCAAATTTTGGGTGTCACATTTTGATGGATCTAAATCTAACCAAGGGGCGAGAGTGGGCTTTGAGCTAATCAACCTATTTGGTAAGACCTACTTTTTTTCTCATATATTACAATTTTATTACACCAATAATGTAACAGAGTATGAGACATTAGTTCATGGGTTGCTTATGGCACTAAGAAAAAGCGTTAAAATGTTACAAGTATGTGGGGACTCTGAACTAGTTGTCAAGCAAGCCAAAAAATTGTATTTGTCATGATCAAAGGTTAGCTAACTATAGGCATAAAGTATGGGACCTCATCTAGAGGAGTTTGATTTGTTCAATATCAAGTTAATTCCCCATGGTAGAAACCAAATTTTTGATGCCTTAGCTCAAACAACTAGCACCATATAGCCTTCTGTTAGCTCTCAAAAACCCAGGCTAAATGCTTCAAGAGGCTGCCAATCTCTTGATGCATTTTAGCGTAACACAACAAGGTCAAGAGAACTCAACCTTCTATGCTTTAGGTGCTGCTAAACCCAGGTGGGTGTACCTTTTGAATTGAGCAGGCTTATCTTATGATTATCCCTCTGAATTGCTTTGTCCATAATGGCAGATAATAGTGAACAAAACGAAAGCAAACTTGATAGCAATAGTAAAAGAAATTTTCTAATCTAACTCTTAAAATGATTAATAAGCAGATGTAAAGAGATTGAGTGAATAATGGAATGGCAGAGACCAGTGCCTTGTTGGGTATGCGGAGTCAAATGAAATAGAAATGGGCAACTTATTCTAGCAGAAAATCAAATTGTAGGCATATGATCTATTCATAACTTGTATGAACAATGCAAGATTATGATTACTAAGCTCTACTTTAAGAATCCAGATGAATTCCCCCTGATTACTGTGATCAACAAAAAGGTTTTAATCCCTACTTGAGAGAACTAGTCAATTAATCACACAGATACAACAAATGTGCACCGATAAACTAAGAATAAACTTGTTATTTAAATTTAAACAACCAGAAAGAATCAACATGTAGACAACTTTAGAAATGCTTTTCAATAAATTCAACATACAATTGATACCAGAAACAACCTGCCACACCAGCTGATTTTCATTGAAACCACCATTTGAAATCATGTACATAGTCTCTGGAAAGAGAAAATTATCCTACTGTAGCCATGTCTAATCTATCTATCTATGATCTAAAAATTTGATGATGATCAATTACAATCTAGGATGCATATAAATACACCAGCATTAGAAATCATATCGTTTCAAGTTCATGTCGGCCCAACACCAAATTCGGGAAAATCTCACATGTCGGCAAGCAACGGTCATCAAATAATTCATCACATCAGCCATAGGAATCGTAATATACTATTTAATTGAATCCACATGTCAGCCACAACAATCAGAAATCATTATTCATCAGTGAATAGTCATCGTGACACATTGGCAGTTATGTCGAAGACAATTCAATCGTTGATATCCCATGTGCATATCGCTGTAGCTCACTTGGGTTGGGGAGATATCATATCAACTTCACATTATTTCACTGAGAGTTGTCCACTTAACCCTATGTCACCGTGATTCTCCCAACTATCCTACCGACCAAGCCACCACATATTTCATTCGGCAAGACCCCAGATTCTTGCCAAGAGCAAACATCGATATCAGTAGGTCACATCAAGCCATCCTCCATTTTGTTCATCCTCGCCAAGACAACTAAATTCTCTCACCGAGGGGAACCCTTGTTGTAATAGTCAGTGAGACAAACCACATTCGGGGAGACCTCACCTCGACAAAAGAAACTCATACCAATGAGTATCTACCCCCTCTTCTGGTCGGCGTGACAAAACGAAGTCGCTGAGACTTCCCAACGATGGCATCCCCCTATGTCGATGAACCATCATATGAATTGATTGGGTAGACAATGAGAGTTTTCCAAGACATCAACCCAATAGCCAAAACTCCCACCGATGAGTAACATATACCAAGCAGTTGGTGTGACAATCGATATTCACTAAGACTACCTGTCGATGGCCACAACCTCATGCTGATAGAAAATGCATACATGTGGTCGCCAAGACAACAATGAAGTCCTGCCAATCGCCCTACACACCCAAATGTTAGCAAAATGGGTCGGGGAGACCCAAAAAATGTCACAACGAGATGAACCATGATGTGAAATATGCAAGACCCAATGGATTCAATAGGGAAAAATGGAAAAGTATGAGAGAAAAATCATGTGAAAGGAGTGATTTGGAAGTTTATGAATATGAGCAACATGCAAAATCATCAAGAAATTCATAGTTCCAATAGTGGCTCCGTCTGGGGATGATTGAGTGTAAGATCAATGCAAGGATGCAAAATCTATGGGTGAGCAGACTAGATAGAGAATGAACCAATGACCAGCAATGGAAATGAATGCAGAGAATGCAAGATGGAAGTGGAAATGGATGCAAAATGAATGTAAAATGGAGGTGAACCAGAACCCTAAATTACTGTGCATGGAAAAGAATTTTAAAGAGGACAAGCAAGAGTTGTCCTTGCACTAGAAACCCTTAATCCTTTGTGTTGTTTCATCTGTTTTGAGTTGTTACAATCTGAAACTCAAACCAAGCTTTCCCCTATCAAACACCTAGTTTTGCATAGAGTTCATCAAATTCTTCTTGAAGATACTCATGCAATCTTTCCTGTCACTATTGTTGCAAGTTTTCAGAGTATCATCATGCTCGGTTTGGCCCGCAATCCCAATACCATCCTATAGTTCAAATTTTTCAACATCTTGGGACAAACCCCTATTATTTTCAGTACACAAAATGCATGCATATGAAATACAACCTTTTACATTATTTCTCTCACCGTTATGAATTTTGAAACATTCTTTTAGCTGTATTGAAAATTCATCAACAAAGTGCTTCTCATGAGAAATAAAAATTTATGTCACATCAACACTGTCTGAAACCAGTTTCACCTCATTGATACCCCTATGACTCAAATCTTCAATATTAAGCATATGTGAACCAATCAAATCTGGAACACTATCATCCTTGGTATGCAAACAAATGTCTTCACATGAATTAGAAAATTCAAAATCACATACCTCTTCTTGAACAAACACATGCATTTGGCCAACTTCAAAGGCTTCACCATCAACTTGAGAAATGCACTGAGAGACAAATGAATTATTGCACAAAAAAATTTCACTGTCGAAACAAATGCAGGCTGGAAAAAGAACTTTAGGATCACCTTCATGTGTATATCTCTGATATTCAAGATTCAACAAAAATGAGATTTTCTCATAGCTGAGTAAACAAGTTTCAACATTTTCACTATTACAATTATATTCATCACTTTTGTCATCATCAAAAAGAGGCCCGGGATCATCAGAGAATGAAAAATTACTAGCATAGTCATTTGTTCCATAGCTTGACACATCCCTTTTATCTAAGAATACCTTTTGCTCAACATCAAGTGGATCTAAAAATACCTGAAATTCCTTCCCAGGCATACCTTGGAAAAATATCATTTGATCATCTTTTAAAACTTTATCATGCAATGGGCCTGAAATTTTTTGGAAACCATTCTCAAATTTACAAACCTCCTCTTCATCGAATGTACCTTTGTAGCTTTCAATTGTAGTTGGAGGCATTGTATATTCAATATAAATATTTCCCATTGCCTCTTCATCCTGATCTTCATAAGAGGTAGAAGAATCCTCTTGCTACATATCAAAATCCACAGGTGCATCTTCAAAATCTGAATATTCATTGGATCCCTCATAACACACACTGCTCTCTCTATCACAATCTGTTATGGAAGAGAGATATCTTATACCTTCATCTTCATTATGCAAGCTATCACAGGAATCATACTAACTTGCACATATCCCATCTTCTATTGGATGCATTGATTGATCAATTTCTCTATATTTATCAGAAATAAAATCATTGGAATCCATATTGATAGTGTTCTCATACCTTTTCTTCTCCATGGCATCAATGAATTTATTCACTACATCAAAGGCACACTGTCTTAATGATTCAGGCCAATAGGATGATTCAGGCTCCCATGCTCTTACAAATTTCTCAACAAACATGGCCCTTGTTGGCCTATAATGAGAAGGTATCTGCAAATAGATATCTATCATTCTATTGTACAGAGACCCCAAATCCTCCCCATAAAACATCCTTATGTCTGAAAATGCTTCCAAGGGGGAAAATCTACACTTTGATTCTGTGATTGAGTCCTGGCTTCGAGCATACTCATCTTCTTCTGCTTCAAATTGTTGATTATAGCATAAATTTTGCTGCATGTTCTGATCAGTATCTCTATCTTCCTCAATGATGTCACAATTATCTTCATATCTTTTCCTTTCTACAATATCAGCCCATTCAACTAGTTGATCTACAAAAATAGGTATGTATGACTCAGGCCAATATACTGGGTTTGGCTCATACACCTTCATGAACTGCAGAATGATGTCAGACCTACTAGGTGGGAATCTAATAGGTATTTTCCTACAAACATCTATCATTCTGTGGAGCAAAGAGCACCCAGATTCTCCTCTATATCTCCTTATACTAAGAAAGTCATCCAAAAGATTTTTGAAATATTCATCAGATTGTTGGTTTGATACATACCATGTTGCAAATTCTGGCTGATATCTCCAGGTGAATCAGAATTGTGCTACCCTTAACATTGATCACATTGACATTCTTGATAACTTGCCAATTGCATCTGACACTGATCACATTAACATTCTTGATAACTCTCCAATCTTTGTCCAGGAGGGACTGGATAAGAATTTTCCTACTTTGATGGCTGTGAATGAATAAGTGCTCTGCTGTGCATGATATGCACTTCCACCACTGTAAAAATTTCCAACTATACTACCAGGCGTATGAGGGGCTCAGTACTTTCTGACATTTGTGTATTCATTCATTCCATACACACATTCCATTCTTCAAAATTTTTAGAGTCGCCACCTACTTTTCCAAAAGTAGGAAAAAAATTCTTTCTGATCTTCTCCTAGCGGAATCACCTTTTCTAAAACTTTTCAAATTACAACTTCTTCTTTAATGACTCTATATGATAGTCTTTAGCTAAATCTTCTAATATGTTTCCCAACAGAGTCGCCAATTTGTTAGTTGTGTGACTTAGATGGGGAGCTACAAACTACACAATTATGAATCTCTATTTGAAGGCCTAATTTAAAAATTTGTATGACTCTATAAGGCAAGGCTGTTTGCCACCAGTTTTTCTCAAGTTATTCCCCAGTAGAGTCACCAATTTGTTAGCTCTCAAAAATGTAGGTTGAATGCCTCAAGAGGCTGCCAATCTCTTGATACATTTTAGGGTAACAGAACAAGGTCAAGAGAACTCAACCTTCTACTCTTTAGGTGTTGCTAAACCTAGGCGGGTGTGCCTTTTGAATTGAGCAGGCTTATCTTATGATTATCCCTCTAAATTACTTTGTCCACAATGGCAGATAACAATGAACAAAATGAAAGCAAACTTGATAGCAATAGTAAAAGCAGTTTTCTAATCTAACTCCTAAAATGATTAATAAGCAGATGTAAAGAGATTGAGTGAATAATGGAATGGCAGAGACTAGTGCCTTGTTGGGTATGCAGAGTCAAATGAAACATAAATGGGCAACTTATTCTGGCAGAAAATCAAATTGCAAGCATATGATCTGTTCATAACTTGTATGAAAAATGCAGGATTATGATTACTAAGCTCTACTTAAGAATCCAGATGAATTCCCCCTGATTACTGTGATCAACAAAAAGGATTTAATCCATACTTGAGAGAACCAGTCAATTAATCACACAGATACAGCAAATGTGCACCGATAAACTAAGAATAAACTTGTTATTTCAATTTAAACAACCAGAAATAATCAACATGGAGACAGCTTTAGCAATGCTTTTTAATAAATTCAACATACAATTGATACCAAAAACAATCTGCCACACTAGCTGATTTTCATTGAAACCACAATTTGAAATCATGCACATAGTCTTTGGAAAGAGAAAATTATCCTACTGTAGCCATGCCTAATCTATCTATCTATGATCTAAAAATCTGATGATGATCAATTACAATCCAGGATGCATATAAATACACCAGCATTAGAAATCATATCATTTCAATTTCATGTCGGCCCGACACCAAATTCGAGAAAATCTCACATGTCGGCAAGCAATGGTCATCAAATAATTCATCACGTCGGCCACAGGAATCATAATCTACTATTTAATTGAATCCACATGTCGGCCACAACAATCAGAAATCATTATTCATCAGTGAATAGTCATCATCACACATTGGCAATTATGCTGAAGGCAATTCAATCGTTGATATCCCGTGTGCATATCGCTGTAGCTCACTCGAGTCGGGGAGATATCATAGCAACTTCACATTATTTCACCGAGAGTTGTCCACTTAACCCTATGTCACCGTGATTCTCCCAACTATCCTACTAACTAAGCCACCACATATTTCATTTGGCAAGACCCTAGATTCTCACCAAGAGCAAACACCGATATCAGTAGGTCACACCGAGCCATCCTTTGTT
This sequence comes from Sequoia sempervirens, assembly GCA_007258455.2. Taxonomy (NCBI): domain Eukaryota; kingdom Viridiplantae; phylum Streptophyta; class Pinopsida; order Cupressales; family Cupressaceae; genus Sequoia; species Sequoia sempervirens. Next base: position 182,839,862 of record VDFB02000017.1, read on the forward strand.
TTGTTTATCCTCACCAAGATAACTGAATTCTCTCTCTGAGGGGAACCCTTGTAATAGTTGGTGAGATAATCCACATTCGCGGAGACCTCACCTCAACAAAACAAACTCATACCGATGAGTATCTACCCCTCTTCTAGTCAGCATGATAGAATGAAGTCGCTGAGACTTCCCAACGATAGCATCCCCCTATGCTGATGAACCATCATATGAACTAATTGGGGAGACAATGAGAGTTTTTCGAGACATCAGCCTGATAGCCAAAACTCTCGCCGATGAGTAACATATACCAAGTGGTCGGTGTGACAATCGATATTCGCTAAGACTCCCTGTCGATGGCCACAACCTCATGCCGATAGAAAATGCATACATGTGGTTGCCAAGATAACAATGAAGTCCTGCCGACCGCCCTACACACCCAAATGTTAGCAAAATGGGTCGGGGAGACCCAGAAAATGTCACAGCGAGATGAACCATGATGTGAAATATGTAAGACCCGATGGATTCAATAGGGAAAAATGGAAAAGTATGAGAGAAAAAGCATGTGAAAGGAGTGATTTGTAAGTTTATGAATATGAGCAACATGCAAAATCATCAGGAAATTCATAGTTCCAATACCTGCCATTAACTATCCTAAAGAAGTTCACTGTGGAACTCACTTCCACATTGTTCACTTCCAAGTAGAGCTTGACATAGAGGGGGTTATCAATTTGAAGATCAATACAATACGTAGGGGAATGGTTTAGTTAGAAAGAATATTTGACCTTGACCACATAAGGGATCAAGATTAGCAAATCAAGGACTCCATAGATAACCAATGTAATGCTCATAATTTGGTTACCTTGAAAGATGTTAAGAATGTGTCTATTGGAAAATTCTACACCCCAAAATAAGAGAAAGGAGTCATTGATGCATTGCATGCATATCATGACATGATTTCTTGGGGATATGAGGACCTCAAATTTTATGATACTTCAATAATCACTCATACCATTCCTCTCAAACTAGACGTGAAGCCCTTTAGGCAGTCATAATGACCAATCAATGCATTGTTGGAACCTATTATATTGAAGGAAGTGTAGAAGGGAAGTTATTCACATGTATCATTTTCCCTGTTTGGCATTCTGCATGGGTGGCCAACTTGGTTCCAGTTAGAAAGAAAAGTGGAGAAATCAGGTTGTGTGTGGATTTTAGAAACTTGAATAGAGCTTCTAAGAAGGATAACTATTTGGTGCCTTCACTGGATGAAGTGCTACAAATTGCTAATGGCTCGCAAATTATGTCCTCTCTTGATGGTTACTCAAGGTACAATCAAGTAATGGTGCAGTATGAAGACAGACACAAGACAGGTTTCACCACAAAATGGGGAACATTCACATATAGAAGGATGTCATTCGGTTTGATTAATGTAGGTGAAACATTTCAACATGCCATGGACATAGCTTTAAAAGACCTCATTGGTGAATGCATCATCATCTACATGGATGAACTCATAGTGTTCTCAAAATAGAGAGGGGATCACGTATCTGACTCATGCAAGGTTTTCCAAAAATGCAGAGGGTTTGTCATTTCATTGAACCCAAAGAAGTTTATCTTTGGCGTAACTAAGGGAAAATTGTGTGCACATGTGATTTCGGAAAAGGGAATATCAATTGATTTGAAGTGTATTCAAGCTATCTTGAAGATTCAACCATCAAGAAGGAAGAAAGAAATGAAATCCTTTTTTTGGAAAAATTAACTTTGTCAGGAAGTTCATCATCAAGTTTGTAGAAATCGTAAAAACAATGCTATGCTCAAATAGGACGCTAAAGTAGAATGCACACCATAAGCTAAGCAGGATTTTGCAAAAATAAAGAGGGCCATTGCAAATGCTCCAGTACTAGTCAACCCTGATTATTCAAAGCCCTCCTATATATTCATCTGCCTTAGATCACTCATGTGCTAACATGCTAAAGGACAACACAGGAGGTGAACACCCAATTGCATTCATGGGTGCCCCACTAAAAAATGTTGAACTGCACTACCATAATGTTGAGAAACAAGCATATTCCTTAGTTCGTGGATTCAAGAAGTTTAGGCACTACATTGTGAGGAATAAAGTGTTTTCCATTGTTCCAGACCCAACTATCAAGATACTACTGATGTAGAATGAACTAGGGAAAATACAAGCAAAGTGGGTTACACTGTTGCAAGAGTATGAATTGGATATTCAACCAATGAAACTACTTCGAGGATAGGATCTTACATGTACAATGATAGAGATAAAACTTGAACTCACTATTTAGGAGTACCACTTGTAAGATGTTTCTCCAAATGAATGGTATGATGTTATCATGTATTATCTACTAAACCACAAATGTCTACCAAATTTTTAGGGAGTCCAAAAATGAGCTCTGAGGTTGAAAATTAATAGTTATATGCTAAAGGGAGCCATGCTCTACAAGAGGAATCATGAAGGTATCTACCTTAGGTTCCTAGGAAAAGCAAAAGAAGTTGAGGTACTCAAGGTATTTCATGATAATTTCAAAATGGGGCATGGATCTGGTCCTTCGACAACCCACTAGATTCTACGAGCTAGATATTATTCACTGACATTGTTCAAAGATGCTCACAATCATGTTAGATCCTGCCATGGTTTCCAAACTGCAACCACTAGAGAGAGGTATGTTGTTCTACCACTATAGCTAGTTGTCGAGGTAAGTCCATTTTCCTAGTGGGAAACCAACTTTATTTGTTTGGTAAACCCACCATCTTCTATAGGTCATAGGTACATTCTAACAAGAAATAATTACTATACTAGATGGTTAGATGCAATTTCTTGTAGAAAATGCACAATGGAGGTAATGATAAAGTTTCTTGAAAGGTAAATTATTAATCATTTTGGATGTCCATTGGCATTAGTGTGTGATAATTGTCTGGATTTTTCCTCCCTTAAATTTGTGGGTTGGGCTTTTGATTATGGGATTGTTCTAAAATTTTCATCAAATTACTATCCTCAAGGTAATGGGTTAGTTGCATCCACAAATAAAAACTTGTTGACTGTCATACACAAGCTACTAGATAAGAACCCAAAGGACTGGCACATCTAGTAACAATTTTGTCTATGGGTAGATTGCACATGACATAAAACAGCCTTAGGAACTTCCCCATACCACCTCATTTATGGTTTGGAACCTATTTTCCCAATCCACCTCAAGATTCCCACACTGCACTTTATCAACACCTATTACAAGGAGGGAGAATGTCTTGAAGCCCATTTAACTATGCTAATTCATTTAGAAGAAAAATGAGATGAAGCCATAGAAAACTTTTCCAACCACCAGGGTGTAGTCAAAAGATGGTTTGATTGTAAATCCAAAGTTAAGGCCTTTAGAATTGTTGATTTAGTGTTATGTTGGGATAAGGCCCATGAGAAGAAAGGGGCACATGAAAAATTCCACAAGGTATGGCTTGGCCCCTTTCAAATTTTTGAATTCTTAGAGGATAATGCCTTTCACCTAAAAATGCTTACTGGAGAAGATTTCCCATTGCTAGTCAACAAGCAATACATGAAGCATTATTTCCTTGCCTGAGTTGTTCTAGCTCACTCATGTACATAGTTTGGATAGGTCTTTTGTTTTCTATTTTTTTTATTTTCTTTTGCTTTTTATGTTGTCCTTTGTTCTTGCTAAGGGTGTCATTTGGTCTTGATGCGGTGGTCGTGCTTGGCCTGTGATGAACCCTTAAATTTTTTGGTTCCATTCCTAAATTCTGCAATTTTTTGTGAGTCTCAAATCTTTGGACTTTGGATTTTACAATATTGTTATGTTCTTATCACAATATTTTGTTTGAAACCCATAGGGAAAATCCCTTGTTAAAGATCTAATTCAATGTTGACCTATTACTGCCCGTTTTCAATCATTTTAAAACATATTATGTCATTGTAATTCATGGAGTAACCAGTCCCTCATCCCTAGGTTTGATATTATTATATTTTATAAGGTTGATCAATTGGCCATATTTGGCCTTTACATCCTTTGAAATAATATGTTCTATCCTTTGAAGCCTTTTAAATGTCATCCTAGATGGTCCCCTTTCTTAGAACAACTTGTTGGTGTTGGAAAAACAAGGACATACAACTAAGAGGGGGGTGAATCAGTTGTCACGAAATATTTAAAATTTTCAAACTTTACTTAACTTAATCTCACATCTGATGAATGAACAATAAATCATGAACAATCAACACATCAGAAGCATAGAGAACACCAATATTTTTAAGTGGAAACCCTATTAGGGTAAAAACCATGGTGGATGTTAGTCCACAATATTATACCTTGTTAAGAGTATAATGAAAAATAACATGGGAATGCACATGCGTTCAAGCACACTTCCTAGAGCTCATTGCCTAACAATACAAAGCAATTCAGATTAGATCCATAGGGTATGAACTGAGAAAAATAGCTTCTACACAAGCCTAATTATAGTTCCAGTTAAGCACAAAAATCTTTTTTCACAGTTTGCTCAAACTTTTTCACTCGGCTCTACAATCGAATGAATAAATCAATATTCACACACTTTCTCTTTCTCTGGCTTTCCTTCACACCACGTACACACTAAATTTTCTCAAAAAACCACTCTTATATATTTGCAACCTAGATTTACATCAACAATTTCATTGGCCAAAAGTATAAAACAAGTTTACAATGTTGGCCCCAAATTTACAAACAAATTTTTAATGTGAATCATACACAATTAGCCAATATTATGATGCATCCCAAAACAATATCCTCGAGTGCACCAAACATTCAAATTTTGATCTTCAAGGATCCACAACACGTTACAACCACTATGTCAGCCAAGAATATGAAAAACCTGAACACACATGAGAAAAATATTTGACCATGAGCACACCGATCAATGTAGACATACAACAAAGATAGAGAATGATCTAGAATCATCCACACACAACAAGAACTAATTGAGAAGCATCCACATCAACAAAAATTACCAGAATCACATAAAATTCAATTAGGAATACTAACAAAAACCCGATAAATACTATCAGAATACAACTATTCATAGCATGATCAAATCTTCATGCGGACCTTTGAAACTTCTGGTAGATGAACTAAATACTCTTAGCAATAAGCCCTTTAGTCCATAACAACTGATCTTCAATGTACAAAAAAAAACACCTTCATGACCTTCACTGTTCCACTATGAACCTGCAACTCTTCCTTTAACAATTTTATCCATATCCTCGACATATACAACCTTCACTGCAACAATACTAATAGTGTTGACATCAATGACAACCACATGTTAAAAACACAACCATAACATCCAACAATCTTCCCCTTTGGAATTTATGGGAACACATGATGTGAAAAATACCATCGACACAACTACACTTACTCCCCCTTAGATTTTGACTCATCTCCTCAATTTCTCTTCTTCCTAAAGAGATTTTTCACATTGCTCTTCTCCCCCTTTGACTTCAATGGAAAAGATAAACATTATCTTCCCATATATTTGCACATTTGGCTACTCACCTTGAGTAGCAACCATGAAAACATCAATTTGGATCAGGAAATATCTATGAAGAACATGGATTGATGCAAGTAAATGCATCTTTTAGTTCATATTAGGAGGGGTAACCACCCATAGCATCCCTTTGAGATACTCAAAAGTATCATTTGGAAACAACTTGGTGAAAATGTCTGTAACCTATTCTTTGGTAGGCACATACTCTAGTCTGACTTCTCTCTCATTCAATTTTTCCCTCAAGAAGTCAAACTTTATTGTTATATGGTTGGTCTTAGAGTGTAGCACCAGATTCTTCAATATGTTAATTGCACTTGAGTTGTCACTTTATATGGAAATAGGTTCATCATATACTTCTCTGATATCTTTTAACATTTGTTTCATCCATATCACTTGAGCACAGTTATTTGCAGCAACAATATACTTTGCTTTAGTAGTAGATAGAGCTATGAAATTATGCTTTTTACTCAACCATGACACCAACTTCTTCCTTAGGAAGAAGTCACCACTACTAGTACTCTTCATGTAATCTACATCTCCTGCCCAGTCCACATCAGTATATACATTCAAAGTAAGATCATCATCTTTAGGATACCAAAGCCCAAAGTCAATTGTCCCTTTTAGATACCTAAAAATTATTTTTACAACATTCACATGTGATTTTTTTGGATTAGCTTGAAATCTAGCAACCATACATACACCATTCATAATGTTTGGTCTGGTCTGAGTTAAATAGAGTAATCCACCAATCATTGACCTATATCTTATTTTATTTTCCTTAGGAGAATCATCATTTTGTGTTAACTTGCATTTGGTTACCATGGGAGTACCAACAGGATTTGATTCTTCCATACCAAACTTCTTCAACAACTCTCACATATTTGGACCGAGATATGAAAATTTCGTTGTCTAATTGAGTAACTTGCAATAGCAGAAAGAACTTCATCTCTCCAATCATATTAATTTCAAATTCACTCTTCATTTCATCAACAAATTTCATACATAAATTATCATCTCCTCCAAAAATAATGTCATAAAAAAACCTCAATAATCAACTCTTTGTCATGATCCAACTTGAAATACAAATTGTCGTCAGCAATACCTTTATTGAATCCAAGATTTAGTAAGTATTTATCTAGTCTAGCATACAAGGCTCTGGGGGATTTCTTGAGTCCATACAAATCTTTCTTCAATCGACAAACCATTCCTTCCTTGTCAGTTAGTTGGAATCCATTCGACAGTTCAACATATACCTCTTCTTCTAGCTCACCATTTAGAAAAGCTGACTTTACATCCATTCGATAGACTTTATAGTTCTTATATGCAACATAAGCAAGAAATAATCTAACAACTTCAATTTTGGCAATAGGGGGTAAGGTTGCTTCAAAATCAATACCTTCCATTTGTGAATACCCTTTACATACCAGTCTTGCTTTATTCCTAACCACTTCACCTTGTTCATTTAGCTTATTCTGAAAGATCGATTTTGTACCAATCATATTTTTGTCTTTAGGTCTAGGAACAATTATCCATGTATCATTCTTTTCAATCTGCATCAGTTCTTCCTTCATAACTTCCATCCAATTTTCATCATTGCAAGCTTCATTGACATCTTTAGGCTCAATCTTGGAAATCAGGCAATACTCTTCTGCAATCTTTCTTCTAGTTTGCATACCTTTATTCTTGTCTCCTATAATTTGATTTTCAGAATGATTTAGCTTTACATACCTTGGGACTTTAAGACTTTCTTGAACTTTTGGTTTTTCTATTCTTTCTTCTTCACTTGCACTTGTCTCCCCTTCTCGACTTTCTTGATTTACTAGAACAAGTGGAAATTTTTTTACCAAAACATATGGAACAATTTGAAGTTGATTTTGTGTCTAAGCATTTTTCCCTTTTTTTGTTCTATCTTCCTAGTCATTTGAATCATATCCACAATATTTGGATGATTTAGCAGAGTCCTCATCAACTCTGGCATTTGCACTTTCAACTATTTTTCTTAATCTTTTGTTATAGCACCAGTAGTCCCTTTCTTTTAGTAGAGTAACCTAGAAAGATTCCTTCATTGCTTCTTGCATCAAACTTGCCTATGTCCTCATCTCTCTTGATGTAGCATTTTCTTCCAAAGATTTTGAAATACTTAACAATAGGCTTATAACGAAACCATAGTTCAAAAAGAGTCTTACCAAAACTACTATTGAGATTTACTCAATTTAAAGTGTACAAAACAATGCTTACAGATTCACTCCAATAGATGTGAGGCACATTTCCTTCTATCATCATTGTTCTTGTAACATCCAAAATTATTTTGTTGTTTCTCTCTACAACTCTATTTTGTTGAGGGGTTCGAGGATTAGATAATAGTCTTCTAATTCCATGCTCTTCATAGAAAGAACTGAACTCCATGGAGGTGAAATCACCACCTTTGTCTGACCTTAAGCATTTGATTTTCAGACCTTTCTCATTTTCTGCCATAACTTCAAAAATTTTGAACTTCTCCAATGCTTCACATTTTTCTCTTAAGAAAGCAACCCATATCATTCTATAGTAATCATCAATAAGTAGCATAAATTACCTTTCTCCATGAAGACTTCTAATTCTGGAGGGACAACATAGATCAGTGTGCACCAGCTCTAGTAATCCATTAGAATGATGTTTGCTCTAAAAAGAAACTCTAGTTTGTTTTCCCATCTGACATTCCTTGCAAATTGTGTTAGCATGCTTCACTAGCTTAGGTAGATCTCTTATTGCTTGAGTGCAAATTACTTTGAAAATGTTATCAAAATTCACATGACACAACCTCCTATGCCATAACTAGCTTTCATCTACTTGAGAAATTAAACTACTTTCACTAGTAGCATTCAGGTGAAAAATATTACCTTTTGCCTTTTTACTTGAATCAATTAAATTTCCAAAACTTTCAAGTATCCCGCATCTTCCACCTTTGAACTAAATATCACAACCCTTATCCACCATTTTTCCAACACTCAATAGGTTGCACTTCAAGCCTTCAACATAAAGGACATCATTAGTGTTATGCTTACCACCAAGACAAATAGATCCTCTGCCACAAATCACACCAGCATGGTTATCTCTGAATCTTATAACCCCATTGTCATACTTCTCTAAACTTACAAATTTTCTTTTGTCATCAGTCATATGATGTGAGCATCTATTGTCAATAACCCATTCATACTTTTCTTCAATTTAGCCTACAAGAGCTTTCTCATCTTTAGCAAATTTAGTAGCCACAAAACCATTTTCCTTGATAGCAAGGAACACCCATTCATCTTCATTTCCATTATCTTTATCAAACTCTTCATTAGTCACTCCTTCTTCAGCATAGTAACATTTCTTTTGAAATCTAGATTTAGGCTTAGTCCTAGGAACTCTTTTAGGACACTTTGATACAAAATGACCTATTTTATTGCAAGAAAAACATTTAATAGGAAACATTACTTTATATTGACCTTTTCCTCTACCTTCTTTCTTCACAATTAGAGCTTCCAACTCTTCTACTTCTCTTTCTTCATCTTCAAGCTATTTCATTTCTTCCTCATACTTGAATGACTTTCTGGAACACTCTCCTAGATCATATCTTTGCTTGTCTCTAGATATAGAAGCCTTAAATGCAGTTTTAGTCTTCGGAATAGATTCGCCAAATTCACTCAACTCAAAGGAAACATGTTTACCAATCAGTGTATCTCTTGACATATTTGTTACTAATCTGAATTCTTCATTAGCATGAACCTTTGCTTTGTAAGAGGGGGACAATAATCTGAGCACTTTAGCCACAATATCTTCCTCTTCCAAGGTACCACTGACACATCTAATACCCATCACAAGTTCATTTACTCTTCGCATAAAAGAAGAAATATTTTCATCTTCACCCATCTTCAAATTTTCATACTTCCCTTTTAAACTTTGTAGCTTAGCCATCTTCACATGTACATCTCCTTCATACAAAGTTTCCAGCTTTGTCCAAATCTCATGAGCTGTCTTCAAACCTAACACATTTGTCATTTCTAAATTTGTCAGTGCACTCAACAAAGCTTCAATAGCCCTAACATTATTCTCAACCTCTTTAATATCATCAGTAGTGGAAGGACCATTCTAAGGAATAACATATGGATTCTTTGTAATCTTCTAGAAGGGTTCTCCAATACACCTCAAATGACACTCCATCCTAGTTTTCCATAGTGAGTAGTTTATTCCATTGAATCTAGGATTGTCCTTGTATGATGCCAACTTAGATTACCTCAAGCTTCTAAACTTCTTTAGAGGAACTTGCTCTGATACCAATTGTTGGAAAAACAAGGACATACAACTGAGAGGAGGGGGGTGAATCAGTTGTCACAAAATATTTAAACATTTCAAACTTTACTTAACTTAACATCAGATCTAATGAATGAACAATAAACCGTGAACAATCAACACATCAAAATCATAGAGAACACCAAGATTTTTACGTGGAAACCCTTTGAGGGGAAAAAACATGGTGGATGTTAGTCCACAATATTATACCTTGTTAAAAGTATAATGAAAAATAATGGGAATGCACATGCATTTAGGCACACTGCCTAGAGCTCACTGCTCAGATATAAAAGGGTTCATTTCCCAATAATACAAAGCAATTCAAATTGGATCCACAGGGTATGAACTAAAAAAATAGCTTCTAGACAAGCCTAATTACAGTTCCAATTAAGCACAAAAAGCCTTCTTCACACTTCACTCAAACTTCTTCACACTTTGCTCTACAATAGAATGAATAAATCGATGTTTGCACACTTTATTTTTCTTTGTCCTTCCTACACACCATGCACACACTAAGTTTGCTCAAAAAACCACTCTTATATATCCGCAACTTGGATTTACATCAACAACTTCGTTGGCCAAAAGTATAGAACAAGTTTACAATGTCAACCCTAAATTTACAAATAAATTTTTAATGCAAATCATAAACCATCAGCCAATATTATGATGTGACCCAGAAAAATATCCTTGAGCTTTCCAAACATTCAAATTTTTATCTTCAAGGATCTACACCACATTACAACCACTATGTCGGTCAAGAACATGAAAACCTGAATACACATGAGAAAAATATTTGACCACGAGCACACTGATCAACGTGGACCTACAACAAAGATATAGAATGATCTAGAAGCATCCACAAGCAATGAGAACTAATAGAGAACCATCCAAAGCAACAAAACTTACCATAATCACATAAACTTCAATCAGGAATATTGACAAAAACCACAAAAATACTGTCAGAACACAAGTATTCATAGCACGATCAAATCTTCACATGGACCTCTGAAACTTCTGGTAGATGAACTAGATGCTCTCAACAATAAAGAATTTAGTATAGAACAACTAATCTTCAATGTACAGACCAAAAATCCTTCATGACCTTCACTGTTCTACTATCAACCTGCAACTCTTCCTTTAACAATTTTCTCAGTATCCTCGACATATACGACCTTCATTGCAACAATGCTAATAGTGTTGAAATGAATGACAACCACATAGTAGTGACACAACCACATCATCCAATAGTCGACATGTGCTGAATTGTCTTCACTTGAGTCTCGTCCACCGCTTCCCTTTCTCGCTCATTGCAAATAGCTTTTGAAATGAAAATTTAAATTGGCGATGAGTGATGAGCGATATTCTCTTTTGTTTTGCATATCATAGATTGGTTTTGAATGTTGCATTTTATATTAGTGATATATGATGGAAGTGTTCTATGTGTTATCATTGGTTTCCTTCTCATCACTAATTGCTTGAAAGTTTTATGATGAGAATTAGTGATGTGTGATGGCCCTTAGTTCTCTTTGTATATTCTCTTATCGCTCATCGTAATTTTATTCCATGTTTTGAGTTTAAAATGGGTGATGAGTGATAACCTTAGGGCTCTTTAAACTTCTTTTCATTGCTCATTGTAGATGGTTGTGTGATTGTTATGTTCAAATTAGGGATGAGTGATGGAGTGTTTTGATCAAGGTTTTCTTTCGCTGATTTGAATTGTTCTTGCAAGTCATGTCTCTAGTGCCTTATTTTCACATAACTACACATGGCCTAATATAATTTTATCGCTAGGCTTAATCTGTTGCTAATATGGTCTCAAATTTGAAATATGAATTAGCAACACATGATATGAGGAGGAGATTGCCAAAAAGGGGACAATGATCCAACGATCGAGATTTCATCGCATCTGAGCTTGCATCGTTGATTGAACTTTGGAAAGGTGGGGAAAATCTATGTTGAGTGATGGGATATTCTCTTCAAATACTAGATTTGTGTACTTCGTCAATAAAAATTAGGGTGCACAGATCAACTTGGTGATGCATGTTAATTGTCAGATCAAAGATGGCTAATTAATGTTAAAGGTAGACATGACAACTTTATGAGGTGGTATCACCATTTTTTAGGGACAAGTTGTAAAAGTGAGAAACGATGGTCAAGGTTTCCATTGATGGAGTTGTAAATCCTCAAAGATCGACGATCTGGATTCAAAGCTGAGCTACTAAGTTATTAGCTTGCTCATGAGATGATCTCTTCAATCATTAATTGTTGCACACTCCAAATTGTTTATTTAATGCAGATTCTCTGTCTTTTGATCTTACCATTTTTATTCTTCAAAAAATGTGAAGTGTGGCTCATAGAAGAAGAGTGCGAGTGTTGAGTTTTCAATTGTAAAGGTGTTGATGTTTTCATCTTTGGTGAGTCAATCTTTTGTATGAGCTCTGTTTAATTCATGCTTTAGCTTGTTTGGGAGTTTCATATTTTTGGGGCTATTTGAAGTTGTATGGGTTTGTGGGTGTGATTTCCTGCAAATTTGATTCAAAGCTCAAAGTTGGTTATTTTCCTCTCAATTTAAATTTTCTAGCTTTTACCTTGTGTTCTACAAAATGGGAAAGTCAGGTGTATCAATTCATCCAACTAGGATGTTTAGGCGACTCAGTGTATTTGAGTTTCAAGAGGACATATCTATGGCTGAGTAGGAGGGTATGTGTAGGATAATCATGGAAAAAATAGGCCCTTAAGTGGTGAAAAAATAAAAAAAATAGAGTTAGGCAACTTGATGTAAAAATTTTAATAAGTTATCAATATTATTTCAAAAATATGTAAGAATATAATTTGTAGCAAAGTGAGGGTAGTTTATAAACTACTAGGTTTTTTTATTTTTAAAAAGCTATGTGGTGAAAATTTGAAATTTCAATGCAGAAGTACTTAAATTTTAGGGAAAAAATAAGAAGTAGGTGTCTGTTTGACCTCCAATCACAATAAAATGATAATATTTTTTTATAAGATTTTAAATATAAGTAGAGGGCTCATGTCCTGATGTGATGCATATTTTTGTAATTTTTTTCCAAGTAAATAATTAATTATGAATTTTTTATTACAACTTTTTAAAAATATAGAAAATCATATGTCTAACCACCTTAACTTGGTCAAAACTTCATGAAATTCATTATTTTTAATCCTATAGCATGTGAAGCATAAAATGTGATGCATGTTTCAAATTTAAAAACTGTGATACTATTTTAAAGCTATAGATGTTTTTCAATCAACCTATCAATCAGAACTTTAATCATAATTCAAATTAAAGTATAATTTATATTGGTGGAAAGCTAAGAATCTCCTTTAAAATACCTTTTCGTTTCATCAATTTGGGTTAAAAAATGTCATGAGCCACATGCCCATCATCATCCTACACATAACCAAGAAGTCCTTGAGACTTCTGTGGCTACAAAGGGTAAAAAGAATGGTCATGGTTAAAAGAAGGTTTTTAAAAGAAAGTATTGTTGTGCAGTTTTCACACACATGCCTCGCTAAAAGTAGGGACCCTCTCTTACTTTGGTTTTGGTTCTTTTGGCCCTTTGGTTTTTTAAATTTGGTTGCTTTGGGATGTGGTTGAACGATTATCATGCTTGTGCGAATGACCCCTTTGAAGTAACACTTTGAAAATCCTAAGCCTCCAAGCATTTTCCGGTTTTCCTTTGGTTTCAAGAATTTCTCCTTTAGGTGGAATTCCCCAATTTCTAACCATGCCTTGGAAACCCGATGGGGACTACTATGCATCATGATTTTGGGATTTTGGCCCTTTGCAAAATTTTGTGTGTTTTGAAATTTCCCAAAAACCTTTAGGTCTTTAAATCCCAAAAAATCCTTCACCCCATTGGATTCTGGAAACTCGTTTTGGGTTGTCTTTTCACTACATTTATACTTTTGTACGGGTTTGCAAATTGTGTTTAAGGAATATGGAAGAGCTTAACCTCTGAGTGTTGTATGTGAGTCTTGCGCTTGAGCTTTGGGTCGCTTGCTTTGGTGACATCTTTCTGGTACCATTTGCATTTGGTTGAGTTTGAAGATTCTTGCCTGTCGCTATCTTCACGATTTGCTCTTCATCCATGGTATGTTTATGATTCTCTTCATCCATGGCTCTATGGTTTTTTGGATGTGATTTGACTTTGGATTTTAGTGTGTTGAGGGTCTGTAACTAAACTAGGGTTCCCCCCCTTGTTCTTTTAATGCTTTCTCTGAAATTGGTATGACCATCCTTACTAAAATTTTGATGATTCGATTGTGGCATCCATTTCTAGATTTCCCCCCCTAAATTTGATCTTGTGCTTGATTTTGATTCGATCTAGGGTTTCAATTTTGGATCCCTTGCATTCGATAAATTTGATACCTAGGGTAGATTTGAGCTGTTGACTTTCATTTGCACTCGATGAATTTGCTTTGAAAATCAAAGGGATTTATCTTGGTTAGTTAAGTAAGAGAATATATCAGGATTGAAACTGTGTGTTCATGGCAAAACCCTAGGGTTTCAATTTTGAATTCATTGCAAAGGTTAGTTGAGTTGTCTTTGAGCAAGTCCTAGATCTAGTTCCATTGATGCAAGATTTGAGACAAAAAACATTTGAGACCAATTCCCTAAATTCATGAACATTCAATCAATTTGGGTGAAATCCTAATGAAGTCAATGATCTCAAGATTTTGAGTATCTTGCAGATTTCCATTACCTTAGGAATTCCTCAAATTTCCATTGTCTCATCATTTTCCCAAAAATGTGCATAAACATGAGAACCATGCTGACTTTGCAAAATTTTGCTGCCTTAGGATATTCCTGAGCTTCCATTGCTCCTTCATTTTCTTGAACTATGCAAAGTTTTTCCAATTTCACAAATTTTCATCCCTGACAGAATTCCCCAAAAATTTGTTGGAAATGAAGAATTGAGGGAATGCATGAGTTAATAGTTAATGATTTTGCATCACATGATTGAATTGAATGATTTAAAGATGTATCATGCTATTTCTTAATCAATAATGATGATTAAATGACTTTTGGATGTTTATTGTGCTTTCATCAGTAAATTCCGCCTGGCTTGGAATTCCCTGAAATTCCTTTTTGGCCTAAATTCTGTGGAGGGGTGAAAATCCTGAACTTTGAAAAAAGTATGCTTTAATGATATTTCAAACAGATTTTGATTATTTTTTGGATTGATTTGAATGATGAACATGTTATTTGTGATGAACTAACCCTGACCCTCATGCTCTAATGTATATTTATTATGGTCTTTTGCTGAGTGTAGGTTGAATCAAGCAAGGCAATTGGTAGCAAGACTAAGGGCAAGTTAATGGATCCTAGTGATGAGGGAGCTTCTATCTCAAAAGCTGAAAGAATTAAATTGGATGCTAAAAGCAAGGTTCCTAAGAGAATGCTAACTTCCATTTGGTTAGAAGTGACATAAACAAATGTTGGAAGATGGGATTATGAGTATTTCAAAGCAAGAATGGCAGTGCATGATCCTCCTTTGTTAGCAAGCAGATTGGTGAGCTCTGGATTGGCTCATGTGGCTAGCTTCCCTCTTACATTGTAGTGCTACGAGCTAGTCTTGGAGTGTTCTAAACACTATTATTTGGACACACAGAGAATAATTAGTCCACAAGGTAGAGTGCTTGCCAATTTCTCTCCTGTCTTAGTGGTCGAAACATTTGATGTGCCAAATAGATCTCATGTGGTGAGTTTTGATCTCGATATAGCCAAGAAGTACTATGCAAATGATACAAACAAGGCTTTTCTAGTTATCAATTCTTGGTTGGAGAAACTCAAGGCATGTTTATCCAAGCTGCCAAAACAACTATTTAGGGAAAAGTTCAAATTAGAGTACTATGATGCAATCACTCTCCTTAGCAGAGTGGTGGGTTTGAAGGTTACAAGAGTATTTGAAAGTTGTATTTTCCATATAATAGTGAGAATGGAGAAAAATGTAGACTATCATTGGCCAGGTATCATTAGTGCCATGATCCATGATCAGTAGTGCAATGTGGTACAAACCAAGAGCTTCACCATGACTTCCTATTTGGTATATGCCTTGGAAAGATTCCATCCATAGAAGGGATTGAGCAATCAAGTGGTCTATGGCCAAGATCTGATTTACGATGTTTATTCCTAGCTGCATTTGGGAAGTTCTAGTTAGAGAAGGGTGAATGATGCATTCACCGTGTACATTACAAGGTTACTTGATGGCGTAGAAAATTTGATAATCTTTGATGCTCCTAAGGAGTTGATCTAGAAGTTTGGAGCATGGTTCATCTAATTTCCTACCTTCTCCTACAACAAGATTGATGGTTATCAAAGGGATCGATACAGACTGCCAAGGTATCCAACTGAGCACATTATACTTTTGGAAGTTACATGGAAGATCTCTAACTTTGATGACATTTTGAAGAAAGACATGCATAAGACTAATTTTGGGAATGACTTTCCATTGAGGATAGGAAGCAATGAGGCTTTCCCTTCTTTGATTATAGCCAATTCCTCTAAAGAAGAGATGAGCAGTCCTGGCTTAGAATTCCATTCTAAAAGGACCAAATTTGATAGAATAGGTGGAGCCGAAAAGAGAGCTAGCAGATATTTGAGACATAAAGATGACATTGAATATTATTGGGGCAATTGTAAAGATGAGTGTGAGGTCCAGAGCAAGAGATTCTCTAGATTTCTAGCCAATTTAATTATGTTGTATAGCATTAAGGCCATCCCAAACTAGGTTGATGATGATGGGGGGATAATTCAGACCCATGACTATAAGCCCATCAAAGACAAGCCAATTGGTGAAATTGACTGGTTGGAGGCGGAAAAGACAAAGTTGGAGCAAATCAATGCTCCTATTATTAAATATACTAAGTTGTGCCTCAAACATAAGATGTGGAAGCTAGACAGTGAAGGGAAGCAGTACACATATGACCTGATGGGAAGTCTAGACTCTCAATCCACCTCTAAAGAAGATGAGTAGTATCCAAAAGGAAAAGAAAAGGTGGGTTCTCCTTTTAAGCTTAAAATCAAGGGTGTTCAAATAGAGGCTGAAGAAGAAAAGAAAAGGAAACCTATTTCCAAGAAGAGGAATACTGCCTCTAATTGGAAGACATCTACTAAAGAGGAGCATGATGAAGAAGGGAAGAAGGATAGTATCCATGTGCCTAAAAGAAGAATAGTAGCCAAAACTTTAGGAAAACAAATTGGGAAACTTAAGTGACAAAGTAATGACACAGGACAACAATTGATAGATGTTGAGAGTTCTAGGGAGAAGACACAAGTTTACACCAAAAATCTAGAACCACATCTCTAAAGGAAAGTTTGGTGAAAGAGGGAGCTCTTGCAGTTCTTTCTGCTACTCAACAAAATGATACCCCTTCCCCTCCTTCAACTTAGGAGTTACATGATGAAGACAAGGAACTGACAAAGGCTATTGGTGAGGATATCCATCAAAGTGAGGAGATAGATGAATTCAAGGACGAAGACCTTCACAGTGCAGAAGTAGAAATTGGTAATATTTTGCAGTCTTCTTTTGTTTCCTATGAGGACTCACTAGTTAGAGATGAAGAAGAGCAATCCATGGAAAAGGAAAGGCACATGAAGGAACTGCCTCCCCAATTCAACTAGTGATAAAGAAATAGGATCAAGAAGAAGACCAAAATCCAAAAGATAATATGGAGGAAGATAAAGGGGAAGATAAAAGTGAAGAGGTCCCCTCAGTGTAGAACTAAGACATTGACTCCTCCATGGATCAACTTGAAAAGGAAAAGTAAGATGAACAAGAATCAGATGTCTCTTCTCCTAGTTAGTTGAGTGAAATATTGAAGAGAAGGCAGGTGGTTGTGGAGGATACTCCTCCAAATTGGGATGAATTATTGGCCAACATTGGAAAGGGAAAAACAAAGAAGAAGGCATAGGTGATTTCTAGGATCACTAGAGATAAGGCAGATAATAGGGTCAGTCATATTGCTACGCCTGCAACAGACAAGAAAAATGGTGAAATCACTCCTTAGGAATATAGTATTCAAACATTGAACTTATGGCCCACAAGCAAAGATCAGGAGAAATAAGAGTTCCAAGAGTCCTCCCAAGCCATCCTTAGGGAGTTAGATAAAGAGACAACAGAGAAGGAAATGCTACTAGAATAATTAAGTGATGTGTATATAGATATGTGTAACATCTGATGAGGCCTCTACCGACTAAGGGAAGTGAAGGAGCAGCCTCTAAGGGATTGTTGTCTAAGGAGGCATTCACTGAGCTTGAGAAGATGAAGGCATCCACACAGGCCACCCATGAATGGTTGTAAGTAGTAGGACACTAAGGATATAGTATGATTAAGGATAGGTTTTCCACTTGTGATGATGCACATAGATCCTTTGAGTGGCTATAAAATGCGTTGGGACAAGACAAAATTGATACAAACCTCATACTGAAAAAGCTAACGACCAATATGGATTATACAAAAGAGAACCTAGTGAATGATGGAATCCTAAATTATTCAAAAGTTTCAGAACCCTAGGAGTGGTATGAGTCATTGCATATTAAGTATAAGTTTCTGAAGAAAATTCATAAGCAAGGGAAATAGGTAGGAAATACATTAAAAGATATTTACAAAAAATGTATTCCAATATTTGAGATCATGACTGGGAGGAAGAAGTTTACACTGAAGAATCTGACCCTAGATCAATTAAGGAAGTGGTGGCATGAGGTGTATGCCCCAATTGATGATGGTTCAATCACAACTCACCATTTAGATGATGCATCCACCTATGTTACTGTCATGGAGAAATATCAAGATCTCAAGGTGGAATGGGATAAGGTTTCCAGGCAATCAAGGGAAGAGATTAAATCTATTGAGAGGAAATTCAAGGTGCTAGTTACTCCACCTTTGGCCAACTTAGAGAGGGTTTTTTCTAAGGTACAAGATAAGCTGGATAATGAATGACTACATCAAAATGTGTGCTTCCCATTATCTCTCTTCCTATTTTCTACATGCATTGGACCAAGCTTCATTCGAGAACCAAGACTAACCTTGAGGAGTCCCAATTATTTAATGAAAAATATTTTTATTCTAGAAACTTTTTGTGCTGACATGTTTTGTGGTCGATTATGATTGTAACCCTATTTGGGCTAACATAGCATGAAATTTCTATAGATAGGGTAGTTTTCCTAGTTTGCAAGGGCTAGATAGTTAGAATTTCGAGCAAATTAAGAAGTATAAAAAGAGTTAGAGTTAGGAGGTAGTTTTATTTTGAAGCAAGTGCTATAACATGGAATACTCGAATTGTTGTTGCTCTTAGTTGATTCACTACAAGTGAGGACATTGTGCCTTGGTCATCTCTCTTGTGTTAATTTATCTTGTATGGTTCTTGTTCTATCTTTTGAAAT
>VDFB02000017.1:182881071-183040499 GCA_007258455.2 Sequoia sempervirens
ATGTCAATTAGTAAAAAAGGACCATCAGGCTATCAAAAAGGAGCCCATAAGGCACAAAAATGGTATCATCTTGATCAAGGTCTACCCCCTGTATGTTGTTCTCATCCCTGTCACCGTGGCCCTCTGTTGGTCTATGGCTGGTCTACTGCGAGTACTTTGGGACCCGTACTACTCTAGGTACGGCCTCGTGATAATACATTCGGTAATACTTGGCATCTTGGATGGACTCCCTATAAGATCTAATAGACACTGTACCCTGAGAGGAGGAGGCTACCATGCTCTCCAACTGCTATCGCTGGCCCATCTCTGCGGCCGCCTGTAACTCTGCAGCCTATCTCTGTAGTATGGCCTGATCTCTCTTGGCCATGATCTGATCCCTCTTAGTCTACGCCTGATCTCTCTCCCCTATCAAATTTTTCACATGAGCCTGCAGCTACACAATCAATGTATCTCAAGGATCCACCTACCCTGTTGGTTGTGCTCATGGAGGCTATACTTGAGGTTGATCCTTGCCCCTAGCCTGTGGTGGTGCACCTGCTGACACCTACTATTGACCCTACATCTCCACATTGACCTGATCTAGCTAAGCTAGCTCAACTGGAGGCCCAACTGGCTAATCCTATCGTGCACCATACCTTCATCATCATCCTCCCCCTCTGCCTCTCACTCTCCACCGATTGGGGACTATGCCTGGAACTGTCAAAGGAAGGGGAGGCCAAAACCAATACATGTATGCCTGTGTCATGCCTAGATCCACAGGCCCCTGATCATAGGCCCATGGCCGAGCCACCAAGTGTCTAAAGTTTTCGACGAACTTTGAGGCAAGAATGTATCGCCGCCATGAAACATGTTCCATGGTGCAAGAAAATACGACCACGTAATCATCGTCTGACCGATCCTGAGGCTCACCGAGCTGATGTTGAACGCACCCAGGCAGGTACCTCTCTATCATAGTATGCTCTTGCCCCTGCATGAAGTGGTCCTGGCGGGCATAGAAAATCTAATGTGCATCATCAACCCATCTAGGTTGACCAAGGTATGGATGCTATGTGAACACCTACATCTCGTCTAGGACCCTCCTCCAATAGGGAATTCCATGCTCTCCTGTGTGTGTGAAGGACACACCGCCTCTGTAGCGCCATACGAGGGGATCATCAGGTCCCATCAAAACTGTAAAAATCCTCAGTCGAAGGACAATAATGTGCTCCCAGGCCACACGTGGAGGACTGTCATGCCTGCTCAGAGTGCTCTATTGTCGAGGTAGATGTACTCATGGAGATCTTTGTACAAAGATGCAAGAAGAACCATCCCCCAAGCAAAGTGAGTAGGCCTATCGCGCAACACCATCCGCTCCTAGCAGAGTCCTCAATCAAGACTAAAGTACTGGCCTCGTCTGTCTAGGGAAATGAGACCCGAAATAATCATCATAACAACCAAGTGGAAGGGAGGTGCCAGAGCCCTATGACGCTCGAGCTCGATCTGCCCCTCACAAATGACAATATTCTCCATGGTGAGGACTCTATGGTAGGAATTCTGCCCCTCATCTATATCAAAAATGACATGCCAACCATGAATCAATAATTGCAAGATATGCCAAACATCCTCTAAGGTGACGGTGGCCTCGCCGGTCAGAAGGTGGAAGGAAGAGGTCTTGCTGTGCCATCTCTCGACAAGTGCTGACATCATCCCGAGGTGTGTGCAAATGGGCGTTGTGTAGGTGATGTACCACAACCCCACGCCCTCAAGGGATTACTATATATCAATGTTCTTTGCATCCACTATGAGATACATATATTTCTGCAAATAGGTGAAACACATTGTCCATCAATGCGATCAAATGTCTATACAATTTTCAACCAGCCACTATTGACTATCATTCTATGGATTTACTAGCTATCACAAGTGTAAGGGGAGAAAGCTTTTGTAAGTGTGCAACTTTGATCATGCCATGCGAAGTTGGTGTGAAGGTAGCAGCAGTGTTTTTTTCATTTTTCTACATTGGGCGATAGTTTGAAAAGCATTACAAAAGTATTGGTTGTGATAATTTATTCTACATTTGTTGTAGATGCTGAAGAAAGAAAGAAGCAAAGAGAAATCAAGTAGGAAGAGGTACACTTGAACTAAGGAGGAAGAGAAGAAATTAGAAAAAACCATTTATATTTCTATCTATTCTTATATATACTTGTGGACATAGTTATATGAATGTATATATCTACATATACATATACATAAGCATCTATGCATGCAATTCAATGTTCCTAGTGCATACAACATCTTTATACATTTTTTTGTAGTCAAATGTGTTTGTAATAAATTTGTACATGTTTAGACTTGAACACTAAAGTATGGGTTTCTTTTTATGCAATTGATTATTCCTTTCCTCTATGCACATATGTATGTGTGCAAAATAAGATGTATACAACATTCATATAAACAACTCCCCTCATTTATTGCTTTGATATGATAGTCTTTTTTTTTCCCTCAAGGGGAATTTTTCCAATAATAGGCTTCATATTAAGCATAATAAGAAAGGTTGTTTCCCACATTCAATGTGTTAAAAAGCTCTTGGAAGTTAGGAGAATAGCATAAACTATTTTATGACTTGAGCTCTCACAATATCCTTTCATATTTGATTCAGAATCCAATATTAAATGGTATAGAATTTATGATGTTGTCCATAAGGCATTGTTGGTTGTTGGTCTATAGATGTGGCTATATTGTTTCATTCTTGATAAGATGCTATTGAGAAATAGAATTTACTAGGTTGTTGTCAAAAAGAATATTGTTTTATTTAAGGACTGATTCTCTATGTCTGTATATGTATTTTCTACATGTATCTTTGAGGTTATGCGTATAAGTTATGAATATTTGAGCTATTTATCTGCCCTTCACCTTTTTTTCTTTGGTACCCAAATCTAATTTTGTTAGCTTCTTGCTAGAGTACCTCTTTGAAAATCAAATAGTATAGTGTATTCAACAGCATCCTATCAGAAAAGAAACAATAGTTCCTAATCTAAATGGCAACAATCACCAATGTCTTATGGAATCAATGTTGTTTGTATCTTCTATGACATACATATATCTCCATAGGGATAAAACATTGTCCATAACTCCTATTGGACAAAGGTGTTTAAACACTAATGAACAATCGTGGGTAGGTAGATTTTGATGTATGTCATAGCAACTACAAAAAATAGTGATACTAACCAAAACATTGTTGGAATTGTAAACCATATTTCCACTACTGTATCAAACATTGATGCCACCACCTCTATAGAACTTCTTCCTTGAATAACTTCAAAGAGCTTTTCAACACATTGTACCTAGGAAAATTGTTTCTTCTTATGCTTACTATAAACCCGAGTATATATGAATTTTTTCTACATCTAATTTTATATACATACATATGTGCACACAAGAAAAGTACAACGAAGCACTACATAAAATGGGAACACTTGAACAACACAATAATTCATAGCAACAAACCCATCCAAAACCAGTGGTGCATTGTTCTTTGATTTTCAAATAAAAAACATTTGGTGCACTGATAGAGAAGGCCAACGAAAATGGCATGACCATTAATTATTGTATGGTTTTCATGTAGCACCAATGGTTGTAAAGAAAACTTTCCCTTAAAGCCCTCAAAAAACACAGCGAATGCCTGCACAATTTTCAATAAGGGATTGCTAGGAAATCAAACAATATAACTTTCCACAAACATATATATATTTACAAACTACATTGTTTCATTTATGGATTTTGTTTTGCACCAATGGTTGAAAAATAGTTAATCTCATGTGTTTTTTATGATTTTTTCCATCTGCATTGCTGTTGAAACCAATATTGATTCTCTTATGGTTCACGTTTTGTGGTGAAGGCTTTGAATCAGTCTATTACTGCAAGCTTTTTTGTGTTTTGTGGGTGTTCCATTTGGGTCAGTGTTGGGAGCAATATGTTTTGTGGCCATGGTTGGAACACAATGAAATAGTTAATGTTATATAGGTTGTGTTGTTTTCTATAAGGGAATTTCAATTGTCATTGTCTGCCTTAGGGTATATTGTTTCCTTTTTGGTAAGGTTTTATTGCGAAAAGACTAGATTATTTATTCAAACCAATATTGTTTGATTTATAGTTTGGCTTTTGTAGCATTGGTTTCGCATGGGTTGTTACTACAATTTTTAGTGTTCTGTGGGTTTCCCCATCTGGATGACTCTTGATACCAATATTGTTTCATTTATGGCTTTCATTTTGTGGTGATGGTTGCAATGCCATAAAATAGTCAATGTTATGCAATTGATATTGTTTTGCATAAAACATTGTTGACTATTTTTGTCTATGCTAGGATTTTTTGTGTTATATCTGGTCTCCATTTAGCATGGCCAGGAAGGAAAGGTGGCAGATTTTTTTTTGAATTTTAAATTAAAAGCATTTTCCGCATCAATAGATAAGGCTAGTGAAATGGCATCAACATTAATTGTTGTACGGTTTCCATGTAGCGGCAATGGCTATAAGTAATAGTTTCTTTTTCAAGCATTGGAGAACATAGTGAATGCCTACATAATTTTTGAAAGGAAAATGCCCTATGGCTATATTGCTTTATTTATGATAGCGTCCTGTTGGAAAAAGGGCTATATTGTTTCAATTTTTGATAAGGCGTTGTTGGTTGTCATTCTTTGGGTTTATCTTGTTGTTCAAGATAGATGTGAGTGAGGAGGGAAAGCTTCTCTAAAGGTGCAAGTATGATCATCAGCTATGGAATTTTTGGCAAGGTGGTTGTAGATTAATTTGTGTTTTGTTGGATGGGGAAATGGTTGCAAATCAGCACAAAAGTGTCAATTGTGATAATTATTTTCCCTTTTTTTGTAGATGGTGGAGAAAGAAGTGAGTAGAGAGAAAGAATGAAGCAATAGGTGAATTTGAAGTAAGCATGAAGAGTTGTGGGAACCAATGCTTATTAAAAAAACAATTACTTGAGTCATTCAAAAACACTTTATGTTATTTTCCAAAGGGCACTATTGATTCTTCTTCTATAGCTTGGTCTATATTGTTTGGTCTATGGTTTTCATCTAGTTGTGATGGGTGGGAAGGATTATTGTTTGTTTGTGTGTTGGTTTGTTATTGTGAATTCGTGTATTTTTTGTGGGTTCTACTGTGTGTCTCTCATCTGTCTTTTGTACACTACAATTAGCAATGCATATATATGTAGTGCATGAATTAAATACACCTTCTTAGTTATTATTTATTTGAGCCTCAAAAAATGAGTTGTTAGAATGATAGACTGTATAGTAAGTGTCATAAGGAAGATTTATTTGACAATTGATTAGAGTGGTGAACAATGTATGTTCTTGCTCAAGGGTTTGGTGAGAGCCCATCATGCTCAAAGACCCAATATGATAGGACTGAGAGTAGGCCACATTTTGTTCTGTTTGATTTTATATTTCCTATCTATAGGTTTGTGTGTTTCTAACATTAGACGCAAATAGTATTTTATTGTTTGAAGAGAACCTATGGATGTATATGTATAATAGGAACATCTTTGTAGGTGGTTAGAGGTTATTTTTTATTTTTTGAAAGGGACGATGTTTGGAAAAGCAAAGGTAAAGTGTCACCTATGATAATTTTTTTCCAATTCTTTTTTGCAAAAAATCTAGCAGTTTGCATGGGTTCGTTACTGTGATTTTTTTGTGGATTTCTTTCTATGGCTTCCATTTTTTGGCTATGTTTGCAACAAAATAAAATTGTTAACATAATGCAGTTTTTTGTCACCTATTGTTGGCTAGCTTGGGTTATTTTTATCCATTGGTTTGTCACTCACAATTTTTTTGTGCTTTGTGCAATCAACAATGAGTATATATGTGCAAAATTTTATACACATGTATATATATATATATATATGTATATATATATATATATATATAGATATATATACATGTATGTATATATGTATATACATGTATATGTATGTATATATATGTATGTAGAGAGTATATATATACATGTATATATATGTATATATATATACATGTATATATATACATATATACATGTATATATATATATGTATATATATGTAGATATATACATATATATATATATGTATATATATAGATATACTTATATATATATGTATTCAACAACACCCTATCAAAAATTGAAACAATATAGCCTAACATAGAGATCATACATATATATATATATATATATATATATATATATATATATATATATATATATATGACATTTGTATATTTCCAAACAACAAATTCCTAGATATGCGTCCAATGCATGATGTTGGATTGTATTTTTATGTATTTGTGCAAAATTAGATGCAAACAACATTTATATGCACATCAGCACCTACATCAAGTATAATAAAAAGCAAGACCCATGTTACATCTCACACTTAATATATAGACTTCCAATCTAACAAATCCTTATTAAGGCCTACACAAATAAGAACCATCTCTAAACACACAGGAAAATAGCTAAGAATTCCTTATCAAGAAGAAAATGAACTGATTTATTACTTTGCAACCATTGGAACCACACAAAAACCATAAATCAAATAATTTCTTCAAGGCCACAGAAGAACAATCAATAATGCTCTATGCAAAATAGCATAAAGTGTTTTATTACTTCAACAAGTATTAAATGTTGCACCTTTCAGCCGTTCTACTTTCCAATAATTGAATATTGAACATATTATTATAAGAAAAAATGCCAAGATCATCTTCATTGAACCTTAATTTCTTTATTATGAGATTCCACAACTAAATCTTTGACTTTGAGCACCTTGTTATCCTAATTAATAATCATATGAACCATGAATGGAATTCATTTCAATAAGAATTATTGAAATGATAAATGAAATAATTTATTCAAGGCAACAGAAGAAAAATCAACAATGCATTATGGAAAATAGCACAAAGTGTTTTACTGCTTCAACAAGTACTAAATACAAGGTCAAAAAAATTGGAATGCAACATATCAACCAACAAGAGAAACACATATGCACCTTTCAGTCATTCTATTTTCAAATAATTGAATTCTGAACATATTATTATAAGCAAAACTACCAAAACCATCTTCATTGAACCTTAAGGTCTTTATTGTGGAATTCCATGACTAAATCTTTGACTCTGAGCAGCTTATTATGACAATTAATGATCATGTGAACCATAGATCGAATTCATTTCAATAAGACTTATATATTAAACAAAAAATTATCTAGAAAGGAAAACAAAGCATTCATACGGTTATGCTACAAAGATAACCACAAAAAAGAAGGCACGAGTGAATAAACGATAGTTGTTATTACAACCATTGTCAGCATATGCAAACCATATAGCAACTAATGTTGATACCATCTAGCATTCAAGAGAGAAAACATCCACACAAAATTTTCCCTCAATTGATTGGCTAAGAAGGCTACGAATTCAAACCTTTTGTTGGCTATAATAATGCCTTGCTTTGGACTAGGCAAAATATTTGAATTCATAGCCTTTTCGTTCAAGAAAATGAGAGAAATTTCATTTTGGATGTTTGCTCTCTTTATAATTTTGAACAAGCCAATTATGTAGAGAGGCAAAAAATATGGTATACACATCTATTTAGATATAGCAGTCTCTATATAAATAGATATTTACATGTGTGTGTGTGTGTGTATATATATATATATATATCTAGCTATATGTGTGTGCTCTTGATTGACCCTCAAGGTGTTTATTTTGAGGTTCAATGGGAAAACATTTGACTCTCAACACCTTGTTATCCCAATTTAGCACCATATGAACCATGCCTACAACTCATTTTAATAAGAATTATATATTAAACAAAACATTATTTAAAAAGGGAACAAAACATTCAAATTTATTATTTTGAGAAGATTGTTTTTGATAAAAGGGATAAACGGGTTTTACAGGGACCCAAAACCACAAAGTAACATTACAAACAAAGACCAAAAAGAAAGGTCTGAACGACAAAAAGGCTGCCAAAGAGATAAAAACCAGCTAAAACTGGCAGCCACAAAAAGCCGCAAAAAAACCATCAGAAAGCCAGCAGACAGTCAAACCAGGGCCCAACCACAGCTAATCCATAGTCTTCAGGAACTCGTCAGCAACCACTTCTAGGTCCACCATATCCTGGACCCCCTCCATGAAAATCTAAGTCATATTTGAGGTAGACAGGCTTTTCTTTTCATACTTGATCTAGTGCGCCTAGAAATCCCCGCGTCCTCATCCTGGTCTTTCTCCTTATCTAAGTCAACAATCAGTGCTCTGTTCTGGGTTTTCTCCACTCTTTCGGTCATGGCTTTGATGATTAATGAATTATGTTTGGCTATTTTGTAATTCTGATCAACAATTTTTTTTCATGGTTCCTTTAATTTTATCAAGATCTTTTCAACGCATCGTCCCTTTGCATGCTGTATTTTAAAGATAGTTATTTTTTCGAAACAATGTTGTTATTTATTTCATTCTCAAAAAGAATTCTTACAACATTAGGATTTATATTAAACATAGTAAAGAACATTGGTTTCCACATACATGTGCTCAAGACCTTTTTGAAGCTATTAAAGGGACA
Source organism: Sequoia sempervirens (assembly GCA_007258455.2). Lineage (NCBI taxonomy): Eukaryota > Viridiplantae > Streptophyta > Pinopsida > Cupressales > Cupressaceae > Sequoia > Sequoia sempervirens. The sequence goes on from VDFB02000017.1 coordinate 182,889,652, forward strand.
ATTCAAATACTTTTCCCATGACTGTGCAATCAAAAATGAAACAGCCTAGGCAACACTAGACAAGAAACCATGGCAATGCCTCATGGAAAACAACATAATTTGCACAGGATTAACTATTTGGCCACATTGCAACCATCACCACTAAATGAAAGCCACAAATGAATAAATGACAGGTACTATCACAACCATCGCATGTACGCAGAAATCATACAACAATCAATGTTGGTGCGAGCCAACATTTAATTTTTGCAGCCTTTTCTATCCACGAGGCAGGAAATACGCCACCTAATTCCCAAAGGCAGCCAACAACTGCCTCTACCACCTTTCCCACAACCATTAGAAGGCTTAAAAACTAGTAGTTTGACAAAAATTCTTGCCAAAGTTTTTTAAAACAAAAATTCATCCACCACCTTTTACATGACTATTGGGAAGCTCAAAAACTAAGAAGATTAAGAGGAATTCTGACCATAGTACACACAAACAGCCTATCGGCTAACAATATAGGGTACATAATTCAACATAGACTAAATAAAAATGATTGTTTCATTGAATTCCAACCATAACAACTAGATGGAAACCATAAATCAAACAATACTAGTTTCAAAGCTAAAAAGCCATGCAAAAAAAAATATTTTCTCAATACCACCTTAGTGCAACTTGAAACAATATAGCCTTTTCAACAACACCCTATCAAAAATGAAACAATGTTGGTCAAAGAAAACAACAACAATCGGCAATCACTATCGAAATCAACAAAATAAGAGCAATGTATAACATTAACTAAGAAAGCATTAACTATATTAAAGCTACACAACAACAATCAAAAATGCCTTATGGAAATCAACACAAACTATATAAGGCTAACCATTTTATTATGTTACAACCACACACACACATACACACACATATATATACATATATATAAATATAAATACACATATACATATATATAACATGAATCAACAATCGCTATCAAAATCAAAATAAGATGTATAACATTAACTATATTAAAGCTAGACAACAACAATCAACAATGCCTTATGGAAATTAACACAAACTGTATAAGGTTAACCATTTTATTGTGTTATAACCACACATATATTTATATACATATATACATATATATGTACATATATACAGATATACATATATATATACATATATATACATAAGTTGTATATGGTTTTGATTTGGTGCGGATAGTTTTGAATAGGACTGTAACTGTGATTTTTTAGCATGTTTTGGTGATGGTTGCGATGTATACACACACACACATATATATACATATCTACATATATAGATACATATACGCATACATATATATACATATATATATACATACATACATATGTATACACATAAGTTGTATATGGTCTGGCTTTTTGGAAAAGGTTTTGCATAGGACTGTAACTATGAATTTTAACATTTTGTGGCAATGGATGCAATGGAATAAAATAGTTAATGTTATGCAATTCATGTTGTTTTGCATAAGGCATTGTTGTGTGTTGATGTCCACCTTAGGCTATATTGTTTCATTTGTGGCTTCCATTTATCGTGAATGGTTGCAATGCAACAAAATAGTCAATGTTATGGACTTTATATATACAAATACATATACATATATATATAATATACATATATATACATATATATATATATACATATATATATATATATATATATATACATATATACATATACATATATATACATATACATATATATATATAAATATATTAAATATATATATATATATATATGTTTGTGGCTTCCATTTACCATGAATGGTTGCGATGCAACAAAATAGTCAATGCTATGGACTTTATATATACAGATACATATACATACATATATATACATATATATTTATATATACATATACATATACATATGTATAGATATACATATATATACATATATATATATGTACATATACATACATATATATAAATATATATATATATATATATCTGAAGTTAGATGCACATATATACACATTGTTCATTACACAAAGTAGGTAAAAATGCAGAGTAACAAACCAAGGAAAAAATATAACCCAAGCCACCCAACAACAATCGACAAAATCTGCACCATCTTAAAAAAATTATTATATTGCAAACATAGGAAGAAAATGGAAGCCATTAAAAGAAACCCACAAAAACTGATAGTAACAAACCCACGCAAAAAATATACTCTCTTCTAGATAGAACCTTATCAAAAATTTAAAGAATCTAGCCTTCTCAACAACACTATATCAAAAATTGAAATCTAGCTTAGGCTATATTGTTTTATATTCGATAGGGTGCTCCTGAAGAGGCTATATTAATTCAATTTTTGATAGGGTATATTATTTTATTTTCGATAAGGTGTTGTTTTCTTTCTGAATTTGGATGCACTTATATATGCATTGTTGATTGCACAAAGCACAAAAAAATCTACAACAACAAACCAATGTAAAAATACAAGCCAAGCTAGCCAACAAAAATCACAAAAACTACAACACCTTAACTTGAATTGGAACACTTCTCAACAACACCTTTTGGAGGATGAAACAATATAGCCAAAGGTAGATAACAACAATGAACAAAAATTGCATAATGTAAACAATTTTATTATGTTCCAAACATAGCCACAAAATGGAAGCCATAAAGAGAAACCCACAAAGATTCACAGTAACAAACCAAAGTAAAATTATACTCATTTCTCAACAAGACCTTATGAAAAAATGAAACAATATAGCCTTCTCAACAACACCTTCTTAAAAAATAATAGTGAAAAACCCATCGAAAAATATACTCCTTCCATAATAGGAGCATATCAAAAATTGAAACAATATAGCCTTTTCAACAACACCTTATCGAAAGTGAAACAATATAGCATAAGACAGAGAACAATAATCAACAATACCTAATGTAACCAAACATAAAGGGTACAACATTAACCATTTTATTCCGTTCCAACCATTACCACAAAATGGAAGCCATAAATATATACATATACATATATATAGATACATATATGTACACATATATAATAGCTGTGAGTGAGGAGGTCAAGCTTCTGTGAAGGTACAAGTGCAATCATCGGCTATGTAATTTCTATGAAGGTGGTTCGAGGTTATTTTGTGTTTTTTGTACGGCTGCAAAAGCAGTACAAAAGTCTCACTCGAGATAATTCTGTGCTCATTTTTTGCAGGAAACGGAGAAAGTACAGAGTGCAGAGAAGGAAAGTGGGAAGAGGAATATCTAAAGGAAGCGGGGAGAGGTGGAAAAAGAGGTGCATATTGATAAAACCGTTCCTCGAGTATCTCTAAAATAATCTATGTTATTTTCTAAAAATATACTCCTTTTTGAACAGAGCCTTATTAAAAATTGAAACAATATAGCCTTTTCAACAACACCTTATCGAAAATGAAGCAATATAGCCTAAGACAGAGAACAATAACCAACTATACCCAATGTAACCAAACATAAAGTGTACAACATTAACTATTTTATTCCATTCCAACCATAACCACAAAATGGAAGCCATAAATCAAACAACATTGGTTTCAAAAACAACCCAATTGGACAAACCCACAAAACTATAGCACAAAACCCATGCAAAATGATAACCACATAACGTAACCATAAACAAAACAATATTTCTTTTAACAAATAATATAGTCTTTTCTCAATGACACCTTATCAAAAATTGAAACAATATAGCCTTTTAAACTGAACCTTATCAAAAATGAGACAATATAGCCTGAGCTAGACAACAACAATCAACTAAAACTGCATAATGTCCACAATTTTATTTTGTTGCCAACATAGCCACAAAACAGAAGCCATAAAGAGAAAACCATAGAAAATTTACAAATACATAAATATATGTATATATATACATATTTATATATACATATATATTAATTAATATTAAAATATACACTTTTCTAAATGAAACCTTATCAAAAATTTAGAGAATCTAACCTTTTCAACAACAATTTCTGGGAGGATCTATCCTTTTCCCTACCACTGAAAGACTAAAAAAATGGGGATGCTGATGAAAATTCTGACCAAAGTTCATAGAAATAGCCTATCAGCTAAATATAATCAAATAGTTTTTTATTTCCATATTAACCAAAAATAGCTCACTTTTTTTTTATCAAAAGGCCACAGCTGATAATATATTATAGATATTATTTAATTACATACAAATCCAAACTTATAATACAGGATGAATAGAGTATCACAATGTGACTAGATAAAGGATGCAAAATGGCACCCATTTTTCATGCTATAGCAAGAAGTTACCACTGTATAGAGCATTTGAAACCCCAGCTATAGAATTTTCCCCTTCCCAAAATTGAATGGAAGTGAAAGATAAAGTCTAGTCTTATAATACAGAAATGAGAGGATGAAAATGTTTCAAGATAGAGCAAGCAAAGTGGCACCAATATACATGCAAATATTAGCAAAAAATGCCTCTTTGTAATGCATTTGAAAACTGAGGAATTAGAAACAAACCATGTTATTTCACACACCGCCTTGCCACTCCCAGTTATAGAATTTTCCCCTTCCCTTGCAACCAATTCTATTTTTCTAGGATTTGATGCATGATGGAGACTTGTAACATTCTCAGTGTGAAGTTTATAACATTCCCAGTTTGAAGTGACTACAAAATTTTCCCACTCTTGAACCTAGAATGGCACCAAAAATTTTCTTGACAGATGTTCCATGAGAACCACATACAACACTTACAAAAATTGAATGATAATAAAAAAAGAAAACTTGCAATCCCCAGAAAAAACTAGCACTCATACACACTGCACAATGTTGCAAGGACTTGAGGAATTTGTAAAGGAAAAAAATTGTAAAGGCCACTAGCACTCATACCCACTGCATAGTGTTTCAAGAACCAGAACATCAAATTCCACAACTGACACACACTATTGAAAGTAATAGAACAAGTAAAAACCTTGACAAAAGCTCCAAATCTCAAAATGTCTCAACACATGTATAGTTATGCTTATAAATCTAGTCAAGATCTTTGTGAACTTCATGCAATTATTACACTTCATGGTTTATTATTTATATTATTTACACCTGTAAGTGAACCATAGATTTTTGGCACCACAAGGCTCTCTAACTCTTCTAGGATTTTGTACCTAAAAGGAGAGAGGTAGGAAAAAAATGCTAGCTAGGTTCATTCGAGTTATGTAATGTAGGAAGTTATTTTTCCTAAATGTGATCTAAATGCAATCAAGTGATCTAAATGACTAATTATGTATGCAAAATCTAAGATTTATGCTATGTTGGAAAACACAATGTTGTTTGCAAATAGCTTAAAAGAATTCACAAGAATGCAAATTAAACCAAACAAAAGACTATTTTTCAGAGTGTGTGCACCTATAAAACTAAAGAAGAATGGAGAAAAAATTGTAAAATTGATGAAGTTTGACTTTGAGCTGACTAGGACTCATTCGCCACCTTGGGCGAATTAGTACTAGTTTTGGGTTTTTCTGCATATAAGTTGTTTTTTGTCAATCAGGAACCAAGATCTGCATCTAACTCAAAACTACATCTCAGAAGGGACTCATTCACCATGCATGGTGAATCAATCCACTTATAAATTTCTGTAACTTTAAATCTATGTTTTGCACCTTGACACCTGCACAACAATTTTTTACGAAAACCCGACTCGGGATCTCAAAAAATTCTTGCAAAATAGCTTAAAATTGTTTGTCTAATGGGGGTTTTTCCTTGGTTAAACCCCTAATTGGGTAATTAAACCTTAAATGGAGTAAAATTTGCATAAAACCCTAGCCTTAGATTATTTTTGAAAGATGGGAAAATTAGGTTTTGAATGGACCCAAAACCATGTACAACAGGTTTTGAATGGACCCAAAACCATCAGGACTTATGGGGGCCCCAAACCCACACCAAGACAAACAAGCTACTCAAAGGATAAACTAAAACACAACCAGCAGCAAACCAGGGACACAGAAAGACAACAACTAGCCAAAAGCCAGCAGGTTGCCAAGAAAAGCATCAGGAAATCACTTGAATCTTGACTTCGTTGGTTTTGACGGGCCCAACAAGCCACTACACTCAATTGTTATAGACAAGACCATCAGTTCATAACACAAGGTTTTGACAGGGACCTTAAACCCAATACAACTTTTCATAGTACAAATCATGATCAAAGCTCCACCAGTAGAACTAGCAGAGTCCAGCAAAGCACCCCTTCCAAATTTATAGGAAAGGTAAACACAAAAGCACAAAGCTCCAACAATATCCTTCAAAAGTCGTTTGTTTTTTCCACCTCTATAGAAAAGAAAACCCAGCTTCTCGTAGCTGCAACTGTCAATAATCGTGGGGTTGAATGTCTCAAAGATCTGGTTCCAAATCAATATCTCCACCTCCATAGAAGATAAAGAAAAGAGCGCAGCATGTAGGTTCCCATCAAAACCCAAACCACCAGAAAATAGGGCTTCAATAGCCCCCCAACAGCTTTTCCAAGCACAAAAAACCGCATCCCACTCCACCTCTATAGGAGAATAGTCACTTCCAGCCACATCCATCTCCCCCTCAATAGAAGATAGGGCCACCTCCATAGGAAAGACCAGAATAGCCTTAGATTGTTAAAGACTAGGAAAATCTAAAATATGACAAAAGCCCTATTCTATTGTGCTAGAATAAGAAATGCAAATATGATTTGGGTAATGCAAGATCCCAACCCTAGAAACCTTACAACACATCAAAAATGGAAATAAAATGACATGCAAATGGAAAGTAAACAAAATGCAAACCGTAATCTGAAGATAGAGTGAAAGTGGAAGATGGAATCACTTTGAAACCAAGTTTTAGGTGTGATTTGATGGCTAGTTGCATCTTCTCAACCTATATTTCTCCATGATTCACCATAGGCATCCATCATCAACCCTTTTAAATGTTTAATCTTGACCTAAAGAGTGAGCTTCAAAACCTGCAAGAACTGTAGTTTGCTGCCCTAAAACTTCAACTTTTTCTAATGAGACTTGTTGTAGAAGACTTGTCTTTAGAAATTGCTTTTGTGAAATGACTAAAAGATGTGTAAAATAACTTAAAATGTGTATTTATAAGCAACAACATCTAATTTTCCCATTATTTAGACCTAAGAGGCTGACATTTACCAGAAATTCAAGTTGAATTAATTAAATTCCCATTTAAAATTAAATTTTCCCTCAAAAGGGACTCATTCACCACCCTTGGTGAATGGGTCCCACCAGAGGGGACTCATTCACCCAAGGTGGTGAATGGGTCCCACTACTGATTTTTGAAGGTGGGTATTTGGGGTGGGTATATGCAGGATCATGATGGGCCAAAAAGTGGCAATATAATGGGTATGTGGCTAACACCTTTTTTTACCCAAAATTGATGAAACGAAAAGGGTTTTTAAAGGAGATTCTCAGCTTTTGACCAATATAAATTATACCTTATTTTGAATTTAATAAGTAATTATTATTCATTTTCTATTCAAATTATGACTAAAGTCCTGATTGATAGGTTGATTAAAAACATCTATAGCTTTCAAATGGTATCACATTTTTTGAATCCAAAACATGCATCACATTCTATGCTTTGCATACTATAGGATTAAAAAAGAAAAATTGAATTTCATAAATTTTTGACCAAGTTAAGGTGGAATGATTTTTATATTTTTTAAAAGTTGTAATAAAAAAATCATAATTAATTATTTACTTGGAAAATAATTACAAAAAATATGCATCACATTGAGACATGATTCCTCTACTTATATCTAAAATCTTATTAAAAATATATCATTTTATTGTGGTTAGGGTGGTTAGACGGACACCTACTTATTTTTTCCCGAAATTTAAGTACTCTGCATTGAAATTTCAAATTTTTACCAAATAGATTTTTTTAAACAAACCTAGTAGTTTAGAAACTACATTCAATTTTCTACAAATTCTATTCTTACATATTTTGAAATAATATAGATAAATTATTCAAATTTTTATGTCAAGTTTCCTAACTCTGATTTTTCTAATTTTTTTGCCACTTAAGGGCCTGTTTTTTCCATGATGATCCTACACATACCCAAGTATGAAAGAATTAAGTGTTTTTTTGATAGGTTTTAGGTGATTTCTTAAGAGAAATAGGCCTCTAGATAAAAAATAATGGGTCTTAGAGGCCTATAAATGTTATTTTTAAGGATAAATGATGTGAGGGGACTCAAAAGTGGGTCTAATTATGCATGAAATTGTCTCTTTTTTCAAGAGGGTCCAATTTTCTACGACAAATTTATCCCCCACTTTAGCACCTATATGACTTTACATGCATATGCAAGTTAAAGGACTCTAAATGATGCACTTTATTACATAAAAGGATACTCATTCAAAAGATGAGAGAACAAATCCCCCAGTGTAGTTCTCTGCAAAACCACAACATTAGGAACTGCATCCTGCAACACACATTGATTAATTTTCCAAAAATCCTTTTATCTAACTCCTAGGAATCCAATTCAAGGGTAGATGTATGCCCCCCTTGATTTTTCTTGCTTTACGGAGGTGGAATCAAGGTAGAAATCTAGCCACGTTGAATAAGAAACATCGTATCCTAGGGCATTTCCAAGTACCATGCCTCATGACGATAGAAAAATGTTGATGTTGGGTGTGGAATCATGATTCCAATTCACTAAATGGTGTCAAAAATGGATTACCCTAACACCCATTATGTTTATTTGAAGAAGATATACTTTATTAATTCTTTAAAAAGATAACAAGCCTATGTTAATGTGTAAGAGTAAAAAAGAGATGAAAATGAATTAAAAGAAGTAGAATAAATTAATGTGTCACTTACTATTCATTTTACCTTTGTGTAGCTTGAGAGTGACAAGTGAGAGAAGAAAATGTCAAGCAGAAAGGATTACACACCTTCACGGCTGGATAATCTTCGAGAGTAGGTAGCACACAGTGAGCTATATTATGAGGTGAGTCGATTCTGCAACTTTCACCTTGTGATTTTTGTAATAATTTAATGATTTTAATGCATGGATACGTCAATTTAGATTCTTGGAAAAAAAGTTCACAAAGTGTCCCCTTTTTTCGCAAAGTGTCCCATTTGTTCACAAACTGTCCCTTTTGTTTGCAAACTGTCTCGTTTCTTTGCAAAGTGTCTAAAAAGGGTTCTAAAGTGTCAAGGGCCATTAGAAAAGAACACTAGATTGTACTTTGGGACACTTTCCTGATGAAATATGTGAAAATTTAAGAAATAAGATGGATTAAAGAGCATTTTGTGATGATTTTGATAGGTCCTCGCCCGGTCACAGGAACGGCTAGGGGGAAGACAACTCACATTTCTGAGTGATCATGCACCAATGCTATCGACATCATAGAGTATTTACAATTAGTGGGTATCTATTGGGAATATCTTATGCCTCCTATGAGATACCATGATGCCATTCTTATGGCTCTGTGTGAGCGTTGGGATGTTGATACTTGTACATTTCATCTTCCCAACAGGGAATCGACCATCACTCTTGAGGACATACACCATATTCCTCAAGTTCTTATTTGGGGAGAGCGGATATATTTTCGCAGGGATCGGTCATTCTGGGAGAAGAAGAGGGGCATGCATTATTGCTTGGGTGGACCTGTACATAATGAGTGATTTAGAGCGTGGATCAAGCTTCCCATGTTGTTATATTCACAAGCTCCGATTGTTAGACGTATTATGATTCACACAGTGGCTCTAGTTCTTAATCCAAATGGACAAGAAACACACTTAGATGGTGGAATGGTACATTTGATACGAGGGACGTATGAATAGAGGATAGTCTATGCTTGGGGCCACTGCATTTTAGCACACTTGTATTATGATCTTGGTCGGTTTGTGTTTTGAGAGATCGACAATATGGTGCATTGTATGCTTCTATTGGTGTGGTACCTCAAGCATATCACATTTACCAAGCCTATTGGATTCCCTTGTGCTATAGCTAGAGGATATCCACAAGCATTCAATTATCCTTTGTGATGCTTACAGTAGTATGGGGATTTACACTTTTGGAGGGTAAGATTTGAATGGCTGGAGGAGGATGAGATCTTGTGGAGACTTTATGTACTCACTTTGTAGTGGTCAAATCTCACAGGACAGCTATGGAGGATGCAGATGGATAGGTATCTAGGTTGGATACATGACTGTGTTGTACAACCTTTCTACTATGGGAAAGTCATGTGACAGTTTGGAAAGGTATAGACACCACTGAGGGCGTGCCCCTTCATTAGACGATTAGTGCAGAGTGCTCAAAGGCCGGGTGATACTGTTCGGCTGACTATAGATCATGTTCGTGAGAGTGATTCTAATGATTTAGGTCATGACCAGCCACCAACATCCAATGTTGATGATTTCAAAAGCACAAATGAGCACGAGGAGTGGTGATCCTATGCACGACCAGCTCCTGTGTTCCCCATGGACTTCCCTATAGGTGATGGGGGACCAACACCAGATGAGGGGGATGAGCCAGAGGAGAGAGCAGAGGAGGTATGGTACATGCCAGTAGATATTTTTACTAATGTTATTGATGATGAGTACCAGTCTGATGTCGATCCTAACTATGAGGATGAGGATGGAGGAGAGGATGAGGAGGAGGATTATGAGCAGGATGGTTATTACGAGGAGGAGCCACCCCTGAGTGAGGGTAATGAGGTAGCTATTGAGGATTGGTACAAGCATGGAGAGTCCTCACACACTTACAGGACCAGATCTCATGCAGTAGCTACAACAGATATCGAAACCTAGAGTCAGAGAGAGGCTAGCATGTCCTCGATTCCCCCTAGAGAGGATGAGGTTGGAATTCATCATCCAACTAAAGACATAGGTGTTGACATTTGATTTTACGCATGTCCTTTAGTATTTTATGCTTTGTTTATATATATATATATAACATGATGATGATTATTGATTTTGTACATTGTCTATCTTGTAGGAGCGATGAGAGACTAGTGAGAGTTCTATCATCAGGTTGCCATGAAGATAGTGCCTACATCCATCGACAAGGAGGAGATGGATCATGACTACATGCCGCCACCGATCGTGGAGGAGGAGCCAAAGTCACTCAGACCTTTTGCGAGGTTACAGGAAGCGTATGAGAGTGTGTGGAGATGACTCTATCAAGGTGAGAGTGTAGTACAAACATCACAGACCTCAGCAGAGGTTGAGAAACTGCATGTAGAGCTAGCATAGACACAAGCAAAGAGGGATCAGATGGTAGAGGAGCAGCTTTTGGCCATTGGTCGAGTGCAAGGTCTGGAGTTTTCACTCAGATTTGATAGTTCACAGTCACAGTCACACACGATCACAGTCTCATGACTTCCAAGGACCGATTCATGAGTACCAAAGCCTAAGGGGTCTAGCTCTCACAGACCTCTATGAATTTGTATATGATACTGATGTTTATAAAACTTTGATATATATATATAAAAATGCACAATTGGTGTTATTATGATGTGTTTCTTTGTGTGGATGTTAGATGCCATGTGATTCATTAAATGAATTATTATAAAAGTATTTAATGAATTGTTACATGAATGAATGTGATCTAGTTTAAAAAATATTTCAGTTTTATTGTAGATACAACATTGTTGATTAGAATAGAATATGTTAAATTAAATACACCTATAACGCATATAAGGATCTAACTTAACATAACACAAAGTTGAATAGTATGAATCCTAAAGTAATTATAAAATGAACTTAAATAATTACCTTAGTGTTCAAGACAAACACTAAATTACTTGTCAAGAATGAAGCAATGTGAAAGTTATTTAGAATAATATCAAATAACTTTAAACAATACTACTTTATCCATCATGCTATTCAAAGAGGTTAGAGATAATACAGACGCAAATGTGTGGCATTAATGGGTTCCTTAAGGGGTGTTCTATCAAGTTGCAGTAAGAGATAAACACCAGATCCATAATTGGTAACAACTATGTAAGGTCCTAACCAATTAGGAAAAAAATTATCTTTATCTTCATTGTCAACACTAGTATTGCGTTGATTTTCAATAAGAACAAGATATCCCTTAGAAAACAATTGAGGGATGACATGTATATTATGTTTGTGTTGTAATTTTTTGATGTGAGGTTGGAGATGTTTGAGAACATTAATGTGTTGTTCGTCAATCATCTCAAGTTGATGTAACTGTTAATTTTTATAGGTGTCATCATCAATAAGATCTTGGAGAGAAATTTGCAATGTAGGAATTTCTAACTCCAAGGGAATGATTGCATCAGTTCCATAAATAAGGTTATAAGGGGTAGTTCCCGTGGATGATCTAACATTTATTTTATAATCCCAAAGCACATAAAATAGTTGTGTATTCCAATCTTTATGATGCTTGCTGACAGTTTTCTTGAGAATTTGTTGAAGAATCTTATTAGTGTTTTCAGCTTATCCATTGGATTCTGGATAATACGGTGTCGTAAAGCGATGTTGAATGTTGAATGTTTCAAGAAATTTTTGAACTTCGGTATTCTTAAAAGGAGTTCCATTTTCTGAAACAATTGCAGAAGGGAGTCCAAAGCAAGCAATTATGTGTTCAAATATGAAATGAAAAATTTCTTCAACAGTTGTAGAACAGAGAGGAACAACTTCCACCCATTTCATGAAATAGTCTGTTGTGGTGATGATAAACATATGTCCAACAGAAGGAGGTGAAATTTTTCCAATAAGATCCAATCCCCATACTAAAAATAGCCAAATGGGAACTTGGGCATGGAGCTCAGCAGTAGGAGCATGGATCAAATTGCTATGTTCTTGGAATTTTTGACATTTTTTAATGTAAGTGAAGCAATCCTTCTCCATATGTCTCCAATAATAACCCATATAGATAAGTTTTTGCACTAACGATCGACCTCCAAAATGACCTCCACAGGCACCAACATGAGCCTGTTCAAGCACTAAAGGGATTTTAGAATCTTTAAGACATCATAATAAGAAACCATTGAAAGATCTTCTATACAATGCATTTGTGAGGATCACGTATTTATCTACTAGCTTACGTAAACATTTTTGAGTATTTGTTGTGGTCGGTTTAGGAATGGTACTATATTTTAAATAGTTGTATATTGCAACATACCATTCACATGAGGCATCTTGATTTATTTCCAAAATGTCCTCTAAAGGAGTATCAATTGAAGGTTTAATGATAGGGTAGATTACAAAGGTAAACTATGTGGAAGGATCATCTATGGATATATAAGAGAAGCTACGCTCACCATTACATCCACATGTCAATTTTCTTTTTGTGGGATGTTATCAAGGGTGAATGATTCGAACATCTCTATCAATTTCATTATAAGATCCTTGTATTTTGATAAATTTTCATGTTTAGTTTGATATGTACCATTGATTTTTTTTTATAACCAATTGTGAATCATCGAAGATAAAGAAGCGCACAAACCTGTGATCAATGCCTCATACTTATTTGTGTTATCTGTACATAGGAAATTTAATCGATACAACAATGGAAGAGGTTTTCCATTAGGTGGAAGTAATACCACTCCAGCACCGAAACTTGTTCAACACTTAGATCCATTGAAATACAACTCCCATTGTTTAATGTCAGCGGTTAAGACATTATCATCAAGAAAGGAGTCACATGTGATTAGGTAGAGTAAAGGGGGAAAGAGCATTAGCTAAGTGATCAGTTAAGGTATGTCCTTTGATTGCTTTTTGTGAAACAAACTTAAGGTCAAACTCAATTAACAACATTACCCACTTAGCTAGGCATCTAGAAAGATTTGTTTTGTTAAAAAGATGTTTGAGAGGAACAAATTTTGTGATGACTTGTATTTCAACATTCAGTAAATAATGTTGCAACTTACTAGTAGCGAATACAAGATCCAAGAATTTTTTTTAGTTGTTGAATATTGAGTTTCATAATCAATTAAGGTCTAACTTATGTAATAAATGGGGTTTTCATTGCCATAATTGTCTAGTTGAGCCAACAATGCTACAAGAGCGTGAGCAAATGCAGCAATGTACAAGATAAATGGTTTTTTTGGCATGATGGGTTGTAAAATAGGTGGGGTTGCAAGGTATTGCTTTAAACTCTCAAAAGCCTATTTGCAATCCTCATCCCAATAAAAAGGTATACCCTTTTTAAGGAGTGCATTAAAGGTAATATGTGATTGGCTAAAGATGCAACGAAACGACGAATAGCTTGAATTTGACCTTGTAACATGCACAACTGAGAAATATTCCTAGGAGGTGGCATGTTAATGATTGCATCAATTTTCTTCATGTCCACCTCGATGCCTATGTGAGATATTACAAACCCCAAGATTTTACTGCTATCTATGCCAAAGACACACTTTTTTTTATTCAATCGCATGTTATATTTATGTATCCTTTCAAAGATTTTGTGAAGGACATTTACATTGTCTTGTCATGTTAAAGATTTAGAAAGGATATCGTAAACATAATCTTCCAGAATTTTGTGAATGTAATCATGAAAGATTAATTTCATTGCATGTTGATAAGTTGTGCTGACATTCTTTAGACCGAAGGGCATCACAACCCAACAAAATATTCCCCATATAGTTGTAAAGGCTATTTTATATTGATATTGAGGGTTAATAAGGATTTCATTATAGCTATAAAATCCATCCATGAATGACAACAAAGCATGTCTAGCAGTTGAATCCATGATCATGTCTATATTAGGAAGCGGAAAGTCATCTTTTAAGGAAGCTTTATTCAAGTCTCAAAAATCTATGCATATCCTTATATGATTATCAGTTTTTCTAACCACGACAATGTCTGAGATCCAAGGAGAATAATCAATAGGGAAAATAAAGCTTGCATCAAGGAGTGTTTCAAGCTCTTCTTTAACATGCAAGGCAATGTTAGGGAGCATTTTTCATATCTTTTGATGAATGGGTTTAGTGTTTTTAGCAAGGAAAATGTTTTGTGTGACAATTTTTGGATCAATTCCTGGCATATCAAAATATTTCCAAGCAAATATTTTAGGAAAATCATGAAGTAAAGTGGTAGTGTCTTATTTTTCTTCATCATCAAGGAACTTCTGAATCTTAATAACTTTATCTTTATCATTAATGTACATTGGGACATCAATTGTATCTCCTAAAGGGAGTGCATTGGATTTAGAAACTTCAAATTCGTAGGATGCTTTAATGATATCACTTTCTTCTTGCTTGGTAACAATTATAGCATGAGGAATTTGATTCATGGAAGTAAGCGAGGATGTGTTATCGTAAACACCTAACATTTGTTTCAAAGTTTCATCACTATCAAGATACTTCCATGATGGTGGTAAGTTTGTATCAAGCAATTCAGGATGTTTAATCATGAGTTGGTGGTTTGGTTGACATGTAATAGTGTTAATGTTCAAAGATGGTCATTGAGTAGCTTTTGTAATTTTAGAAAAGGAATATCCCAATCCATTTTTTGTCTCTTACGTATGAGATTCAATAGGGACATGAATACCTTGTTCATGTTTTCCACATCCTTTTCCAGTTTATCAAAAAAAAATTACAAGTTCATAGCCATTTCCATAAATTATTTCCATTTCTTGTGGATTAGGCGGGGATTGATAATCTATCTCATCAAAAAAAATTGTGTATGTTGTGTTTTCATCCAAATTATAGGAGATAGATGATTGTTCAGAATTTTGAGTTGACATGATTGTTGGTTGGTCTTGTTTCTCATCTTTCTTTTGTGTGATTATGTATTCGCTGATAAATGATGGTGTGAATTCTAAGGATCCTCAATCATCGCCAAACAATTTAGATAATGATTTCATATTGTTTTTCTCAATTTCAAGGGGGTCTATGTTGGATGTTGGTATTAATGTTTTTAGAGGACTTGTAGCTCCTTTTTCAAGTTGCAAGAAACTTTCAAGCTCAGGGTCAATTTCAACTTGATAAATATGATTGTTATGGATGTATTTCATGATACGATGGAGGGTCAAACGCACTGCATTCATCTTATGAATCCATAGTCTACCTAAAAGAAGATTATACAAAAGATCATAAGGCATGACATGGATAGGAGCTTGCAAGGTAGCCACCCCAACTGTAATAGGTAAAGTAATTATCCCAAGTGGTTGCTTTGTTTTGTTGTCAAATCCTTGAATGGATACAGAATCAGGTATTATCTATGATTTTTCAATGCATAATCGATCAAGGAGATTCACACTACACACATTAAGAGCATAACCATTATCAATGAGGTTTCCTTTGATACCTATGCGATTGTATTGAAAAATTGTCATAAAGGCTTCATTTTGTTTACACAACTCTAAAGGAGGGAGCTCATGTTGATGGAAAGTAATGTCAAGATTTTTTTTTTGGATTAGAGTTGTCACATCCTTTGGAGTGGTACTAGGAGGAACTGCAATTTGTTTCAAGGTTGTTTGAAGAATGTTATGATAATTAGGTGGGTTTTGAAGTAAATCCCAAAGGAAAATCTTGGCATGAGTATTCTTTAATTGTTCAACAAGATCGTACTCCTTTGTGTGTGGGTTATAGTGAGGAGCACTAGGTAGATTGGGTAAAGTTAAAGAGGGTGGTGTTGGTTGTGGTGGTTGCAGGTTGTTTTGGGTATTATATGTATGAGCAATAGTAACATTACTTGATTACTTTAACACTTTGGTTTTAGGTGGGTAAAGAGTGCACTAAGGTTGGTTAGAGGGATGGAGTTTATGTGAGGGTGGATAAAGAATAAGTTGAGGTTGAATTACATTAACATCCTTTCTTTTAGGTTTCTCACAAAAAACCATAGCGAATGATTTGGGTGAGATGAAGTCCTGAAGGGACTCATCTAACAAGTGAAAATCATCACAACTAAAAGGTTTGAGGGGTAAAGTATCGCCGATTCTAGTTTGAGGTGTTCAAGAGAATCATTAGGGGTGTTAACGATCATTATCATAACATTGTCCCAACAAACCTTAGTGGATGACTTATGTGAGATGAAGTCTTGAAGGTCTTCATCTAACAAAGAAAAGTCTTCACAAACAAAAGGTTTGAGGGAGGTTTTATTGTTAAGCAATTTAGGTTTCTCATTGCAAGCATTAGAGGATGAAGTGAGAGAGGAATTCTTGAAGAACTTCATCTAACTTGTCAACATCATCACTACTAAGAGGCTTGGATGAGATGTTGTTTCTAACTTGAATCATTTGTTTGAAGGGCTAGTTTGATGTTTCAGTTTTGGTGTTTTTATGTATCGATGAATCTGATCTAAAAGAACAAGGAACAAATACTGAAAAAGAAAGTTGCAAAAATCTAAGACTATCCATAAATGCCATGAAAGAAAGTAAAATTTATGCTAAGAAAATAGAAACAATTGAACTACAATAGAAGGGTATCTGTAGAAAACAAAAAGGTGAAATGGAATAAACTAAAATCTGGAAATTCTGACTCAAAAATTGTAGTGGGACTAATTCGCCCAAGGTGGCGAATGAGTCCCAAGGGATGAAATTTTTTTAGTTTTTTCTAATTTTTTTTGTCTTTTTTGAATGTTTCTAGGTCTGTACAATGCAGAGACAAAATGCAAAAAACAAAGATGCAAAATTTGAACTAGGACTAAGTCGCCCAAGGTGGTGATTTAGTCCTAGTAAGGTTATTTTTTAAGTTTTTTTTAATTTTTCTGATTAATATTAATGTCTTTATGTAATACCCCTCCTCTTACTGTTTGGATTTATTATTTTTCAATGCGGTTATTTGCTACTTGTGACGATGATGATATTGTTTGATTTGGTTAGTTAAACGTTAGATGATGCTATTGTTTCATTATGGACATGATTATTTCGTATGACAGTATGGTTGGTTATATTAGTTGATTTTCAGAATTATGATATGATGCAGTGATTTAATTAGATATGTTATGAGATGATTGTTAGTTAGAAATGTTGATTTATTGGTTATATTATAATTGTTAGAATAGGTGTGATGAAGGACAATATGGCATCACTCGTTCGCGAGTGCCCTGCTATGTTGCGATTCCTTCTCACAATGCAGTACTTCGATTTAATGCTTTGATGATTATATATATATATGTATGCACATGTACACAACTTCGTTGTATGCAGGATTTGCAGGTATAAGTCTCGATTCCACCTGCTTCGGTAGGACAGGGCGAGCACCAATAACCCAACGGTTAAATGTTGATACAGAGGTGATGATGAAGTCCTCCCGTCCCATGATGTCAGGTCGTCTTGTTGTTTGGTATTGTTTACTTTGTGTAATTGTTGTCATTTGTGTTTTGCGTTATGTGTTATGTCGTATTTTGTCAAGGTAGCATTGTATAAGTTATGATTCATTTTAATGATGAAATAATTATTTATTTCAATGTTAGATTAAATTCTTTTATATATTTAGATGATTTAATTATTTTGGAAATCATATATTGCAATTAAATAATAATTAAATATTAAATATGGCTTAATTATTTTAATCAATTATTTGGTGGTGGATAATTATGAGAATAATTTATTTAAATTAAATATGTAATGTGAGGAGCAAGAAAGGTTGCAAAAACAGAAATTAAAGCAATAAAACAAATAAAAGAATAAAAAGATTGTGTGAGCCAATAGGAATAGAGATCTGGGAAAAAAGCCAGCTTTTAAAGAATTGATTTTCTTTTAATTTTGATTTTTGAGAATTTTTGAAGAGATGGGCAATATATTTTTATTTAATTATGAATTTTTGGGAAGTTTTTACACACACATAGATATTGTTACAGAAGTTGTGCAAGGGATTGTCTTGGTATTCGGAAAATTTTGAAGGGTATTGGAAAATCTTTTGTTGTATTTGGAGGAGAGTTTTAGATAGAGATTGTCAATCTGTTTCTAGTGAATGTTCTGGAGAGTCTTCTTAACAACAAAATAGGATTCAAGTTCGAAGGTGAAGTTCTGTGGAGGAGATTTGGAGGCACGATCAAGGAACACCTCGAGGGCATCAGAAGCAACCAGGGATCTTCAGACTTTCGAATAAGCGCTGGACACCAGGTTCTACTCATAATTCTTCCTTGTACCTTCTCTTCATCTTTCTGTTTCAGAAAAATAGAATTAGTTATAAATAATTTGTGTGAGAAAACGAAACTCTTGATTAAATAAATGATTATTAGAATTAAGTAAACTGTCTTTGGCAATGTTCTGTATCTGTATTTTATTTTATTTTTACAATACATTCAAAAATCTGGTTATAGAAAAACATGTTCTCTGTAATAAAATATTTTTTTTTTTAAAATATATATTCATATATATTTCATTATATTGTTATAATATACTGCTGTATATATATATCCTTCATCTGATGAATAAAGTTATGATGACATGCTCATATATATATATATATTGGCATTTATATTGTTACTGCCTCGAATCTTGTTCTATGGTGTGTGTGCATATAAATATATACACACATATATACACACAGATTTCGTGTATTATATATAGACATTTATATTTATGCTCATTGCACTGTAATTATATTTGAAAATATATATATATTTCTTCATTGAAATTTTTTATTGGATTGGAATATTTCTGAGTCAAATCGGAGGCGCTGGTGGATGTACGTTTTTATTTATTTATTTAAATTACCTTTTATTTTATTTTTGATTTGGCCGAACCCATGAAAGGGACGGCCCTTGGTTTCCATGCTGGGAGGTGGGTCGGCCTGGCCGTACCCACCCCACGGCCTGGCCTTAGGGGCTGCGATAGTCCAAAGGACTATCACAGCAGTCCAAAGGACTATCGCGGCAGTCCGTGGACTGCTGCGCCAGTCCTTGGACTACTGCGCCAGTCCTTGGACTGCGCGCAGTCACTGTGAGGGGGTTTCCCCTATTATTTAAATTAAAAATTGTTTTTTTTGTTATGTGTTTTTTTTTAGTGACTTTAATTTTATTTATATGTAGATTATAATTCTAACTTTTATTTTATTTTATTTTATTAGTTAATTTTTAATGTATGTTAAATTATAATTATTTATATATATATATATATATTTTGTGCATATTATCTAAGTAAAATTCTTGATAGAGTTATTTAAAATGAAATTTTACTTGTATAAATAATCTTATAAATAAAAGTTAATTTGCATGAATTACTTTTATTATTATTTATTCATTATGGCTATATATTTTAGTATATATATTGCTTAAATTGATTATAATTATTTAATTTATTTTATTTTAAAAGGAATATTAGAATGTGTGGGATATTTTGAATAATAGGGTAAAATTACTTTCATTATAAAACATTTATGGTAAATTTTATCGTGAAGACTGAATGCAAGCAATAGATGAAAATGGATTGTTGTCTTGATGAAATGTGGATTATGCTGTTGTTAATTTGTGAAATCCTATGGATTGTCAGTCTATCTTGTGCGTTTTGATTATGGTTTTCTTTTGTTCTGGTTGCGGGTGGGAACCTTGGGTAATTGTACATTTAGTTGTTTATTGAGAACCCTTGTTCCAGAGGCTTTGTACTTTAGAATATTATTCTCGTCTTGGTTTACGCTTTAAATGTTATCCTCGTTTTGGTTATACTTGTGGAGTTGAAGCTCATTGGCATTCTGTTAGGAAGGGTTGAACGGTTTGTTAAAACTTTTGGTTATAAATTATTGCGAGAGGGTTAATGCCTCGCGTGTTCCTGTTGTGGTATTATGCTTTTTATGATTTAGTTCAACCCTTGCCGATTTAAGATATGTTAGGGGTCATAGGGAGAGTGGCTCTTCGTGGGCGCCGGCACCTCGGGTAAGAGGAAGTGCCAGGGGAACCCACGTAAGAGTAGTTAAACAAGTGATAACCTAAAAATAGAATTTAGGGGGATGGGTAGTAAAACATTAACAAGATAATGATGAAGCCTCATCCACCTGTTAGTGCTAGCACAGACTAAAGGGGACCGAGAAGGCCGTGGTTGGCAAGGTCGTTGCCTTGTCATCACGAAAGGTTAACGACCCCGCATGAGTAACCCTATGGAGTAGCGCCTTGAGATAGGCTGTCAGGAGAACCATAGATGGAAGCGGCACCTTAACTTGGTTGTCTGGAGAATCCATGTAGAGATGGAGGCGGCACCTTGTGATAGGTTGTCTGGAGAATCCATGTGAAACCATGCGATGACACTCTCCACTAGACATCCTTGTTGTTCTTGTTTCTTGTTGCCTCTGGATATTGTTATTTTTATGTTGTTCTGATTATAGGGCTAGGGAATCCATAGGTGGGTGCCAGCGCCTCAGTTGGAGGAAGAGCCAGGGGATCCCATGAGAGTTATGTGATGACCCTCCCTACTTGACACCCATCTGATTTGTTCTTGTTGCCTATTGGAATGGTGTATTAAAGGGTTGATTCAGAGTTATTATGGAATCATGTTCTTTATATTGGTTCTGATTTATTTGGAAAAGTATTTTGGGTGTTGGTTCGGTTCCTCTAGATGTTATCTCTTTATGATGTTTCTTTGAATTTTTTTGTGAATTTGATTCATGATTGTTAATTGATAGTACTTCATGTTATTGTGATGAGTTTCTTGGTTTTAACTTGTCATGTGGTCTGCGAACGTTGTTGGTTGTTCATCGTATGCTTTGAGTTGTATTAGATTTGTATCATAATGTGTTGAGTCGGTTTGAAATTCATGGTCGGGTTCACTTCCTCGTCACCTCTGAGCACGGGGGGTGAGTTACTTGTAATTCACATGGTTGGGTGGAACGTGCTCCGCACCCGTTGGGTTCCCCATCAGCATCTTGTCTTCTCATCTTTCCGCAGTGGAGTTGTACCAGTATACACTTGTATTTCATATTTCTTTATTCTTGTATCAATCCCCATGTTGGGAAATTCAATGTAATTCAATTATCAGAGATTGTAATGTAACATTAAAACAATGATGTAATAGTTAGGCTCATTTGTAACTCTTTTAAGAGATTTATCATGGATATAATTATGCAATGTTTGTTATGCTCGCATCATGGTTATGGGATGTATCATTGTTGTGGTTATTATAAAGTTAATGGTTATGTTGTAATCTTTATATTTATTTATGTTTAGTGTTGTGAAGTAACCTCGTGTGCCCCAGAGAACTAAGTGTGTTAATGCTATATAATATGTTATGTGGTTATGGTTTACTATTATTTCATGTTTACCTTTATTATTTGTTTAAAAAAAAATTATTTGCATTGTGTGTGTTCTCTGGGGTTTGCACGACGGGCATTACACTTTAGTACTCTCTCATGCAAATCTATAATGTAAATGCAGAATTTCACTATTGTGCAATGAAATGATATGCAATAATGCAAGCTAAAATGATCTTTTCACTAATGCAAGTTAGAAAACCCTAGGATGTACTTTAACTAATGCAAGATGCAATGCAAGTGAAACCTAGTATGCACTTGACAATTAGAAAGGAATAATGTTCAAAAGATGCAGGTTCACCAAAATGAACCGTAGATTTTTGGCACCACAAGGCTCTCTAACTCTTCTAGGGTTTTGCACCTAAAAGGAGAGAAGTATGCTAAAAATGCTAGCTAGGTTCATTCAAATTATGTAATATAGGATGTTATTATGCCTAAATAAAATGATCTAAATGAAATTAAATGATCTAAATGACTAAAAATGGGTGTCGGGAATTAAGTCACATTTAATGTTATTTGTTGGGTTTGCATTCAAAAGTACACTTAATTAAGGTTTATAAGGGCATAAATGGGTCAAATAAAGCATAATAAATGTGTAAATAGTGAAATTAAGCATAGAAAAGCATGAAATCTTGTTACAATATTTTACAACACTTCAAAATAGGACTTGTTTAGTGATGAAAAGGTGATTTTTAGGTCAATTGTAATGAATAGAGTCTAGAAGAGTGTGGAAATGTTTTACAACACTTCACAACAACTTCAAGATACTTCCATGATGGTGGTAAGTTTGTATCAAGCAATTCAGGATGTTTAATCGTGAGTTGGTGGTTTGGTTGACATGTAATAGTGTTAATGTTCAAAGATGGTCATTGAGTAGCTTTTGTAATTTTAGAAAAGGAATATCCCAATCCATTTTTTGTCTCTTACGTATGAGATTCAATAGGGACATGAATACCTTGTTCATGTTTTCCACATCCTTTTCCAGTTTATCAAAAAAAAATTACAAGTTCATAGCCATTTCCATAAATTATTTCCATTTCTTGTGGATTAGGCGGGGATTGATAATCTATCTCATCAAAAAAAATTGTGTATGTTGTGTTTTCATCCAAATTATAGGAGATAGATGATTGTTCAGAATTTTGAGTTGACATGATTGTTGGTTGGTCTTGTTTCTCATCTTTCTTTTGTGTGATTATGTATTCGCTGATAAATGATGGTGTGAATTCTAAGGATCCTCAATCGTCGCCAAACAATTTAGATAATGATTTCATATTGTTTTTCTCAATTTCAAGGGGGTCTATGTTGGATGTTGGTATTAATGTTTTTAGAGGACTTGTAGCTCCTTTTTCAAGTTGCAAGAAACTTTCAAGCTCAGGGTCAATTTCAACTTGATAAATATGATTGTTATGGATGTATTTCATGATACGATGGAGGGTCAAACGCACTGTATTCATCTTATGAATCCATAGTCTACCTAAAATAAGATTATACAAAAGATCATAAGGCATGACATGGATAGGAGCTTGCAAGGTAGCCGCCCCAACTGTAATAGGTAAAGTAATTATCCCAAGTGGTTGCTTTGTTTTGATGTCAAATCCTTGAATGGATACAGAATCAGGTATTATCTATGAGTTTTCAATGCATAATCGATCAAGGAGATTCACACTACACACATTAAGAGCATAACCATTATCAATGAGGTTTCCTTTGATACCTATGCGATTGTATTGAAAAATTGTCATAAAGGCTTCATTTTGTTTACACAACTCTAAAGGAGGGAGCTCATGTTGATGGAAAGTAATGTCAAGATTTGTTTTTTGGATTAGAGTTGTCACATCCTTTGGAGTGGTACTAGGAGGAACTGCAATTTGTTTCAAGGTTGTTTGAAGAATGTTATGATAATTAGGTGGGTTTTGAAGTAAATCCCAAAGGAAAATCTTGGCATGAGTATTCTTTAATTTTTCAACAAGATCATACTCCTTTGTGTGTGGGTTATAGTGAGGAGCACTGGGTAGATTGGGTAAAGTTAAAGAGGGTGGTGTTGGTTGTGGTGGTTGCAGGTTGTTTTGGGTATTATATGTATGAGCAATAGTAACATTACTTGATTGCTTTAACACTTTGGTTTTAGGTGGGTAAAGAGTGCACTAAGGTTGGTTAGAGGGATGGAGTTTATGTGAGGGTGGATAAAGAATAAGTTGAGGTTGAATTACATTAACATCCTTTCTTTTAGGTTTCTCACAAAAAACCATAGCGAATGATTTGGGTGAGACGAAGTCCTTAAGCGACTCATCTAACAAGTGCAAATCATCACAACTAAAAGGTTTGAGGGGTAAAGTATCGTCGATTCCAGTTTGAGGTGTTCAAGAGAATCATTAGGGGTGTTAACGATCATTATCATAACATTGTCCCAACAAACCTCAGTGGATGACTTATGTGAGATGAAGTCTTGAAGGTCTTCATCTAACAAAGAAAAGTCTTCACAAACAAAAGGTTTGAGGGAGGTTTTATTGTTAAGTAATTTAGGTTTCTCATTGCAAGCATTAGAGGATGAAGTGAGAGGAATTCTTGAAGAACTTCATCTAACTTGTCAACATCATCACTACTAAGAGGCTTGGATGAGATGTTGTTTCTAACTTGAATCATTTGTTTGAAGGGATAGTTTGATGTTTCAGTTTTGGTGTTTTTATGTATCGATGAATCTAATCTAAAAGAACAAGGAACAAATACTGAAAAAGAAAGTTGCAAAAATCTAAGACTCTCCATAAATGCCATGAAAGAAAGTAAACTTTATGCTAAGAAAATAGAAACAATTGAACTAGAATAGAAGGGTATCTGTAGAAAACAAAAAGGTGAAATGGAATAAACTAAAATCTGGAAATTCTGACTCAAAAATTGTAGTGGGACTGATTCGCCCAAGGTGGCGAATGAGTCCCAAGGGATGAAATTTTTTTAGTTTTTTCTAATTTTTTTTGTCTTTTTTGAATGTTTCTAGGTCTGTACAATGCAGAGACAAAATGCAAAAAACAAAGATGCAAAATTTGAACTAGGACTAAGTCGCCCAAGGTGGTGATTTAGTCCTAGTAAGGTTATTTTTTAAGTTTTTTTTAATTTTTCTGATTAATATTAATGTCTTTAGTACTCTCTCATGCAAATCTATAATGTAAATGCAGAATTTCACTATTGTGCAATGAAATGATATGCAATAATGCAAGCTAAAATGATCTTTTCACTAATGCAAGTTAGAAAACCCTAGGATGTACTTTAACTAATGCAAGATGCAATGCAAGTGAAACCTAGTATGCACTTGACAATTAGAAAGGAATAATGTTCAAAAGATGCAGGTTCACCAAAATGAACCGTAGATTTTTGGTACCATAAGGCTCTCTAACTCTTCTAGAGTTTTGCACCTAAAAGGAGAGAAGTATGCTAAAAATGCTAGCTAGGTTCATTCAAATTATGTAATATAGGATGTTATTATGCCTAAATAAAATGATCTAAATGAAATTAAATGATCTAAATGACTGAAAATGGGTGCCAGGAATTAATTCACATTTAATGTTATTTGTTGGGTTTGCATTCAAAAGTACACTTAATTAAGGTTTATAAGGGCATAAATGGGTCAAATAAAGCATAATAAATGTGTAAATAGTGAAATTAAGCATAGAAAAGCATGAAATCTTGTTACAATATTTTACAACACTTCAAAATAGGACTTGTTTAGTGATGAAAAGGTGATTTTTAGGTCAATTGTAATGAATAGAGTCTAGAAGAGTGTGGAAATGTTTTACAGCACTTCACAACAACTTCACTGGATGTTAATAAATGCATTTTATTTAAGTTGTGTGTTGTATTCACATTAGGTTAACCAAAATGAACCTTAGATTTTTGGCACAAGGCTCTCTAACTCTTCTAAGGTTTTGCACCTAAAAGGAGAGAGGTAGGCCAAAAATGCTAACTAGGTTCATTCAAATTATGTAATGTAGGATGTTATTATTCCTATATGAAATGATCTAAATGCAACTAAGTGATCTAAATGACTGATTATGCTATGTCGGAAAACACAGTGTTGTTTGAAAATAGCTTAAAAGAATGAACAAGAATGCAAATTAAACCAAACAAAAGATTGTTTTTCACAATGTGTGCACTTGGGAAACTGAAGAATACTAGAGAACAATCTAAAAATTTGATGAAGTTTGATTTTGAGCTGACTGGGAGTCATTCACCACCCTAGGCGAATCAATCCCAATTTTGGGTTTTTCTGCACATAAGTTTTTTTCTATCAACCAGGAACTAGGATCTACATCTAACTCAAAACTGCATCTCAGGAGGGACTCATTCATTATGCATGGTGAATTGGTCCACTTTCAATTTTAAAAACTTCAAATCTTTGTTCTACACCTTGACACTTGCATAGCAATTTTTGACGGAAACCTGACTCGGGATCTCAGAAATTCCTACAAAATAGCTAAAAATTATTTGTCGAATGGGGGTTTTTCCTTGGTCAAATCCCTAATTGGGTAATTAAACATTGAATGGAGAAAAATCTTACAACACATCAAAAATGGAAATAAAATGACATGCAAATGGAAAGTAAACAAAATTCAAACCTTAATCTAAAGATAGAGTGAAAATGGAAGATGGAATCACTTTGAAACCAAGTCTTTAGGTGTGATTTGATGGCTAGTTACATCTTCTCAACATATATTTCTCCAAGATTCACCATAGGAATCCATCATCAACCCTTTACAATGTTGAATCTTGACCTAAAGAGTGAGCTTTAAGACCTACAAAAATGCTAGTTTACTACCCTAAAACTTCAATGTTTGCTAATAAGACTTATTGTAGAAGGCTTGTCTTTACAAATTGCTTTTGTGAAATGACTAAAAGATGTGTAAAATGACTTAAAATGAGTATTTATAAGCAACAACATCTAATTTTCATCTTATTTAGACCTAAGAGGCCGACATTTACTAGAAATTCAAGTTGAATTAATTAAATTCCCACTTAAAATTAAATTTTCCCTCAAAAGGGACTCATTCGCCACCCTTGGCGAATTGGTCCCACTAGAGGGGACTCATTCGCCCAAGGTGGTGAATGGATCCCACTACTAATTTTTGAAGGTGGTTTTTCGGGTATGAAAGAATTAAGTGTTGTTTATCGGGTTTTAGGTTATTTCTCAAGTGAAACGGGCCCCTAGATCAAAAATAATGGGTCTTAGGGGCCTATAAATGTTATTTTGAAGGATAAATGATGTGAGGGGACTCAAAATTGGGTCTAATTATGCATGAAATTGTCTCTTTTCTCAAGAGGGTCCAATTTTCTACAACACAGTAAGATAACACACAAAAATTAGCATAAAAAAAATTCATAAATAGTGACAGTGTCCCGAATCGAAGCGTGTATCACTCCCCCAAATTTGACTATGTCATAGCACTATACTCACCCCATGGAAATTTACCCATTTTATAACTTCTAAATACAATATATGACCATCATTTGCATTCAGCAAGCATTGTTCTTGTAAATGTATGTTTATAGCACAATGTTCATAACCTAAGCAATTCAAACCATAAAAACATTATGAATTGAGCACTTTCTCAAACTATCTGACCATCATTTACACTTCACAAGCATTGTTCTTGCAAATGTATGTTTTCAACACAAACTTCAATAGCTTACCAAATTGAAACAAAAAACACATTATGAACTGAGCAGTTCCTCAATGCATGCCATTTATGTTAATGTTTTCCTTTGGAAACAAATTTAAAACTTCCTACTTAAGGTTTTCTAAAAACAAATTATACACCACTTCTTCTTGTTGTTAATCACAACCTATATTTGCTAGAATATCTGCCAAGTGATTTCCCTCCTTGTAAGTATGCATAAGTTGATATGACTCCAACTTATCTAGAAGCTTCCATATTTGACACAAAATATAATTCAGCTTCTAGTTGTATATCCTTCTCTCTTTGCAGGCATTAATAATGATTAAGGAATCCCCTTCAATTTGAAGTTTTTTATTTTGAGCATAAATGCTAATTGCAAACCATGCAACAAGGCATGTGCTTTTGCACTATTATTTTTGGTCGAAGAAAAATGGACTGATTTGGCCACAATAAGGGAACCATTATGATCCCTTATAATCACCCCTGCACCTAATAAACCTGAGTTTTGTTTGGATTCCCCATCAAAATTTAATTTCTTGAAATCTTTTGGCAAAGGTATCCAAGCTATCTTATTTTTGTCAATTTAATGTTTACAATTTTGATGCATGTTACCTTTAAAATGAAGAGACAACTTAGTCCATTCTAGAAACTTAATCTAGAATCCCAATCTATTAATAGTGATCCCACATTTTTAATTTTAAGGACATATGCATTTGTAATCTCTGAGATAGATGACTCGAGCTTCTACAAAACCTGCTCCACACTAGCTTTCTATTTTCTAAAAATTTTCTTATTACGTTCCCATCAAATGCACCATAACACAATAGAATGTATGATTTTCCAAATACATGCAAAGAAAGAGGATTTATAAAATACCAGCCAACTTGTAAATAAATCCTAGAGATCTTTAGGAGTGGAGCAGACTAGTTTAATTAAATTTTGATGAATGACGAACATATTTAAGCAAACAGACATTTTAAAAATAGATGGTTTACTTCCTTTGTTTCTTCATCACACAAAATAAATTTAAACTACTCTACAATGCCAATTTTAACAAGTCTATCACTTGTCAAAATCCTATTCTTCAAATCCAACCAGGCGAAACATCCCGCCTTTGGCAACACTGTATAATTCCAACAAAAAGACAAAGCCCTTTGTGGATGTAAATTTTCAGCCACGTGTATAATTTTTTTATACCCTACTTTGACAAAATAGTTACCAGTTTTAGACGGTGTCCAAATAAGCTTATCTGCAACTATTGAGTTGTATACAATTCTTTCCCCTAAAATAGAAGTTAAGAGAAATTTTTAGTCATTTGGTATACAAAAATATTTAAAACTTTTCCAAGTAACTTTCCCTATAATTTCATCAGCCTTTTGGAAATAGTCTTTGACTCTTGGTACCCAACTGGAAGCTAAATGGGCTTCTGCAGCTTGAAGGTTTTAGATTGTAAACAAAGGAGGATATCTATTCCAGTAATCCTTCTAAAATAGGGCTTCTTCTCTACTATGTACCTCCCATGTCAAAAAGGGTATGATTACATCCCTACATTTAACTAAAAAATTCCACATAATCGAACCTTAAGGAGGATTCAACATAGAAAAAATTTTGATTGGGGAACTATTGTCTAAATGCTTTCCTTGCATAATTCTGCACCACTTAGCTTGTGGCTTAGTGTACATGTGCCATACCAATTTGGCACCCAGGGATAAATTCCTATCAGATAATTTGTGAAGACCTATACCACCTTTTAACTTTTTTGAGGAGATATTTTCTAGAGAAACAAAAGGAATATTCTTTTTTGTCATTCATATTCCCCTTCCATAAGAAATTTCTTACCAATTTCTTTGTTTCTGTTATAATATTTTTAGGAAGTTCTTTCAATACCACCATGGAACAAATAGGAATAGCAGCTAATATAGTTTTCATCAATAAAATTCTCCTTGACAATGAGAGCCATCTTCCTTTCCAACCAACAATTCTAGCCTGAATACTTTTTATGAGCTTGTCCCAATATGATACCATGTTTGCATCTGTAAAAAATGGAATATCAAAATACTTACAAGGTAAATCTGCCACTTGAAAACCTATAAGTTTATGGACCTATCTTTTTACATATGGCCTTCTATTAAAAATATATATTTTTGACTTATCTACATTTATCTTTTGTCTTGATGCTAAAGTGTACTTATTAAGAATAATTTTGATTTGTGATGCTTCTAATAGTGATGCTTTACCAAAAAATATGGTATCATCTGCAAATAAGGAATGTGTTGGCATTATACATGTTGATGGAATGCTTATTTCACTCCACAAACCCTAAATAATTGATTTATTGAGAGCTTATCAGGCTAATATTATAAAAAGGAAAGGGGACAATGAATCTCCTTACCTAACCCCCTGTGTTGATCCAAAAAATCCCACTAGAGTGCCATTAATTAAGACTAAAATTTTTTCACCAAACAAGCAAGATAGAATCCATTTACACCATTTATTATGAAAACCTAATTTTTTCAGTACTTGCATTAGAAAAGACCAATCAACTTTGTCATAACCTTTCATCATGTCTAGCTTGATTATTAGAGATGAAAGGTTTTAAGAGGAAACTTAATGTAGAAATTCATGGGCTATGATAGCACCTTCTACCGTTTCCTTACCAAGAACAAACCCCCCTTGTTCTTCTGATATGATTCACAGTATAATAGCCACCAAGCAAAGATATATAGCCTTTGTAAATATCTTATAAACCATGCTACAAAGAGAAATAGGCCTAAATTCTACAAAAGAATTAGGTGTCTTCACCTTTGGAATTAAGGGTATATGTGTTACATTAAATTACTTTAACATAGTAGATGAGCATCTAGATTAATCAATAGCGTTTAACAGATCAGAGCCTATGAAATCCTAGCATTTCTAAAAGAACATAGTTATATATCCATCAAGCCCCAGAGCCTTGTCTGGAGGCAAAGAAAACACCACTTCTTTAACTTCCTCTAAGGTGAAATTGTTTTAGAAGTTGTATAGTATCCTCCTGTGAAACCAATGATGGAATATCTTCTAACAATTCCTCTCTTATCTTTTCAACTTGAGGCGAAACATATAGGGGTGCTGAGAGTAAATTTGAAAAGAATTTCACACCCTCCTTTTGAATTTCCTCTTCCTTTGATATCCTTACACCTATAGAACTGTCCCCAATGGAGAAAATTGAACTCTTCAAATTTTTTTATTTGAGTGGAAATATGAAAAAAATTGGTATTTTTATCACCCTCTTTTAGCCAAATTTCATGAGACTTTTATCTCCAATAGATTTATTCTTGCAATACTTACACTTCCAATTCATCTTGCAGCTCCTTCTGCTGTTCTAATGTTTGAACACTTAATCCTTGAAAGATGATAGACTCATTACTACAGAAAGTTGCTTAAAAACATCCTCTTGATGAATTTTTTTCTTAAAAAATATTCACATTCTAGTGCTTTATTTGTCCTTTTAGAAAATCCAACTTCTTACAAATTATAAACATTAGTGACCCTTGAACCCATGGATCTTGAGACCACCATTGCTTTAATAAAGGAAGAAACTTAGGATATCGAAGCCACAGTGCTTCAAATTTAAAAGAAGACTTAAAATTTGAAGGTGAGGATTTTACTACAATATTCATGGTAGTTGGAAACTGATTAGACCCCACCCAAGGTAGAATTTTTTATGATAACACAAATCCCTATGTTAACCAATTTGTAGATGCCAAAAATCTGTCTAAACGTACTACTATCTATAGAAAAAAATTTCTCCTATTTGTCCAAGTCAACTTACCATTGGCTGGTAAAACATTTGATAAAGCATTATCTTGTACAAAAACACCAAAATCCTCTTTTTTTTAGGAGGACGAATACCTCCTTTTTTTCATTTAATGACAATATGGCATTGAAATCCCCAACTAACAACAATTTTACATCACCTAATTGGGACAAAATATGACTTAATTCGTCCCACAGTTTCTTCTTCCCTGCTATAGAATTAGGGGCATAAACATTTATAAGACAGAACCTTAAGTCAAAATGAGTAACTTTTATTAGCTACCAATTTTTCTCATTTGAAATAGCCTCTACCACCACTGTTTTAGGATTCCACATAATTATTAGACCCCACGAAGCACCCTAGGCATGTGAGTGACAAGAATTCCATTTCACCCATTTAACAATAACTAAATAAAAAATTTCTTTAAATGTCTTAGTTTCCTGCAACATCACCACATCTGACCCACAAGCATCTACCTGATGCTTGATCTAGGTTATTTTTCTAGGAGCATTAATGCCCCTGACATTCCAAGAAATTAACTTCATATTGATGAGGAGAGAAACATGCTCTCCTTAATCTTTTTTTTTATATTTCCATTTAAGGTTAATTGAATACCTCCATCAATTTCTTCTTGAATCTTAACTGCTTGAGATTTTCTACCTCTCTTACTAGGAGACTTCTTAGTAGGAGATGATGAAATAAGGGTCTAATAGATAGATAGTTTTTGTGAAAATTCATCTACCCCCTCTCCATGCAAAGGCTCCTCTCCTATTTCCACAACCAGCTTTGATGCCACCATTACAACTTTAGGACAAGTCATTTTTGCTATAGGGGAAGTAGGAAGAGAACAAACATTTGAATAAATATTAAATCCATCATCCTTCTCAATTTCCTTTGCTATTTCATCAAATAACTTAGAAGCTACCTTTGAGGAAATATCATTAGGTAACTCTTCCATGTTGCCATGTTCTAACATGGATTGAAATTTCATTCACCCTAAATGTCTAGGCTCAACTTTTCTCCAAAGAGCTTCTTGCTCTTTAGATGAGGAAAGATCAAATTGAAATTTTGTTGGCTCACACGTTATATCACTCACTATAATCTATTTACTTTAAGTTGAAGATCCCCAAATTAGAGATGAAATTTGAAAGAACCAAGAGACAGAGATATTTGACAAGCACATTAGAGATAGAATGCATAAACTGAACCTCATATTATTAGATAGTCAAGGGTCTCTTTATAAAGGAGAAATAACCAAGCATGAAGTGTATCAACACCTCTCTAGTCTATAAACTAACTGGGAAAAATATTAGGAAAATATCAAGAAAATATCTAGTCAATGAGTCATACAACAATAAATGCCTAAGTAGGCTTAGGACAACCTATGTGTAAGCAAGCATTAATGTATACACTGACACCCCCCTTAAGCATAACTTAGGTGGCTATGGATAAAATGGGTCCCAACTACTAGCCTGGTGAGTTACTCATATACAAAGTAATCTCTCATGAAATGGAAAAAAGTAGAAAACCATGTGGAAAAAAACTACCCTCCAAAAGAGAGAAAAGATGCATGAAAATTATACACGTGAAGAAGTACTACTTCTTTCACTAAGTACAATATATGATTTCCTCCATAAGAGAGAAAATAATAGAAGTTCTATGCGACCCCCCCATAATACATGTCGTGCTATTAACGTTGGATAGTGAACAAAGGATGGAGATGTAGTTCCAAGAACACTTCACAATGTTCCTTCCCTTGGGAAGAAATGAAACCAACTTAAGATGTAGGATATCTTCCCATGTGAGAAGATGTATGTATGATCTTGAATAGAGTTGAATCTCATCCAAGAATGATGATGATGGTGACCATGATGTCTTTGAATGTTGCTCAGGAATCTCCAAGCCAATGTTGACATGTGACATGGGAAGTGTAATCATATCTGAAGAAGACAAGGCTGATGCAACTTTATTGAAGTTTTCATCAAAAAGAAGACTAATGTCCTCAATGTGTGCTTCCATGTTAGGGTATGTCCAGGATCATCATGGAAAAAATAGGCCCTTAAGTGGCAAAAAAATTAGAAAAATCAGAGTTAAGCAACTTGACGTAAAAATTTCAATAAGTTGTCTATATTATTTCAAAAATATGTAAGAATAGAATCTGTATCAAATTGAATGTAGTTTCTAAACTACTAGATTTATTTTTATTTTTTAAAATCTATTTGGTGAAAATTTGAAATTTCAATGCAATAGTACTTAAATTTTAGGGAAAAAATAAGAAGTAGGTGTCTGTTAGACCACCCTAACCACAATAAAATGATAATATTTTTTTATAATATTTTACATATAAGTATAGGACTCATGTCCCGATGTGATGCATATTTTTTTGTAAATTTTTTTTCAAGTAAATAATTAACTATGATTTTTTTATTACAACTTTTAAAAATATAAAAGCTCGTATGTCTAACCACCTTAACTTGGTCAAAACTTCAAGAAATTCAATTTTCTTTTTTTAATCTTATAGTATGTAAAGCATGTTTTGGATTCAAAAAATGTGATACTGTTTGAAAGCTATAGATGTTTTTCAATCAGCACTTTATTCGTAATTCAAATAGAAAATGAATAATAATTATTTATTAAATTCAAAGTAAAGAATAATTTATATTGGTGGAAAGTTGAGAATATCCTTTAAAAACCCTTTTCGTTTCATGAATATTGGGTAAAAAAAAGTCATCAGCAACATACCCTACACATACCCATCATATCGCCACTTTTTGGCCTATCATGATCTTGCACATACCCATCAGCAATGTTGGACTCTACGAAAAGACATGAAATGTTGGGTAGATATGCATCCCAATCAGTAATTCTAGGAAGACAAATATCCTATTGCAAAGAAGTGTTAGAAGCTCTCAAAGAAATGACTCTGAAATCTGATGAAGGAACAGGAGGAGGTGGAGGAATGATGATTTCATCTATGTCAACTAGACACTCTATATTTGAATCATGATGTGGGATGTGAGTTGTGATCATAGAAAAATCATGCGAGAAGGAAGAAACATTGGAGTCTTCATATATTTCCCAAATTTTGATCCATAATGCATGTGGACATTCAATATCCATGATGACATACAAAGAGTCATCTAGAATATGTAAACTGATTAATCCACGAATATGATCACAAATATTAAACCATTTATCCTTCTGAAATTGTTTACCTAGTTCACAAATAAGTCCATATAGATATGGCATGAGATTATGGAACCTGAAATTTTTCAGGATTCCTTCACACCAAGACTTATAGTTTTGTAGTTTTAGGTTGATTACAAAAGAATGGGTTTCATATCTCATGATTATAAATAAGTTAATTCCTTAAGACAATAGAAAATATATAGATTAAGAACCCCCCAAATTAGATGAACCCCCTTTTTCAATATTTTTGATTTCCCCTTTGTTTGGCACTTTATTTTAGTGCATATATTTTCATACAAGAATGATGGTGAAAAAAGACACTTTATATTTACTGCAAAATCACCATCATTGAATAGAGTTTTAAAATAAAATTTCACTCTATTGCAAATTTACACCAATATAATTTACATTTACAAATCTGAAAAATCAAATATTTTTAAAAAATTTAGAGAAAGGAAAATAAAAATAAAACACCCTCATGAGCTATAAAGAACTCCCCTCTTAAACATTTTCAAATGATTGAGAAATTAATGTAAATTTCTAATCAAAGAATTAATGTAATCAGCCATATTTATCCATACAAACAAAAAAACACCGCGTGTTTGAGCCTTTTGACTTGGTCACCGATCTGTGGAAAAATATGCGACAAAAACTGCCCAAATTCATGAAGTCGAGTTAATGGCACACATGCACCATCTTAAGGATTTTTGTTGTTGCAGCAGCCTAGAGGAGGAGCTGATGGCTTTTAAGAGTGCATAAAGACTAAGTCAAACCATAAACCTTCGTACCCATGATATGCACACCAAATCGCTCCTTCACTATTTCTATCGCCAAAAAATCCTTCTAATGGGAGATCTCTTCAGGTAGAAGAAGAGAATAGCAGTGTTGTTGGGAATTCATCAGTAGATCCTCCAACACAGTCAATGCATCCTCCAAGTAATGGCACAGATTTTAGTTGTTGTGGGTAGTAATTTGAAGACAGCAATAAAGATGCCTGGGAGTCAGTCTTTAAGAATAGTCAATCACACCCATCTCACCACTCGAAAAGGAGACCACCATTTGAAGAGCATGATTCGCATCTTCTTCAGTGAGTTGAGCAAAGCCATAGCCTAGACCTTGGTGGCATATTCACTCCCTGAATACGTGATTCAGTGATGCATACCAATCAGAGCCACCAATCATAGATGCGTATTCTACAAATGAGTTAGACGGTGAAGGGAAAATGCAAAAACTATATGGCCTGAGAACTCTCAGTTCGGCAACCAAGAGACAGAGATATTTGACAAGCACAATAGAGATAGAATGCATAAACTCAACCTTATATTATTAGATAGTCAAGGTTCTTCTTATAAAGGAGAAATATCTAAGCATGAGGTGTATCAACACCTCTCCATTCTATAAACTAGTTGGGAAAAATATCAGGAAAATATTTAGATAGAAAATATCTAGTCTATGTCAACGAGTCATACAACAATAAATTCCTAAGTAGGCTTAGGTCAACCTATGTGTAAGCAAGCATTAATGTATACACTGACAAAATTATTCCCTCAAGTTGAAGAATATTAACAGAAGGAGAGTTTGCCCTGTACAGATGCAATGATTTATCATTTATCATGAATGGTGACAAAGAAACCTTACACCAATATTTTGACAAAACAACAGTGGATTTTTTGCCTTCACCAAGAGAAGAAACCTTCCTAGGCAAAGAAATGCTTATATTCTCTAGTAACTTTACTATTTTCTCATGTGGGTTTATGTATTAGTTATTATGACTTCTCCATGTATTAAACAAATTAATTCAAATAAAACTTGAAGAAGTCCTAAATAATTTTCAATTCAAAATATGGTTGTAGCTTCATATAAGGTAATATAGAAACTGTTTTACAGAATATTCATAACGTTTTTAGTGACTTTAATTATATAATTCAAGTAAAAGAATAATATATGATTGAATCCTTCAAGATATCATTTAGTTTACAAAAGAGATGTAAATTTAAACTTCTATCCATCAATCCTCTCACTATAGTCTAGAATCTCTATGAAATTTCCCAAAAAAAGCCAATATGAAACCAAATATGTTGAAAATATAATTTTACATATTTCTTATATCACTGAAATTTAATCATTTATATATTTATGTATTTTTTCAAATTTCTACAAAATCAAGTTGAGATAGCTTTTATTGAAAAAATACATATCTACGCACCTCTATGTAAACAAAAACAAAAAAAAAAAAAAAATCTTAACAAACTAACTACGCCCACTAAGACCATTTAGCATTTGTAACTCAAAGCCAAACCATAAATATAGGAGTTCTCCTTGCTTAACATGGGACATTTATAATTCTCACTATGATTTTTTTTTAATAAATTCTTTATCTATACGTATCATAGTTAGCATTTTTCCTTTTAGTTTAGGTAAAACATATCAATATGAAGAAAACAAGCTTACAAGGATAAATTGGACAAAATATACTTTAATATTATATTTTTAAAGATAAATATATTGTATTTTCTTCACATTATAATGTCATATTTTAAGAGAATTATTTAACATATTTTTATTGTAAATTATTAATAAATATAATTTAATCACTATTAATTTATTTTTTACTAATAAATAAATTATTTGTATAAAACATTTCTCAATTTTAATATAATAGATATTAATTTTTCATTATTAGTATACAGAGATTTCCTACTACTAAAATCAATATATGCAATTCACTAAAATATAATTATATGTATATAATAATAACAATTAAAAATATTATGTTAAAAATTTAATTTTCAACATGTTCTATTTCTCTACAAGAGGCCTACAAATTATAAGAAAACATGTTTTATTTCTCCAGAAACTACAACAAATTAAACAGACATAATATGAAATGTTTGATGCATTTTCTCTACAATCTTTGAAACATTGCAAATGCTTTGTAATGGTGTTTTCCTCAAAATATAAAACAACATGTTTTATTTCTCTACAAAATCACAACCAACTAAATGAAAATAATATGAAATTTTAGCTACATGTTCTCTACAATAATACTTGCTAATTTATTTTATTAGGGATTAGTTGGTGTAGTAGCACTTTGCAAGGTCTTTTCCTTAATGCACATGAAATGTTTTTGAATAATGGTAGATATTTTAAGTAGATTCAATTTTTTGGTTATGTGTTTATATCTGCATTTCTAGTTTCATATAATTTTTTTATTTCTTAAAATTAAATTTGACTCTATTTTCTAATTAATAGGCTTTAATCATTTTTATTAAATAATAATTTTTTATTTTTTATTTCCATTTATCCTTGTCAATTATAATTCATTTAGGATCATCTACATGCATGATTTAGTATTACAATTATGGGCCAAACATTTTGTGAGTTTGAATTTGATATACACTTAGAGTATGCATGTATGGAGTTCTACCATATTTCATATAATCTAGTAAAATATTTTTTGATGAATATTTTGATAGCTTGTGATTCTTCTACATATAGATGATTATGGGTTATGGATTTATATTGTATATGTAGCATGAAAAGTTAATGAGATTTATTTAAAGGAATATAAATCTATTTTTATTATTAGTTTTATGTAGAATCTTGTTCTCATATGGTTGATTGAGTTCTTTAGTCCCTTTTTTCCTAAGTCAATACACTTGAAACTTAATAATAAATATTAATGGTGTTAGTATGCACAAGAAATGGATTTCTCACATGCCTAATGTGTTATTTGTATTTCTTTAATTATCTTATTGAAGACCTCTTTGATTGTGTTACATGATTTTGCAAAACTAGAAATGTAGAGAAGTTGCACACTCTTATTAATTGACTTCTTAGCTACAAAAAATATAATCATAAGCCTTGCCTCTCTATCTAAATCAACATACATCCCCAATCCTAGATATTGAGTGCTTACTCTAGAATTGTAGATTTACAATTTTGAGTCTATCAATGAACCCCTAAGGATGGAAACCTTAAGACGGTGCTAAGATTGACATATATAGTTAAATGAAAAGTAAAATAACAAATGATTTACTAAATGTCATTATAGATAAAATCATTTTCACGTAAATCTAGAATAAATAAATAACAAAACATAAACCTTCATAATCTATCCTAGATTATGAATATAAATATAAATGAATTAAATGCACAAAAATTGAATAAACAATAAATACACCTATCTTAAAAATAGATGATATAATGTATAAATATTTATGAAATTCTAAGTGAAGACTTTTGAATCAATGAATCTCACTTTGTTCACTTTTATTATTATAAATTTTCAAAAAAAATGAATATGACCCATCTCACAAATTTAATCTTGACTCAGAAATCTAATCTCTATAAACTTTCGAAATATCATTTTGAAACTTGTCTTGTTCTCAGACATTTAACGATTTACACATAACAAAGATAATTCAACATTTTGAAACATACAAGATACCCTAAAAACTTGTACAAATATAAGTTTCTAATAATAGATACAAATAGTAAATGAGAGCTCTAGATTCAAGAGATATACATATGTGGCAGAGAATAAAAAAATACATTTGCCTACAGCTGTAGAATTTGTCTGGTCTGGCGGCGCAATTTAATAATTCAGAAATAGGTAATATGACTTGTCACTAGCATAACGACCTCTCGTTAACAGGACTAAAATCATTGCACACCCTGAACTACTTCAATATGCATTTTCTTAGGCCACTAAACAACCATTTCTGCAATACAAATAAATAAATCAGGATAGCACCGCCTTTGGACTCTTTTCGCTGGTCGAGCAAAAAAGTAGTTATATAAAGAAGTTTACAGTTTCCATGTGTAAACGGCAGTAGAATAGTTACAGCAAGAGAGATCAGAGGTATTTACAATACATGTTGTAAGCTAATGTGTTTGCACAAACATACTGGTGGGTGTATACGTTTTAGGGCATATTATGGTTTTCTTAACGCGTTGATGGCAATGAAGATAAATACCGCGCTTGCCAAACATATTGATAACGCCAGAAGAAATAGTTGGTATGGATTACCTGCAAACGCTGCGGGCTCATTGGTTTCCAGACTTAGTCGCTGCTCCTGCATAATCTTTGCATATATCATATAAAGCAGCACTCCTAAAATCACACAGACAATCAGTAACGAGATCTCAACAAATAATGGACTTAGCTGATTATTTGACTGAATATCGCTGCCATAAAAAGTGAGAGTGACACCCATCACTGCCAGTGAGCAATTCACGTACTTCCACTTGCTCTTCACAGCTTCTTTTATTTGGATGGCAGTTTCTTCATGTTGGGTGTGATTTTCATCATCATTTTGGATCTGATTCTCTTCTTCATCTTGTTGAAACTGAGATTCAAGACATTCATCTCTTACTACATCTGGTATGACCTCCATCATTGCGATCTCATTTGTGGAAGTAACTGCTATTTCCAAATGGGTCTCCATTATTTCTGCTTTTGTAAAGCTCAGATTATCTTTATAACAACTATTTTTGGACGCAGCTCACTTGATTCCTCTTCAATAAAGCCAGTGCAGGCTCAGGTGAATTAGAAAAGCTATAAAATATATAGCCAGCCGAGAGCACACGAAATGCATTTCAGAATGGAATAAAATTCAGTCAGGTGGATCCCAAATAGTAAAGAATATTATTATAAACTGGAAAATTTAGCCTGATGGAACAAGCATAAGATTAGAATTCAATGATTTTCAATGTTATTCGTTTCCACGAAATTTCCCTGAGATTTCTTGGAACATACGGGGAGTTTAGAGCCGGCACCAGTCGTGCTAGGTTTCAGCAAGGTAGAATATAAAGGTTAAAAAATTAACAAGTTGACATGAAAAACAAAACCTATATGTTTATAATAAGCATTTAAAAGTGAGAGGAGAAAGAAAGTTTATGTTTTAATCCATTCTTCTTGTAATAAAAATATACAGATAAAAAGTGCTTGTGGGTTGCATAGCACTCCAGCTTATCTATATAAACCGCCCATTTTGGTTTAAGCTAATATTTGTTTATTGTAAGCTGTTAAACTCATTCATCAAAAGTATAAATGAGTTGGGGCACTGCCTCTGTAGTGATAGAAGAATCTTCTTGTTGGAGTCCCACTATTTATTGACTACGACTTTTTTCTGCCCACATGATTACTATGTCTGTGTTATAGAGAATCTTCTTGACAAGGATGTGTTAAAATAGAGAACCGCATTCATTATAAATAGAGAAGTTTCGTAGAAAATAGAGAGTGTGCTCTGAGTATGGAGAATTTCTGTTTATGAAAATATCAAATATCTTGGTGGGGTTGTATGTTTTGACAGTTAGTCTGTATTCTGCTGGTCTTTGACTGTTACCTGTATTTTCTGTTAATGTCTTGGTGGGACACTTCACGACTGTAAAGTAGTTGTACGGTTAAACATGCTTATATTATAATGGGCGCATGCGTCGAAAACTATATTGCATTATTAAGTTGGTTAGAGCGGAGTAGAGAAATGCGTATTATATTTTATATTAATATGCTACTTAATATTTTTCTAAACACGTTATATAAAGTGAATCCCACTCAAGACAGAATGGTCATATTATTTTCTTGTAATTTGAAGATTTTGTGTAGACATAAAATATATTGGAAGAGAAACTTTTAATAAAATATGTTTAATTGTTGTTGTGGTATAAATGTAATTATATTTTAGTGAATGGTTTATATTGATTCTAGTAGTAGAGAGTTTAAGTATATCAAAAATCAATTTTTTTAATATAAATAATTATTTTGGTAATAGAAATATAAAGTTAATAATAAGAAACTTATATTTATATGAATCTATTTTTCAATTAATGAAAGATGACAATTATTAGAAAAAAAATTTTTTTTTATTTTTTTATCTTTTTTCAATAGTGAAAATTATTCAAAAAGTTTATTAGAGGTTTGCAATAAAAAAATTTATAGTAATTTTGTAAAATATGAATTAATAATGTCACAGAAAATATAAAATATTTATTCTATAAAATATATATCAATAAAATATAAACATCAAAATCTCCATCAACATCAACCCAACTAACTCATCTTTCAAACTTCATTTTATTCTCGAACTCTATCTAATCATCATGATGGATCATAGAATATGATCTAAAATATTATGTTAAAAATTGTTACACAATCAAATCCAAAATTCTATCTACATTGGTATCATAAACTGTCGAAATTCATATTATTAAATATAAACATATTTTTCTCAAACATATATATATCCAAATATATAGAAGTGTGCAGTGTATATTTATAAACTTGTTGTCCTCTTAATATGTTTTGCTTAACCTGAAAGGGACAATGATAACTATGATATGTATAGAGTAAGAATTTATTTTAAGAAGTTAAATGTCCCAAGTTCAGCAAGGAACACCTATTTTAAAGGTTTGGTTTTGAGCTACAAATGCCAAATGGTTTTAGTGGATGTAGTAAGTTTGGTATGACATAATTTTTTCCTACCTATACAGAGGTGCATAGATATGTTTTTCTTATCCTGTTCAGTTTGCAATTGGAGTGTGTATACTCTGTAACTAAAGATGGTTTCCATGGAAAGTTCTCAATTTGACTTTTGTAGAAATTCTCCAACAATAAAAAGGGGTTAAGTTTCAGTGGATGCTGATTTGCTGCACAAGTGAGCATTGCATAAGAAAGTGTAAAACTATTTTTTCAGTTTAGGGAAAGGATCTAATAGTTGAACATGTTTCACTAGTTGTTATAGCATTTCTTGATTTAATGTCTAATATTTTTAATAATATTGAATCAATAGTTGTGACTTTAAAGTTGTTAGTGTTGATGATAACTATCAATAATTGAATAATATGTATTCCTTAAATCTGAAAAACAATAAATCATCTAATGCCACATCAGTGCACCCATAAAACATGATTTAGTGCACAAATATCGGTCCGGACAAAAAGCATGTCAATGTGGCCCTGAAACCTTAGTTATTAGCAAGGGTGTTGCCAAACAAGCTGCTGTAAAAAATTAAGACTTTTTTTAAATTTTCACATAAGATTTTGGAAAGTGGGAAATTAAGATGCTCAACTACTAGGTCCTCTCCTATTTGATTTTAGTTTAACTTTTTTGCAGAATACATAGTGATTGTATGTGGAAAGAGATGGATAGAAGTAGAAAGTACCAATCTATATTTCATTTGTACGCTAAGTGACATCCCAAAGGAGTTAATCGTATACTTGTCTATTTATTTGAATGATATAATTAAAAGCACCAAAAAGAATTGTGACGTGACACTTTGAATTTTCTTTAAAATAATTGTTATATTTCCCTTGTATGGATCTGCAAACATATTTCTTCTTGAAACTTATCTGGGGTTTTTTTCTTTAAGCTTTATTTGCCCTGATTTTTAGAATAAATGGAGGAGGTGTATTGACTGCACAGGTCAGCCCACAGTATAAAACAGTGAAGTTGCCAAGAATTCATAATCAATGTCATTGTTGTAATTATCAGGAAGCAACGACTGATTCCATTGTTGCAGTTGCTAGTAACCTTCCGTTTTACCAAGTTGCAGACACCACAAAGCCAAAATAGACAATGCGCTGCCATTTGAATGAGTATAGCTAAAGAATAAAAACCTGTATGCATTGTGGTTATTGATAAAAAATATTGAAGAACAATAAGCATTAAATAGGTTCAAGAATTCATCTTTAAAGCAATATTATATGTATAATCGAGGTTTTAAAATAATTAAATTGTGTCTTTAATACATCGCTTCAATATTAGAGGGAAATAGGATAATTTAAATAATGTGATATAGGTAGATATAGAGGGTTAAGAATTATGTGCAAAACAGGGATGAGGTGTTGATAAGTGGTTTTTAAATCTTCAAGAAATAATTTTGAATAGAGTAAATGAAGAAAAATAAATATTTTGTCTTATCAAGACCATAAAACTGTCTTCCTTTTATCCCACAGCCTTGTGTTGTGTTAGAGACCGATAATCCTAGGGGTATTTGCCTAATCCCAATTATAATGAAGTTAACAAAAGAAGAATCGTCATGCCACAATCATATCCAATTTTTTAAAATTATCTATTGATACCTTTTCGTAATATCATGACCCTAACCAAAAGATTTATCAGGTGCCTCTAAGACTCTCTTCCATTATACTATAATTAGGTGTTTTTACTTCCATGAGATGTATAAGTGTTTTTACTTCAAATTTTTTAATAGGATGATATATTTGGTATAGTTTATTTAGGTTTCATATGTCAATACTTTAATGTATGGGATGATAATTATAACTTGTTTTGAGTGAGATATAGGTGCAAGTAGTTCCCTTGGTTAATAAGGTACAAATAATAAGGAGCTATAAAAGTGTAATTTGCAAAATACACAAATGATGCCTCATGAAAATAGGAAGGCCTTTTAATTATACTATTGTACATAAAGAACTATCAAATATATAAAATTCAAGGGTACGTATAAAATTAAGGGTGTTTATTAATACTCTACAAGTACAAGTGCTATATTTTTGAGTTATTAAGTGAATCTTCTAGGGAGAGGACCATCCTAGAAGAAATGTCCATTAATTAAAGATAATCAATTTTTTAAAATAGATTCCATATTATATTTTAGGAAAAATAGATCAATTGATAAAATTGTCAGAGTTTCCAATATATCTGCATGAATTTGCTAGCATCAATAAGCCTATTGAGAAATAAGAATTGCAATGCAAGAATGGATTGATTGATTAGATGTGTAAAATCCTCAAAGAGGATGAAGTACATATAGGAATATGAGTTTGAGCCACTTTAGGAGTGCTCAACTCAAGGTGGCAACAAAGTTGCACCAAGTTGCAAACGAGGAATGACACACAACCTTCAAGAGTTCAATTCCCTCTTCAAGTGACACATCACCACATAAGGTGGCTTGATGCATAAG
Source organism: Sequoia sempervirens (assembly GCA_007258455.2). Lineage (NCBI taxonomy): Eukaryota > Viridiplantae > Streptophyta > Pinopsida > Cupressales > Cupressaceae > Sequoia > Sequoia sempervirens. The sequence goes on from VDFB02000017.1 coordinate 182,934,364, forward strand.
GAGTAATAAATAATTAATTGATAATTATTTTACTCTAACACCCCCCTTTAAGCTCAATTTAGGTGGGTACATGAATGGATGGATCCCAACAACTAGGCCTAATGAGGTACCCATGTACAAATATCTCATAAAGTGGAGAAAAGGAGAAAAACCCTGTGGAAAATAAAAACCCCTCTAAAAAAGAGAAATGATATAATGAAGAAAGACTATGTACTGCCCCCGTAAGATGATTATGACTTCTCTAAATTTTGCTCAAATGCTTCATGTGAAGATTGATGTAGAATAGGTACCAAAGAAGTGATGTGAAGTCTTACTATAAATAATTTCTAGATGATCTCAGTGAAGCACCTTTGAATTTTGATGCAAGAAATGATGTCTTGCTAGAAAGAATCTCTGGATTCTTTTTGTGAAGCGTCTCTAGAATCTCATGTAGCAGCAAGTGACGAGATCACAATGCATGTCAACAGACTACTTTGTTCATCTCAAAATGATAGTGGATGAGTTGGCCATCTTTCTTTTCAAACATTCCCATATTATTTGAGTACTAAACTTAGAATCATGGAAGAAATATAAAAGAAATATAAAGTAATCAAGGCACAATGACAATGACAACCCCCTTGATTATTTTGTTCCCCCCTAAATTAACACTTTATATTTTTTAGTGCATTTAACAACTTCAAAGTAACAAATAGTGATATTTTATACTTGAGTGTGAATCATTTTTCTTTGAAATGGGTAAGTGATATTCACTTTTACAAGAGTTTGAATCAATGTGAATAGCTAATCAAAAGATACAATAATCATTTACGTCTAATTTTACACTTAAAGACTATAGATTTTCCTTTTACTCCCTTACAAACTCTTTTTAATCTACTTGCAATCAAATTTTCAAACCATTAACTAAAAGATTTATTTAATAATGATAATGAATGTTGATTTAAGAGTTCTATAGAAAGAAGAGGGGAACTATTGTGAGAAATATCAAACATGGGTGAGGTGGCCCACAAATTTAGCACCAGCAAATTGCAAACTCTCACTCAAATGTTGTAGATCGCTAAGCAAGGAAATAAATTTTGATTTGATTACAAAATCCTACTAGCTTTTCCAAGGACTACGAGAGGCTAAAATATAGGTATAGTAGTCTACATCATAAATGTTTAAGTTTTCTTGGTAACAAATAATATTATATGATAAAACATTCAAAAAACCAAATTGAAGAGGAAGAAGTTGCTAAACCAACTCTTCAAAGGCCGTTGAAGGAAAGAAAACTCCTAGTTTGATTCTCCAATTGCATGGAGATTTAGAGTATCCCTTTTAATCTACTAAGTGGTGGCATAAATCTCCTCCTACAAGCCAACTAGTCGATGGAAGTGGTGGAAGAAAAAGCTTCTGCCGAATTAGTTAAAGACCAACATGTAAGATATAAGAAAACTAACAATATAGATCACAAAAGCTTTTCGCATAGCAGCAATGATTTTTGAAGAAAAAAAATGACTCCACAAAGAGTCATGCCCTCAAGGAAACAAAAAAATGCAACAATCCTCCTCCCAGTAGTAGGTTGTGCCTTAGCTATTTTCCATAGTTATTCACGGATCTAGCTTCCAAAAAAACCATATAAAGAACACACTCTTATTAAATATTTTTCTTGGTGAAACCTGTGTAAGGATAGAGCAATCGTTCCTTTATAAGGATAAAGCCTCACAACATCTAATGAATAAATCTCAAGGGTCACTTAAAATTCATTTTAATGTCTATGCCAAGTGTAGATCGGCCTTTAACTCCACACCAAGTACAAACTGGAATCTGTTAATTTTGGTAGCTTAGACAGGTGTCTCCATTCCCAAGAAATATTTAATTAATTAATTTTTTTGGAGACTTCTAGAAAGGAGTTAGTTGTCCAGATAATTATTTAATTAATTAATTGATTCCTCTAGATACTTCTAGAATCCAAATAGTTAGGGTTGTTAGAGTCTAATTAATCTTAGCCATTGATTAAGATTAAATCATGGCCATTCATTTTTCAATGAGAAAAGTATAAAAAGGGATCAATCGGCATTTAGAGAACACACACTTGAGAAAGACTCGCAGTGATAGCAAGTAGATTTGCAATGATAGAAAATAGTTTTGCAATGATAGCAAGGGTGCAGTGATAGCATTGGAGACAACAATAGTAGAATTTCAAAAGGAGAAATTGAAGGAAGAATTTTCAGGGAAGAATATTGCCGAAGCTCTGCCAGTTAGAGGCAAGCAATTTATGTATCTCTTAATTTGTTGAAGATTTATAAAATTCCTCATCTGTAGTACTAGTTTTCCCTTTGGGGTTTTTCTAGGGACAATTTGTCCAAAAATATTGTGTTCATTATTTTGCATGTTTTCTTCTCTATTCCTATGGTTTTATTTGTGAAGTTGCAATTGTGTTATTTTTCAATATTTGTTGTGAAATAATTTTTCATAGTTAAATAATCTATATTAGAGAGGAAATTAATAATCAATAACTACAATAGAATTGTCACATGGTATCAGAGCTGATTTGAGGGTAGAAAAGGCGCAAGCACAGGAAGGAAAATTTGAGGGTTTATAAAACCCAGTTCTACCTCTTCTAATTTTTATTGTTATTATTTTTTTTATCTTTTAAGATGGCCTTAGCAGGTTTAAGAGATTAGGATAGATTGGATGGAGCCTCAAATTCTGGTGTCTGGAAAGCCAAAAAAAATTATTGTTGGAAGAGAATGGTATCAAGGAATATGTAACTAGTGTTGTAGATGTACCTACAGATCTAACACAACTCTTAGCATATAAGAAGGAAGATGCCAAGGTGAGGATGTTGATCCTTGATGGTGTCAAAGACCATATTGTTCTCTATATCACAAAGTTAGATACAGCAAAGAAGATGTGGGATGCCATTATTCATGAATCTATACCAAAATGCTACCACCAACCAAAAGCTGATTCTCAGAGAAAAGTTGAGGAATACCCTGATGAACAAGGGAGAAGATGTTACAAGTTACCTCGCCAGACTCAAACTTTCCAAGGATGAGTTAGTAGTTGTTGGAGATAAACTAGATGATGATGAGCTAGTACGAATAGCCCTAAATGGGTTTACTAAGTAGTGGGATGTCTTTGTTCAAGTTATTAATGGACAAGACACCTTACTGAGTTGGGATCGACTATGGAGTGACTTCACTCAGGAGGAGCTTAGACTAAGTCTTGTTAGTCGAACCAGTAATAAGAGTCAAAAAAGTGAGGCGGAACAAGAAAATGTTGGCCTAGCAAGAAAAGGGAGAGCGAAGAAGGGGTCGAGCAAAGGATCAAATCCACAAAGTGAGAAGAAGAAAAAGGACTTATCTAAGATCAAGTGCTATGACTGTCACGAGTTTGGCCACTATGTCAGCAATTTCCCACAAACAAAGAAGAACAAAAAGAAAGGAAAGAAGTAGATGGAAACTTCAACAAGTGCATATGAGCTCTCTAGTATAATGGAGGATGAGTTTGCACTCATAGCTTGTATGGTTACCTCAACCTCATAGGGTGTTTGGTATATAGACAGTGGGGCATCATTTCATATGACAGGATGTAGAGAGTACTTCTTCAATTATAAGGAGGACATCAGAATCCTTATTTCTATGGGGAACATGTCCAAACTCAATCCAATTGGGAAAGGGACTATTCTATTTTAGAGGGAGAATGACAAGCTAATTCCCATTCAAGATGTGTTGCATGTGTCAGGCTTTGGTATGAATCTGATTTATGTATCCATCCTTCAGGATAAAGGTTACAATGTACTCTTTAGAGGGGTAAATGTGTTGATCAAGCATAAGGATTGTAAATCACCCATAGCTATTGGAGTTAGGAGTAGTCGACTTTATAGGTTGCAGTTTGATACTCATAAGGCACTAATGAGCAACAGTAATTCTAGAGATCAAGGAGCGCTATGGCATATGAGGATGGGCCATATACATAATGGAGCACTTAAATTACTTCGTGAGACAATGATAGGTGTTCTAGAGGTGAGCACAGAGCATGATGATGTATGTAAGGGATGTGTGTTGGGGAAGTTTGTGAAAATAGCTTTTCCAAGGAGTGACACTAGATCCAAGGGTGTTCTTGATCTAGTACATTCAAATATATGTGGACCAATGCCGATGAAGTCTCTCAAAGGATAGGAGTACTTTGTTACTTTTATTGATGATTTCTCTAGAAAGACCTAGATATACTTCTTGAAGACCAAGGATGAGGTTTTCAGTCGCTTCCAAGAGTTCAAAGCTCTTGTGGAGAATTCGACAAGCAGGAAGATAAAGGTTCTTCAATTAGACAATGGAGACAAGTATAAAGGGAAAGAGTTCCAAGAGTTCTGTACCAGGGAAGGAATCAAGAGAGAGTGGACTGTTCCTTACAGTCCAAAAAAAATGGGGTTGTTGAGAGGAAGACTTGGTCTATATCGAAGGTAGCAAGGGCTATGTTGTATGACCAGGATATGCCACGTTACTTATGGGAAAGGGCATGTAGTACAATAGTTTACATATAAAACAAGGTTCCACATAAGGTATTGGGTAAGATGACACCAACGGAGGCATTCTCAGGGAAGAAGCCAGATGTCAACCACTTTAGGATATTTTGGATTTTGGCATATTGTCACATTCTAGGGCCTACATGTTCCAAGTTAGATCAGACTACAGAGAGAGGGTACTTTGTTGGGTACAATGAAACCTAAAAGGCATATCAAATATTTATTCTAGGGACCAGGAAGATTATAGTTAGGTGTGATGTCAAGTTCATGGAGGACAAGGCATTTAGGAGGTCTAGAGATCTTCCAATAGATGATCAGAGTGAGCAGCCAGTAGAAGCTCCAAGGATTGTGCAACTATATTAGGGGCAACAAAGCTCGAGTACAATTACTAGTACAATAATAGGCTCAGGTGTTGAGAGTTCATAGAGTTTGGAGCAACAAATGCAATAGATCCAAGAGATGCATTAGGGAGGCATGGAGGTTGATACTTCATCCTCTATAGTTGGCAATAGGAACCAACAACCACATAAGGATACTCAGGAGTTTGTGACAGCTCCTAGGATTAGTAGACAATTGAGACAACCAGCCAGGTATAATGACTATATGGCATTAGTTAGTTAGTTGGTAGATAGTGAGCCTTCTAGCTATTAGGAGGCCACATAGCAACAAGTGTGGCAAGATGTGATGGTTGAGGAATATAGTTTAATAGTGCATAATGATGTGTGGAAGTTTGTGCCTAGACTAACAAAAAGGGAAACTTGGTTGGATCACACTAGATCTATAAGATCAAACATGGTGTAGATGGTAGCATCGAGAAATACAAGGCTTGGTTCATGGCCAAGAGGTTCTCTCAGGAGGAGGGAATTGACTATGAGGAGACATTCACTCTAGTGGCTAGGTATACTTCTATATGAGTTGTGATCTCACTTGCAGCATAGATGGGATGGAAAATCCATCGAATGGATTTCAAGATGACATTTCTTGATGGTGAATTGAAAGAGGAGGTATACATAGAACAACCAGAGGTCTTTGTAGCACACAACAACAAAACTCACATGTCCAGATTGAAGAGAGCTTTGTACAGACTCAAGCAGGCTCCTAGGGCGTGGTATGAGCACATTGATAGATACTTGCAGAGAATGGACTTTGTGAAGAGTGAATCGAATGCTAACCTCTACTACTTGTTGGTTGGGGTTGAGAATCTCATTCTTTTTCTATATGTGGATGACTTGTTTTTAATAGGTTCACTAGGGCTCATAGGAGTGCAAGAGAGACCTTGCAGCAGAGTTCAAGATGAAGGATTTGAGGCTTATGCACTACTTTCTAGGCATGGAGGTATGGCAGACAGATGGAGAGATTTTCCTTGATAAAGGGAAATACTACATTGAAATCTTGAGGAGGTTTGAGATGGAAGATCGCAGAGCCATGTCTACTCCTATGATCATGAATTGGAAGAAGGTAGACACATCTAGGGAGAAGGATGTAGACCCCACCTTATATAGGAACTTGATTGGATCTCTCATGTATTTGGTCAACACCAGGCTAGATATATCCTTTGTGGTAAACTCTCTTAGTCAGTTCATAGTTGAGCCAAAGAGAGTGCATTGGATAGTAGAAAAGAATGTGTTGTGGTATTTACGTGGTACAATTGAGTATGGGATCAGATATGCTCGAGCTAATGGTATCAGGTTGATAAGCTATACTGACGTAGATTGGGCGGGTAGTACAGTAGACAGGAAAAGCACTTCAAGGTGTTGCTTTAGCTTGGGATCAAGAGTTTTCTCTTGGTACAACAGGAAGTAGAAGTTTGTGGCTTTGAGTTCTACATAGGCAGAATACATAGCAACTTGCATGGTGGCGTGTGAGGTGATATGGCTTCAAAAGTTGTTGATGGCCTTTTTTGGTCAGAGGGTTGAGACTACAGTGATACACTGCGACAATCAGAGTTGCATTAATCAAATTGTCTGAGAATCCAGTGTTTCACGATAGGTCTAAGCATATAGACATCAGATATCACTTCATCAAGGATTGTGTATAGCGGGGGATTGTTCAGCTATAGTATATACCTATAGATCAGCAGGTAGTAGACATTTTGACAAAGGCATTGGGCAAGGAAAAATTCATCTTCTTTAGAGTTAAGTTGGTTGTCATGCATAACACCTTCCTTGCTAAGAGGGAGTGTTAATTTTGGTAGCGTGGACAGGTATCTCCATTCCCAAGAAATATTTAATTAATTAATTTTTCTAAAGACTTCTAGAAAGGAGTTAGTTGTCTAGATAATTATTTAATTAATTGATTGATTCCTCTAGAGACTTCTAGAATCTAGTTAGTTAGGGTTGTTAGAATCTAATTAATCTTAGCCATTGATTAAGATTAAATCATGGCCATTGGTTTTTCAATGAGAAAAGTATAAAAGGGGATCAATGGCCATTTGGAGAACACACACTTGAGAAAGACTTGCAGTGATAGCAAGTAGATTTGCAATTTGATATTAAATAGTTTTGCAGTGATAGCAAGGGCACAATGATAGCATTGGGGATAGCAGCAGTGGAATTTCAACAAGAGAAATTGAGGGAAGAATTTTTAGAGAAGAATATTGCCAGAGCTCTGCCAGTAAGAGGCAAGCAATTTATGTATCTCTTAATTTGTTGAAGATTATTAAAATTCCTCATCTGTAGTACTGGTTTTCCCTTTAGGTTTTTTCCAGGGACAATTTGTCCAAAAATATTATGTCCATTATTTTGCATGCTTTCTTCTCTATTCTTGTGGTTTTATTTGTGAAGTTGTCATTGTGTTATTTTTCAATATTTTTTGTGAATTAATTTTCAGCAATCCAATAATATATATTAGATAGGAGATTAATAATCTGTAACTGCAATAGAATTTTCACCGAATCAGCGTTTGTTGCTCCATATATGTAGATTAGAGTTGATGCATGGAAGCTACTACAAACTCCTCTTCAAATGCTTTATCTTGGTTTAACCTTCTACAAATGCCTCTTCAAACAATGACTTCTCAAACACCTCTAAATCAACCTCCACAAAAGTTGGCACACTAAAAAGAAGTAAACCATAGATTCCATTCTACTACATTTTTGAAACAATACACATATCAAATTGAGCCAACAACCATTTGTAGAATTTCTCTTATATCATGTCAGAGTTTCCAAGATCTCTACATGAATTTGATAGCATCAATAAGTCTATTGAGAAATAAGAATCGCAAAGCAAGTGTAAAATCTTCATAGAGGACGAAGTGCATGTAGGAATGTGAGTTTGAGCCATTATAAGAGTGCTCAACTCAAGGTTGAAACAAAGTTGTACCAAGTGGAAAATAAGGAATTCCACGCAACCTTGAATATTTCAACTCCCTCTTCAACTGATTCATCACCACATAAGGTGGCTTAATGCATAAGGAGTAATAAATAATTAATTAAAAAATATTGTACTCTAACAAAAATTGTCGTATTATTGCCCCAATATTTAGGGATAATATTTATACATTAGAAGACATTTATTTGATTCATTTTAAATTGTTTGTATCAATTAAAAAAGTGATTTGAACCATTTTACAATACACTAGCTAATTATAGGTACCAAAAACATAATAATGCGAATTTTAATTCAAAATTAAACATCAAGAAATGATCCAAGTGCATCATATCTAAGCTATTTTTTGTATTCTACCTACCACTGTTCGTGTTCATTGTGGTTTGGATTTTGAATTCTTTTATCATTTGGGGTGGCAAAAACATACCTACATGCTCATTTATGAACAACAAGAAGGAAAAATGGTTTCCTGGTTTTAACCCAATGATAGACACTTTCAAGTTTCTTGTTTGGGTCTGTTTGCTAGGGCTACCTTTGGATTTTTGGAATGAAAATATTTTTATGATTATTTTTAATTCTTTTGGGAAATATTGTTCTATTGATAAGATCACCAAATCCATGAAGCGATTGTTGCTTGCTAGATTTTGTGTGTTAGTGGAGAATAACCTTGTTCTCCCCACTCAAATTACCTTATCTTCAAAATTTGGTAAGTGGGTACAATAGATTGACTATGAAGACTCTCAGGTTATTTTCCATTCTTGTGGTAAAGTGGGTCATGCATCCTCTACTTGCTTGCATAATAAGAAAAAACACTTTTTTGGAAAAAAAAAAGAAAAGGAAAGATGCCAGTTGTTGTGGAAGATTATGCCACTCCCTTCAAGGAGTTTCAAAATGAAGTTTTTAATAAATATCCCTCTTTACCAATGTTGTACTCCTTTGAACATTGAAACTTCAGGGTAGGAAGTTGGTTATGTATGTGGTCTTGTGTCTTCTCCTTGTAAACAAATATGACAAGATTTGTGGAAAGGAATCCTTGTATTATGATACAACATAAATCTTTGGAAAAAAAATTTAAATGGCCATGACTTAGTGTTGATTGGGCGGTGTTTCTTGATTTTTTATGCTTTATTTTCGGTTGTCCTTGTAGGACCCTAAACCTGCATTAGCTCAAAAACAAAAACCCTTAGTATTGTTAGTAAACCAAAATAAATAAAAGATCCCCTATAAGATTCATCTAATCACAAGAATAAAGCCAAAGAAACAAGTAAAACATAGAAAGGCATCATTCTAATAATCAAACTAGCATCTTATAGTGGATTGGTGCTTCTATGGAAAGAAGCCCTTTCCCAATCCTTGATTAAGCTCTATGATATGATATTTTGATGATCAAGATGATGGATAGGCAAAATCAGTTCTTCAATGAAGAGTGACTTTGCATAAGCTTTTTGGATGAAATTGTGGAGATGATTAAGGATTTGCTTGAGGATGAAACCTCTATTTGTAGATTTTCAAATGCTGAGTGTTGAAGAGGGACCAATGTGGGACTAAGAAACGGACCAATGAAAAGAGGCCACTTGTCATCATGTGAGTGGTTGATGCATGTGCAAGATTTGGGAAATGTGCCCAAGAGGGGGGAAATTTGAATTCAAATTTGTGCAATGAATGCTAAGTTTGACCTTTGGAAGGGGACATGTAAGAGCCATCTAAGAGCTCATAAATGACTTGTTGGATGTACATGTCCACTTGTTTTTGATTTCAAATTCTAGGGAATATTCCATGTTGAGTGAAAATGTTGATTTTAATAAATCCATAAATTGATTTATTGGTGCAAGTGGCTAAATCTAGAGAATACAAGTGGTGAGGATTAACATTTAATCAGGATTAATTACCTAGGATGATGATTAGGATGAGTTTGACCTCTTTGACTTAGATATTTGATTTATTTAAATCAGAAAAGGAGAAATATGAATTTGGGATTTAATTAAATAAAAGGCTTGATTTATTTAATTAAAAGGAGGGTGATGGGATCAAGTTGATTTATTTGATTTAAACTGATGACTTTAGGAGATTGATAAATAAACTTGATTTATTTGCCAAATGGATGAATATGACCTATTCGAATGCATGATGTCAATTTCACGTGTCTACATTTTTCCCCTCTTTGAAGCAATGTACTTGTTGCGTTGGTTCAAAGAATAAACTTGTCGCGATCAAAATTTAAAAAAATTCTAATTTTTTGGATGCCCCAGCAAAAAAAAGTACACTGGTACATTGCCCCCTCGAGAGATCGAGTGAAAAAATTCGATTTGAGGGTCGATCTCACGATAAAGAGGTTCAAAATGGATGGTTATGGATGATGATGCAAATGGGATGATTTTAAGATGCTTAGAATAACAAATCTATATTATCTTAAACAACTTAAATGATGATATGATGTGATGATGGATGAGATGGATGATGTGATATGCTATGATTATGAAAATGTATGATTTATGAGATGCTTAGACTAACAGATCTATATGATGATGATGATGCAAATGCAATGCATGTGAAATGATCGATGTTTCCTATTATGTATGACATGAATGATATTGTGGTATGCTGATGGTTTGTGGATGCAAGATGTATGTGTGATGGTTGCATTGGTGATGATGATGTTAGTGCGAAAAATGAGATGATGACAAGAGGATCCCACAAGTTCTTGATCTGACGAGACTTTATTAGAGATGATGATGATGATGATTTTCTTATCAAGGATTGGGATTTTAAAAGGGCTACTTACCTTATGTTTGATAACACACGTAGGTACGATGCATCAAGGTATAAAGAACCAGGATGGCGTTGTACCTAGTGTGATGGACTTTGACTCAACAAGCAGATAGGAGTATTCTTGTTCACACTTGACATACGGAAACCTTGCTAGGGCGTACCTAACAAAGCAAGTATTCACCAAGTTATTTTACAAGAACGTCCAACAAGCACAGCAGACAACAGATAATGATCGTTGCCCCATTCCTATCTCTCTAAATCCTTCATTCGGATATCATCGAGAGGTCCTTGGAATGAGCGCAATAAGATAAATCAAAAGAAAAAGATCAAGTACGCAAACAAGTCAATGTTCTTCATATCTTCAGCCAAAGGGATGTGTTTTGATAGGATAAAAATCCAAGTGATATCCAAAATGATGCCCATTGTCGGAACGATATATCCTAGGACATACATTGTATAGGATGATGATGGTTTGATAAGTTGATTGATAGGTTATTGATAAAAGGTCAATTGATATGTTTGCGACTGATCAAGAGTTTGATTTTGCATTTAACGATTTGTTGTTTCGATTTTGATTTTATGATTGAAGCTTGCTTTTGCTAATTGTTGTGATTGTTTATGTTTGTGTTGCCAAAGGATGAAGGTGACGATCAGTTTATTATGGATGATTGATTATTACGGGTGAAAGCGAGACGAAATGGGTGGATTTTTTTAGATATTTGGATGTTTTTGATGTTTTTGGAATGTTTTGAGGCTGTTTTTGGTGTTTTTGAGATTTTACAAATGTTTCAATTTTTTGATTTTTCGAATTTTTTGGATTTTGATGTTTTTCAAATGTTTTTTGATTTTGATGTTTTGAATGTTTTGTGTTTTGTGTTTTGAATGTTTTGGATTTTGATGTCTCGATCAAAGATTAGCCTTTCCTACATTTAAGCTCAAAGACGACGTAGTTTGAATTCAATGTTTTTGACATTTTTCTGATTTTTGTGTGTTTTGGATTTTTGATATGTTTTGAATGTTTTGTGATTTTGATGTTTTGAATGTTTTTGGATTTTGATGTTTTTGAATGTTTTTGGATTTTGATGTTTTGAATGTTTTGGATTTTGATGTCTTGGGGCTGATCAAAGATTAGCCTTGCCTATTTTAAGCTTCGAGAGATGGCGTAGTTCGGATTCCATGTTTTGATGTTTTTTCTAATTTTTATGAATGTTTTGGACTTTTGATGTTTTGGATGTTTTTTGGATTTTTTGATTTTCTAATTTTTTTTATTTTCGCATGATTTTGACAATTTGGATATGTGTGATGATATCAGTGCTCTGTTTAGGGTTTTTGCTAAAAAACCAAGCTAAGGTTGATTGATCATATCGGTGGATTGATGATGATGATAACATTGTTAAGGATACACAACAATGCAAGGATTTGATTGATCAGGATTGATGATGATAACATTGTCGAGGATACATGACAATGCAAGGATACCGTTAAGCAACACAAGGATTGGGAAAGATATCCCCAAGATGATGATGTTTTGATTGGATTTGATTGATCAGGATTGTTGAAGCTTGATTTGGAACAAAAGATGTTTTGGATGATTTGATGTGACATTTGAAGTGCAACTTAGGTGCAACTGACAGCGATTGTTGGGATTGATGTTTGATGAAAGATGAAGCTTGATAAGGGATGTTTGTTCGTCAAAATATGCCATGGGCTAGTGATTTGGATTTTTGGATCACAAATTCTTTGACCAATTTAATTTTACATTTTCCAATGTTCAGATCACCACATAAATTGGAGGATATAAATCAAGATTTATTCCCGAAGGAAGATATAAATACCTGCCCCCAATGTCTAGCAATGTATGGAATATGATGGATGAATGCTCAGATAGGTGTACGGATGGATGGATATGGATTATCTTGTGATAAGATAAGGTGTTTGGATCAAGGAAGCTCATTCGAATAGTGCTTCATGGCTCAGATAATGCTACATAGGATAGGATCAATGAAAATGACCCATGTCAAGATGTTTACCATAAGCAAGTGTAAAGTGTGCCCCAAAATTTTATCAAGATCAAGATCACTTGGATGATGGATGTAGATGGATAAAAATGGATGGGATTAATGGCTATGGATGGATGGATTTATTGTGGATAAGATGGATGGAATGCTTGATTTATTATGGATGGGATGATATGCTTTCACCTGAAGTGGCGCACATAGATGATCGATTCCACACATGACGCCTATTTTTCAGGTTTTCATCATGGTCTTTCCCAAAGCGCCGCACATGCGGTTTTCACTAGAGGGTGATTTTTCTCTTTACTGTTTCCAATCCTTTTTCTGATTTTTTTGGATTTTCATGTTTTTTAATTTTTTTGTATTTTTTCTGAAAGATTTTAAGCTCATGCTGAATCACCAGGTGTTGCTGATGTAGATGCTTCTGTCATAATGTGACATCGGTATCCTACCTGAAGAAGTTATTTTGCTAAGATACGTGCACTTGAATGCAATTTTTGGAATTCTTGATCTGCTTTGTCGATACCGGAGTTAACTTTGTCTTTGTGCACACATCGCGATAGAGTGCCTTCTAAATCCTTATGATGAAGGGTTGTCGCCAATAGATGGTCAATGTGAGAATTGGATATTATGCGTGGAGGCATGGATGGAGCGTGTTTAGGGATAAAAGATGGATTGGTTGACAGTTTGGAATCTTTGACTCTCCAAACTTGGGAAGATGAGCAATGATGGGTGGATATGAAAGTGTGCATGGAATTAGGACCAACTGCTTGATACACTTTGTATGTCAGTTGAAAAGCCTACTTTTTCTTTTGTGGACATCTTTGATGGATACTTTTCCCTTTTTGATTTTACCCCATAGTTCCTTTGACTAATGGAGTTTGATAGGGATAAGCTTTCTTTGTATGTTTTGGTATCCATTTGTATTTGATTTGTCCATTATGCTTCTCAGCTTCTTTTGCTTTGATAACGTTCTTCGTACTTTGATTCAATTCTTTCTTATGACGTTGGTCCCAATTCATGGATGGGGTGATGGGTGAATGAAGATTCATGGCATGGCTGGTTGTAGTATTGGCACTAGTTTCATCATAAGGACTCTTTGTGCTCCCTATGTTGATGTTTTCTTGAGACGAAGTTGCCCCCAGTATGGTAGAAGTACTACCTTCATGCTTTGATTCTGCTTGTTCCGAGAGCTTTTGTTTAGAATGAATTCTCTAATAAATGACCACCGTAGGTGACATTATTTCCATTTGCTGCTATGCTAACTCTGGATGTTCTATCTGACTTGTTTCTTTGAGCGGATAATGCTAGATATCTTTATTCATGATGTCCTCAATCTGAGTTTGGGACATATTTGATCTTGATGTTGACAACTCATTTTGACTGTAGGAATTGATAATCTTCTCTTTTTGTGTAACAAAATTTTGTTCTAGATGAAGATCATCTACGTGTCCATCCATAGAAAGCATCTCATGGGTGGATAGAGGGGTATGTGTTACATGGATATGATCATCTTGCATAGATAAGAGAGTGTCCATTAGATTGTTGTAGTATCTTGAAGATACAAATTCTTGATCTTGAATGATTTTGGAGTTGCTTTCGACATGCTTTGGATCAAGTTCCTGACATGGGTCAGTTTCAAAGGATGGATTGCTTATAAAAGGTTCTTGGATGTCTTCATTAGGCATGGGAAGTGGCTTAATATCCTCTTGATCTTTGAGTGGACTTGGATCAAGTGTCAAGTTTAGGGTTCCTTTAGTATCTATAACCATGAGGTCAAAGGGTGTCAATATGTCTTGGAAGGGACCATTGCTAGACCTTGGTGAAAGACATTGGTCATGCTTTGGAATAAATTCTTGAGATATGTCCTCTAACTCATAAGACAATGTAGAGACATTTTCAACATGATCATAGGTCAATGGATCGTGCATTATGTGGATAGGATCAAACAATCCTAACACTCCTTGAAATAGATCACTAAAAAGTGGCTCTTGATGTATGGTGAGTTGATCATCGTGGAAACATCTTCAAGGTGCTCATCGATGGAGAGATCTTGATCATTGTTTTCCACAATTGTGGTGGAGGGATTTCCAATGTCTTCAACCATAGAGTCAAGTGATGTTGACATTTCTTGAATTGGATCTTTGTTGGGTATTTTTGGTAGATTTTGATCATGATTGAAAAGTGACTCTTGACCTATGTTGATTTGATCTTCGGACGAGATAGAACATCTTCAATGTGCTCTTTGATGGATAGATCTTGATCATTGTTCTCAACAATTGTCATTTTTTGTGTTTGTGCTTGTGTTTGTTGGGTAGCTTGAGAGGCTTGGGAAGCTTGGGTAGCTTGAGCGGTGTGGGTAGCTTGAGTGGCTTGTGGAGCCACCTGATATTGTTGAAGCGCTTGTTGGTAGGCTTGATGTGCTTTTAGTGCGATGTTACGATATTGACTTATTGCACTTGGTTTCGGTGGTAGTGGTGGTGTATTTGGAATCGTGTTGGATGTGGTGACAAGTTGTTGAGATACGTTTGGAGCAATCATGGTAGTGAGGGATTGAGATATGATGGGTGTGATAGGGGTGATAGGTCTTTGGGAGACCATACTTTGATTTGTCGGATTTGATGTTTTCATTTGATTGGATACCATCTGTTGATGCGATGTCAATGGTATATTCAAAAGATTTGATGTGATGGATTGATTGGTGTTAGGTGGATTGATTTGGATGGAGTGATTGGTGCTAGGTAAGGGGGGAAACCCTAAACCAAGGAATGATGTTGATATGGGTAATGGTGGTGGAGATGTCTCTTGGTGCAATGACTCAACTATTTTGGTAAGTGCAGCAATTTGATCTCGCCAAATTTGTTCTTGAATTCAATCTTGGCTTCCTTGATATAGTTGATTTGGCTTTTGTTTAAGCAGATTTGGAGTGTGTACTTGTGCTTGATTTTGGACAATGTTTTGATTTGGGATGACACTCAGATTTGGCATGATAGGCTGAATTTGACCATTGTTCATGTTTGGAATATTCGTATGATTTGCAAATGTATCTATCCCAAAGTTTTCCAGATTCATGTTTCGAAAACTTGTGCTTTGTACATTCTCATTTGGCTTGTAGGGATTTGGTAGGATGACATTGTTCGTTTGAAGGCTCATGCTTTGATTGTTCAGTTGACAGACTTGGAGGTTTGGATTTGGATCTAGCATCAGGAAATGTGTTCCAATCTTTGATTTTGGCATACTCATACTTGTTGTCGCATTGACATTTGTAGAAGGTAATAATCCCATGTATGGTTTGCATAGATGTGAGTGTTGATAATCAATCGGCGTTGTAAGGCTTGGATGGCTTAGTTGACTTGGGTTACTCATGATGTATGGATCAAGTTTATATTCCACGTTCCTCTTGTGTTTTGACCTTGTTACAAAAGTGACCTCAAAGGTTCTTAGGACTTAATGATGAGATGAAGGATGAAATGTGCGATTGATATGAGTGTTGAACGTTTAGGGACTTTGGATCAATGCTAGACTTAGGGTTTGATTTTGATTAGTTTGATTTGGATAATGAACTTGTAAACCCTAAAATGTAAGATGTTACCTTAGGATTAACTTGTTCAAAGGATTTCTAATTCAACTAGAGGTATGAGAAAGGATGCATTCCCATACTCCTAACTAAACAAGGTGATTTAGATTTTGATGATTTACCTAAGTCTAGAATGATGTTTTCAAAAGCTCTAAACTTGTTTGGTGGGATGGGTTTTGATGAATGTTTGGATGGATGAAGTGTTTTATTTTGGTCCTAAATGAACCTAGGAAGAACTTGTTTACTAGACTAAGATAGTGAAGAACATGCCTTTCTCTAAGAGTAATTTCAAAATCAAAAGACCAATGTTTGCATGAAAACCATATGACCAAAAGATGCCAAGAACATATGTGGGGTCCAATTGATTTAATCTTTGCTTAATGGATTCTTTTCACCACAAACACACTCTTTGATTAGGTTTTCAACTGAATGTCCAATGTCCTAATTCCCTTTCATCCCACAAAGTGCATTATGCGGAAATCAAGGAAATCAAAGCAAAGGTTGCCTAAAGTTGACTTTAGTAGAAGCAAATTGAGATGAAATCCAAATGTTTAGAAGCCTCTAAGGATACGAATCCCAAGGGAAAGCAATAACATGTGAATTTGTTCAAGGATATTTGCCTCTCCTAAAGGGTTTGCAATTTTGATGATTCGTTGAATGTTGGTTTCCCAATGTTTTCGATTAAAGAACTGTGTTTTCAAACCACAAGCAATATGACATCCTAGCTCAATTGGTACATTTTTCTTAGTGGGCTTGCCTCATGCCCTTCGTAGAAGAGATGATTTTACATGCAACCAAGGAAAGAGTATAAAGGTATGTTAAGAATGAAGTCTTACCCTCTATACTTCAACCAAGATCGGACATGGCAAGTAACTTCTTGGAATCCAAGTTCCAATGCACCACTTTGATAAACTCGCTCAATGGATTAATAGGCCACTACAAACAAGGGTTTTATTTTGGACTTTTCATTCATGGAGATTGACCCATATGGCAAGAGTCCCCTTTCGGATCCATCTTGTCGGAATCAACCGCGTGATACTGTCATTTCTTCCAATACCCACATTTATATCCCGGCTGGAAATACTCTTGGCTTTAGAGTGTTACCGGTTGAGTCGTTCCCTTGGGTGAGTACTTTTTCCCCAAGGTAGGCCCTCTAGGATAAATAATAGTAAGAAAAGAAAAAATTTGTAACTCGATCAATCTTTGACAACTCAAAGAAAGAGAATATACATGATAATGCTCTACTCACACTCGCACAAGATGTTCAATTTTAAACCCAAATCAAAGTGTGTATGGGAAATTATTTATGCAACTTAATGTCACCAAAAGCCTTTTGATTCTCAAGATCGCCATGAGGCGCGAGAGAAGCGCATACGTCTTTTGGTGATATTACTTTGTGTAAATAATTACAAAACAATAAAGACACACATTCATTTTATCCTTCAAAGCAATGATTCGATTCGTTTTAAGCACCAATGGAAAGATGAAGATTTGTCTGCTCAATTTGTTTAGCCCAACAATAAAGACTAGTCAACTTCTAGGGTTCAATTTTTAGACCAACTTTGAAAAGAAACAATGATGTAGTTGGTTTAAAACAGAAAATTAAAGTAGTAAATGGAGGCTCCAAGCATTTAAAAATTCTTTTATCAAGTTCAAGTTAAGTGTTTAATTTTCTTCAACTCCAAAAGTCTTCAAATATTGCTTCCAATGTTTAAATGTTGCAAGCTTTATGTGCAAACGAAATCCTTCCTGGAAGATAAAGACATATGAGAATTAATTGTTAAGAAATAAATATTGAAAGAAATCAATTTCAATGGATGTGCTTTCAAAAAAATCTAAAGATGATCGATAATCCTTCATTCTATTTTCTAGCAAGGTGAGATTGTAAGATGCAAAGACATTCTATCTACAAGCCCTATTAAAAATAAAGAACATTTAACAAGGTCACACAATACTAGAAAATGTCAGCCTAATTTATTCCCCTCCTATTTGATACCCTTGGATTTGAAAAAAATCCTCTTAATTAAAACTCACACAAGCTCCTAAAGTTGCCACTTTCAATTAATGCATTAGTCAAATATAAAAACAACCTATCCCATCTAAGACCATCGCTTCCATTTAATGCCTAGTAAATAGAAGCAAATGTGAGTTTTAATTTTGAGATCTATAAAATCATTTTCAAAACTTACAGCGTATATGATATGATTAGTTTTTCAAAGGGTCAACATAATGCGTCATCCATGAAGACTAAAAGTTGAAACATTAAATGCACATATATACAACCACAGAGATTAAATGCACATAAATGCGTTCTGATTGGAGTCTCCAAATGTTGAAATCCTCTAATGGAAATTATCCCCAAGCGTGATAATCATCCATATGGCAGAGAATCTTTCCCTCGAGATCTCCCTGATTTGGCATCATCCTGCCAAATCCTAGCCTCGATGGCATACGACCTATATAGAGAGCAGCAAGTTGGAGACATTTCATGCTTTGAACCGGTGATCCCTGCTCTCTGTGACCAACTCATTGGCCACTTCTTCGGTATCCACTTACACAAGCTCTGCTTTTGCTACGACCTCTGCTACCAGTGCAGCTATGATGATGAGACAATAGAAGCTACTGTGGCCAGCTTTCTCAACAACGTGGACCCATCAAGTATTTGCTTCCAATGCGGCCTCAGGGACAGTCATATATACTTTGAAAAAAAGTAGAATTATAGGCACCCAGTCAAATTTACAAGATATGTCTCAGGTAGATAAGCACATGTTAGCAACATAAATACACAATAAATATAAGTGGTAGTGAATATGTGCAAGACTTCTAGGAACCATCAAGTAAACATCAGACATCCAAACTGTAGTATATGACTTAAATACGCGCATGTTGCATTGAGGGGCACTTTCTCTGTATTGTTCTTCATTGTTTTGGGTTGGAAACCATGGTGCAGGATGGTAAAAGGACTGATAAAGTGCATTAAATGACATGTTGGAAGCTAGTCGACATTAACCTGCACTCCATCATTTCGCTAAACATGGAGTTACACCAATTGGAAAGACAATTTATTGTTTTTGATTCCTGCAAATGGATCTCAAAGCTCTTCCTCTAAATCAAACACAAACAAAAACATGGAAAAACCTTGTTGAGTAACAGAATAGACAATTTTGATAGATAATTATGATCATTTCTACGCTTGCTTATTTGTAACATCTCTTCATATATTGATGAGAAATCTAACTACTATCAGCCGCTAAGGTAAGTATTTGAATGCAGATGGTTGAATGGCTTTGAACGCTACAGCTTCTAGGGCTTGGAGCTGTCTCTTCATGAATTTAACATAACGAATCACCTGTTCCAACATGGAGATAGTGTCCATTTTAGTGCCTCCAGGAACCAGAGCCTGCAGAAAACTCATTCTTATAAAAGCAACATGGATTTCAAAGAGACATGGTGCATGTTTTTAGACATAAGCAGCATAGAGTATCATTAAATAGTAATAGCAATAGTGCCTATAGCTGGACAGAACTACTTTTTCTTCACATTTTAATCATCCTTTTGAAATGATAAGGCTTATACCAAGGAGAAAAAAAAATGTACATGAGATTAATGTATAGGCCTAGGATAGGAAAAAGCACGTTTTACTACCTCTTAGAATAGTCTACAGAAAAAAGAAAAAGAAGACTGACTTCATCGACTTGAATGAGTGGGAACTTAGCATACCACATGAGAGGAGCAGTGAAGAGTAATGACACTCTTGGTGTAAAGTACATGAATAGAAAGAAAAGTTCCTACTGATTTATGAGAATAAACTGTCATAGCAAGCTATGCGGCCTCAGTGAATACATATGCAATGAAGTATGAAGAAGAAAAGACTGACATAATGCAATCACAATAAAAGGTACAAGAAGCAATTCCACCTATTCATGATAAGAATCCATCATTAATTCTAACAGATTTTAACTCCTGCACAGGGAATACAAGTTTAAATATGATTCATTCTCTATTTAATGCTAGCGTACAACATATTAAAAGTCAGAAACATTCATAAAAAGTCAGACTTCGCCCTCCTAGCACCATTTTTAGGACCCTAAATCTGCATTGGCTCAAAAAAAAAAACCCTTAGTATTGTTAGTAAACCAAAGTAAATAAAAGATCCCCTATAAGATTCATATAATCACAAGAATAAAGCCAAAGAAACAAGTAAAACATAGAAAGGCATCATTCTAATAATCAAATTAGCATCTTATAGTGGATTGGTGCTTCTATGGAAAGAAGACCTTTCCCAATCCTTGATTAAGCTCTATGATATGATATTTTGATGATCAAGATGATGGATAGGCAAAATCAGTTCTTCAATGAAGAGTGACTTTGCATAAGCTTTTGGGATGAAATTGTGGAGATGATTGAGGATTTGCTTGAGGATGAAACCTCTATTTGTAGATTTTCAAATTCCAAGTGTTGAAGAGGGACCAATGTGGGACTAAGAAACAAGCCAATGAAAAGAGGCCACTTGTCATCATGTGAGTGGTTGATGCATGTGCAAGATTTGGGAAATGTGCCCAAGAGGGGGGAAATTTGAATTCAAATTTGTGCAATGAATGTTGAGTTTGACCTTTGGAAGGGGACATGTAAGAGCCATCTAAGAGCTCATAAATGACTTGTTGGATGTACATGTCCACTTGTTTTTTATTTCAAATTCTAGGGAATATTCCATGTTGAGTGAAAATGTTGATTTTAATAAATCAATAAATTGATTTATTGGTGCAAGTGGCTAAATCTAGAGAATGCAAGTGGTGAGGATTAGCTTTTGATCAAGATTAATTAGCTAGGATGATGATTAGGATGAGTTTGACCTCTTTGACTTAGATATTTGATTTATTTAAATCAGAAAAGGAGAAATATGAATTTGGGATTTAATTAAATAAAAGGCTTGATTTATTTAATTAAAAGGAGGGTGATGGGATCAAGTTGATTTATTTGATTTAAACTGATGACTTTAGGAGATTGATAAATAAACTTGATTTATTTTCCAAATGGATGAATATGACCTATTCGAATGCATGATGTCAATTTCACGTGTCTACAGTCCTATCATAGTTTTTCTTCATTTTTCTTTGTTGTTTGGTTGTTCCTTCTATTATGTCCCTTGGGTTCTATTTTTTAGTTGTCTCGTCATTGTTCCTCTGGGATGTTCCTCACTATTTTTTTATGCATAATGCTATAACTTTCTCTTTATGAAAGGGTCAAGGCCCTTTCAAAACCCTACTTTCTTAATTAAAAAATAATTAAAAATGGGAAGGAAGAGGTATGACCAAGATCTTTGAAATAAAAATAAGGTGGTCGGGCATTATTGATAATTTTTTAAATGTTGCAACAAGTTTTAGGTGGGATTTTTGGGAATGAAGTTTTTAAATTTTGGGATTTTCACTATAAGAAAAAAAAAATAGAAAGACCGTAGACAAAGAAAGGATATAAGAAGAACAACAAGATAATCTAGAAGAAAGATGAAGTCATAAAGGAAAATGGGGCATGTGATGGGCAAAGAAGAGGAAAGAGGAAAACAAAGGAATCCTAGAGTTTTCATAGTTCTATTTGAGGATTTATATATAAAGTACCAAAAATATATGCATTATGGTAATTGGTGAAAATTTTGAAGAATAATTAGTGTGATTTTGAACTAGGGGATTAAATTCTAAGCAATGTCTTATCATATGCATGCATATTGGGGATTTTTAAATAAAAAAATATGACCCAACATATCACTTTAGTATTAAAGAGAAAGTGGGATATTTTAATTAACTTGATGTGGATTGGTATTGTAGGTTAGGAAGCATGTGAAAAGGGTGACATATTTATAAGTCAGATTCCAAATCCTCTACAAATCAATTTATATTTAAGTGAAATCTTGGAAAAAATATTCATTATGATGGTATTTCTTAGGTAATGAATACATCATTTTTCTATGACATATACTCTTAAATTGTTATGTTAGAACCTCAAAATTCCAAGGGAGGAATGTAACTTCTTAATCCCAACTCTAATGTATTTGATAAAGGAAATGGTAATCACATGAACATTGCCCAAGTTTAGTATGATCTTATACAAGTTTATTAAAATCAATTATTGGAAACCTTTTGGTAATTCCATGAACTCACCTAGAAAAATTATCAAGTATCTCTAAATCCTTTTCATTACAATTTAGATTAATTTTTATACTATAATTAAGATATTTATTATTAAGGGGATTCACTATTATAGTTTATATTGCAAGGGTTTATGGCTGAAATGTATAGTTGCTTTTAAATATTTTTTTCTAGAGGATGGCATATTTTTCATAGTTCACTTAGCTTTTCTACATTGATATTTTAATGTATGGGATGCCAATAAATATGAGTATTGAGTTATATATAGGTACACATAGTTCCATTGATTGGAAAGGTACAAAAACTAAGGGCTACTAACTCTCAAATTTGTAGGCCCATATACCCAGACTATGAACCAATCCTCAAGGCTAGAAAACTTGTCAACAAGCAAAAGGGGAAAAATCTCATCAATAAAATATGGACTATGAGAGGCCAATGCTTGAGAGTGGATGGTATCTCTTTTAATTTAGCTCAACTAAATCCAAGAGGGTGCTCCAAGGGATATCTTTGATAATGAAATTTTGGTTAAACCAAAATTAGTAGATATACCCAATGTATGATACCCCAAGAATTTTTATGAATCTTATGAAATAGTAGATACTCACAATACCTCTTATCAAGATAAACATAGAATATAGGGAGACCTAAAAAATGTACCACTTATAACCTCTAACAATGTTAAACTACACTCAATGCATAGATTTAAAATAAAAGTACATAGTGTAGATCTCTAAAAATGTTTTTTAAATAACTCATAAATGATATATTGCCAAAGAAATGGGGTGTACACTACATAGGGGAAGCCTAATACTGAAAAAATAGAAAACAACACAATTATTGGTAAAATATTTATCACTAATCCTTCCAAATCAATGCTTACTCCATTGGGGACAAATTTAAAGTTCATAAAGGAAAAGATACAATACATGAAACTGAAAAGAATTCTAATGTTTACATATATTGATATTATAGAAAATAGAAGCCTTAGCTATCAAACCATTCTTATACATTCATCATAAACTTAAAATAACTCATATACACTAAGGAAGGACTACTACGAGGCTTTTTAAACATTTTATAAATTTATTGAGTCGCCCAATCCTAGAGTATATAGACCAAAAAATGTGATAAGAGGGCTCTAGAAGAATTAAATATTTATGAGATTCTAATCAATAATGGAGACAACTATCACCATAAATATTATTCATTAATTTAGATCTCCCATAACTCATCTAGACATAATTTTTCCTTTACAAAACTATAATATTATATGAATTAAATCCCAAAAGGAAAAAATAGTGATTAAAAAATAAATTGGTTCAAAAGATCAACCTTGAATACATATTAAATCTATGCTTATATAGCATTCAAATATATTACTCTCATGCACAAAGTAGAGAAGTAACACCGTGAGCTACATTAACATTTATATTTTTCATAATAAATGCACAACTATAGGCATGAGAAATATACTTGCATACAGAGAAGATATTATTTAGATTATTTGCAAGATATAATGAAGAATAGGACAAGGTTATCTCTACCAATTCAAGTAACCTTAATCATTTATATATCTTTTTTTAACGTCATGAATTACAAAAAAAACATAAAACTCCTGCTCGATGGCTGGTCGCTTCGGTTCAAACGGCTCCCCCACATTTTTAAAATATTTTTTCCGCCTCTTTGGATCTAGTCACATGCTACCTAGGTTAGTGGGTTCACCTCTTGTGTCTCCTGTGTGTGACCTCGTGGTGGACCTTTCTACTACAGATGGATATTTTCTAGGTGAAGACGAGTCTGCTTCTACGGATGCTTTGAAATGCCCCCTATTGTGACCTCTGGTTTTGCCAAGGCTATAGGTTCTTTTGTTGAGGCTATGTGGTCTAGTTCTGGTCGTGAGAGGTGCCCTCTTCTGCATTCGTGTGTTGCTCCAGTAATCTCACTTGGTCAAGAGGTCTCAGATTACATTGAGTATTTCTCTAAGCTAGGCCTTATTTGTAGGTTTTGTATATTTTGGCCTTCTCTTTTTTATTTACATCTTTGGATTTCAAAGCGATGGAAGCCTTTGGTGTAGGGTAGGATTTACCTTTCTGCTAGAGGTTTCCTTATTGTTTGTTTTAATTCTGTTGAGGCTAGACAAACTATCTTAGATCATGGTATGTGGGATTGGGACTCTCATCCCCTTTCTTTAAGACCTTCGGTTCATTCTTTCAACCCTTTGAAAGAACCCCTTAATGTTATGCTTGTTTGGGTGAGATTGCCATATCTTCCCTTATAATTTTGGTGACCTTCTACTTTTGAGGGCATTGGTAATGCTTTGGGTTGGTTCTTGAAAGTGGATATATCTTCCAAGAACTTTACTCACACCTCTTTTGCTTGGATATTAGTGGAGATTGATTTATCTCAAGCATTACTTGGTGAAGTTGTGCTTTAGGTTAATGGTTGGTCTTGGTCTTAGCTGGTGGACTATGAAGGAATCCCCTTTCACTAAAAATGTTGTTTTGATACTAGTCACTTGGCTTGAGACTTCCCTCGTGGCACTCATCATGTTTCTTCCTTAACTTGGTGTAAAAATGCTCTCCATGAACATTTAACTATGCACCCTGATGTTGATTCTTCTTCAGATGACAATAATTCTTTCCCCCCTTCCCCTTTTATACAACAGAATAATCTTGGTGATGTTGGTGTTGCTTCTCCTTTGCTTATGATGCTCTATTTGTGGACATGTCGGCTCCTTTTGTTGTGTGTGTAGCTTCCTTGGAACCCCTTACTACCCCTGATCTACCTACTCCACCAGCTCTGTGTGTGTTGCTTGTAATGCTTCTCCTAAAGCATATTTTGCTCCACTAGTTTGTTCCACTAAAGGGGACTCCTCCCCTTCTGATTCAAATAATCTTGTTTCAAATTTATCTTGGACAATAGTGCAATGAAAGAAGAAATTTAAGAAGGCTAATATTTTATGTAACAAGCCCTTGGAGGCTTTAGTTCCTAGCTCTAGAGATTGAGTTGTTTTTTTCTGGATTGTTTCCTTTATTTTTGTTGTTCTAGCCTAGTTGCTTCTGATTGGTGGCTTGTTTGGCCAGTCTGTTTTGTCAGGCTATGCTATCAAGTTGTATGCTTTGTGTAGGATTAGGGCCCTTCCCTACTTATCTTATCAAAAACATCATGAATTACCTCTTGGGAATTCTTCTTTCACCTTATATATAAATGATTGGCATAGATAAGTACTCCATTATCTTCTTCCCAACCTCTTCTAATACTACATTTGATAGAGTATTCAAATAGAGTATAATTTATAGTCTATTATGATTACAATTTATTTGGGAAATCTATTAGACAATCCATCTCTACCTTTCAATTAGATTCTATCATTTATTTGCGAGTGTTATTTCTTGCCTTAGTGTTTATTAGCCTTTTGCAAGAATCCTTAATAAGATATATATTCTATGAGGAATAGGGCATGGAAAACTATCAAATTAAAATTTTAAGGATTTTTATCAAATGTTGTAGATACATAAAACCTAGAAATCATATACCCAAATAGGGATGTATAAGCAAGGAACATGAACTATTTGACAAAATTCCTTAAATAAATGTGTGTAGAATATGGATTCACAAAGGAGTCACTTAAAATATTTGAAAAAATGCCCAAATGAAATGTAGTTTCATAGAATGGCTTGGTCATTGCAAGACATGAATAAAATGGATGCCTCAATATATTAATGTAGTTTAATGGAATACCACTATCTATCATTATGTAATTTAGATAGACCTGTTGTTTTGTTATTTTATTTTATTTTCAACAATTATAATGCTATTTGCTACAATATTATGTTGACCAAATTGTTAATCATGGAGTTGAGTGGAAATTGGTGGAGAGATTGAATGATAACGACCACCACTTAGTTTTTCTACCCTTAGATTAATTTAAAACTTTAGAATGGTGTAAGGATGAAATTTAAAAATTAGAATAAAAATTTAACCATTATAATAATGATTAGAATATAAGGAGAGATTTAAATTAAAGTTAAGCAACAATTTAAATGTAATCATGAGGGCATCAAGTAGGATAGTTATGGTTAATTTGATTGATATATTATTAAAGATATGTTATGAAGAAAAGAATCCAATGAAATAAAGATAGATAGGCCCAGGAACCATGTAAGAATTCAAGACTTAGAGTGTGTGAGATAAGCCTAACAACATGCATGAGGTTTATACTTGTATTTTTTATTTTCTAGATAGTTTCATGGAATTAAATAAATGTAGTGATAAGATTAAAATGCATATTTTTCCTTAAAATAAGAGCTCCATGTTTATAGCTATAAATTTTTAGGGGTAGTGGAGAGGAAGCATAAAAGTTCCCTCCACCATAACTTAGAGATTTTTTTTTTTTGGTAGTTTGTATACCCTCTTCATTTTTAATATAAATTTATATTATTATGTAGTTTTTATAATTTATCATCTTTCTTTTCTACTTGAAAATTTTGAACACAAAGAATTTAAAATTTCATGAGACCCCTACTTTAAAACAAACTCCTATTTTATTTTTTCTAAAAACCACCCTCTTAGAATTTCACCAAACCCCTATCCATGATACACACCACACACACATACACAAACAGACACACACAGACACACACATGCTTGTATGTATATATATTTCTATATATGTATATATATATTAAACACAAGAATACATTTAAATTTTAGCTCAAACGGGTAGTAGAGTTGGCTTGGGAAGTGGGTTTGCTCCCCATTGGTCTTGGGTTTGACTCTGCTTTCGGGTTTAAGAGGTGAGAATTCTTGTGGCCAGGGGATCTCACCCATAGGGGACTAGTCTCGCTCTAGCTCGCCTTAGGTACCCAAGGTATGGGTTGTTGTGCCACTGGGCTGGGTCACTAGAATACCCCTATAGTATAAAAAAAGAAGAATACATTTGAATTTTATCAAATACATAAATATTTAAAAAAACACAAAACTATTTCATTTACCACATAGATACATACATTTTAATTTTAATGTAAAAATTATTTCATTTTATGAATTTTTATTTATTTATAATAAAGACTTTTATTCTTTCCAACAAAACCCCCATGAAATTTTACCAAGCCCCCATCCATGAATATATATATATATATATATATTCACAATCATTTTTATGAATAATTATTATAATAGCAATTTTTAATTATAAGTACAAATACTTAATCAATTATTTTATTTTTTCATATATTTAAGTTACTATAAATAAATAAATAGAAGAATATATATATATATATTCTTTTCATAAGCACTTGTTATTTTTGTATGTAACTTTATTTTTATTTTATGAGATGTTTCTCCTTCTTATCATTAAATTATATTTTTAACAAGAAATCAAAATCATCAAATCTATAAAATCCCAATATTATCTTTAACACCAATAATCTTTATCTACGTAAATATTTTAATTGTTTTATTTATTAAAATAAAATAAAGTATGATACTACATATCTTAAAATCAATACATGAATCAATAAAAAGTAATATTATTGATTCATTATTATTGATTCATGTATTTAGTATGAAACAACCGAATGCTTTGTTTTATTTAGTATGAAACAACTGATTTAGTTGTTTCATACTAAATAAAACAAAGCATTCGGTTGTTTCAATACTAAATAAAAGAATTCGGTTTTATTTAGTAAAAAGTCGAAACAACCGATGGCTCATACTAAATATAAAATCAGACATTCCTTACAATAATATTTTTTTTAAAGGAAGGATATACTTGACGTCCTCCTATAAATTATGTTGTCTGCAACAAAATTATTGTTAGTCGTACTGATTTTGATGTGCAATTGCACCAGGTTGGCTCGAAAGGTAATTGGAGTGGGTGCGAAAATCAGAAAAAGAGATCAAGACCCCACCCACTCTCCTCTGTATATTTTTGTTCCTTCTCTTTTTTAGTCTTAAAAGGATAAAACTGGATGTGAAAATATTTTAAATTTATTCCATCGGTTGTACTATCCTGATTTATTTATTTGTACGCGAGAAATGATTATATGCCCACTTTGTTCAAACTGTATGGTGGTTTTGATGAATAAATAAATTAGGCCGCCAGACAAATGCAACTGCCCAGAGTCCAAATATACTTCTTATTGTCTGCCACATTGCCGTGGTGTGCAGCCAATTCATAAGAGTATCTAAAGGTACTAGGGTAAAGTATCTTATATTTATGTCTTTTAGGAGAATCATTTTGTTCCATGCTTTGTTAATCAAATTTTAATAGTTTTTTCAAGTGATATTACAAAGGTGAAGTAGCTTATATTTATGTTTTTATAGGAGAATCAATTTTTTCAATATTTTGTTAATTTGTATTACTGATTATTTAATAGTTTTTCAACTGATATTATTAGTTTATTGGTTTTGATGTAAGTAATTAATGTTTTATTTACCATCTTTAAATTCTAAATTATACCTTTAAAAATATTTTGAGATAATCACAAACAATTTTTTACTTCTTTTGGTCTTAGTTGTGATCTTGAACATTGATGAAAAAAGCAATTTTGTTCATTATTTTCATCTTGTTTAAACATCAATTGTTTCTAGATTTACTTTTTGATGGAGGACCCCAATGTTTCATGGGTGAAATACATGTTTGAGGTTTGAGTGAGAAAATTTGGTTTTTGAGTTTAGTTTTCTTTCATATCGGCCTTGGGATCCAATTAATGGGAAAATTAGGAGAATTGCCTATAAATACAAGTCTTTAAACCCTAATTCATGATCATCTTAACTCATCATCATTCATTCATCCTATTCATCATTTCTCTTGTCTCTCAAGTCAAGCAAGCTAGGGTTTTTACATTATAATTCATCGAGATAGCTTTCAAGGACATTCAAGGACATATTCTTCATTCATTGTTGTAGAAAATCAAAATCTATCATTGTGGCAAGTCTCTAACTCCATTGTTTCATGCTTCATTACATTTTTTCTTCATTTTAGTTTAATTACCTAAAAAGGGGTTTGACAAAGGCGAACCCCCATGCCCTAACATTCACCATTTCTTTTTCTTTCTTTGTGTTTTTGCAGATTTAGGTACTTTGAGGATTTGAAAATCATTGAAGATTGGGTTGAAGACTTGTTGAAGACCTCTCCTTGCTTGCAAAGTAAAAATAACCATTAAAAGTCACTTTTAGGCTTGAAAATCAAGGTTTTAGAAGTGGACACCTGTCAGGAACTAAAGAGTAGACTGAGGGCTTCCATTTCCACTTTCGAATTTTTAGAAATTCAAAAGTGGACTAAGTCACCAATAGTAGCGAATTAGTCCCACTGAACCTATTTTCCTGAAACTTTTGTAGATTTGGATGCCCATTTGGCCGAAACGGGCTCCGGAGTAGTTTTTCCAGATCTGGGACTAAGTCACCTAGATTGGCACAAGTGTCTTAGTCATATTTTGCATCAAGCTTTTCAAGATTCTAGACCTTCATCTTATCCCTTTTTAGCCTCCAAGTGCACACTTTTAGTTTCATCAATTTATATTTCAATCTACCTTCATTTCTAGGTCTTTTTGCATATCATAATGTGTTTTCAAATAAGTTGCATTTCTTAGGTTTAGCATTAATGATCACCATTCTTTTTCAATTTATTGCATTTAGGACATCGCATCTAGGCATACCCCATTCATTCTTGCATTGATTTTAGGTGTAAACATTACACATTTTGGGTCCATTTCTTTCCTTTTAGGTGAAAAACCCTAGAAGAGTTAAAGAACCCTTGGATATCAAAATCGGTGTCCACATTTTCTAATTGTGGAATCCATCCTTACCCTAGATCTAGCTTACATTGACTTTTCTTTAGGGTTTGCATTAGTTAATTTGCATTCTAGGGTTTCAAATTTTGAATTAGTGAAAGTGCATATAGGTTGCATTTTTAGCAACTTTAATCATTGAAAATTTCTAAAATTTTGCATTTTTAACTTAGGTCTACATCATAGAACTCAGAAAACATAAAAATCAACCAAAAATATATATATAAATTCTCAAAAAAATCCCTACTGGGACTAATTCACCACCTTGGGAAACTTAGTCCCTATTCAACCTTGAAACTGCCTTTTACAAAATTGAAAACCCTATTTTTAAGCTTTTGTTTGTTGGCCTTACCTATCTGTATTAGTTGGTTGAGTTTTTGTAACATGCATTTCATTAGATCTAGCTTAAAATAGCTCATTTCATGCATTTCTCAATTTCACATTTGCATTTACAACATTTCATCTTTCAAGTTGTTGCATAATATAATAAAAAAAATGTCTTATTTCATACTTAAAAATTGTATTTAAACATTTCATTTAAACCATTTCATTGCACTTTATTTACTTTCTCTTGTTAGTGTGTGTTTTATTCAATCATTTCATGTTTCTAGAATATCAAGTGGCTTGTATGATTCCATTTTTCATGGACATAGTCTAGGACAGCAAAATAAAACATTTGATAAGCATGTTGCATACCGTCCTAGTACCTATTGGATCTGTAAGAATGGCATAACACAAGAGCATGCAAGTGTAGATAATCATAACAATCATACTTGTTCTTCTTCCAATACCTCTCCTATTAGGGATGAAGGTATCTTGGTGAAAGAAGCTACAAGCATTGAGAGTTTTGATTGTCCATCTCCTCTTCCACCTTTGGAAGACATTAGAAAACAAGAGGATGAGATCATAGAAACATTCCTAAACATCACCTTACCTAGTCTCTCTAACCATGACAATCAAACTTGTTCTTCTCCTAATATCCCTCCTTGATGCCAAGAGGATGGGTTGATGTTAAAAGATATACCTATTAAACATCATGAGAATCTTGACCCTTCATTCCCTAATGCTCCTACTATTTGGAACAATCTATTTGAAACTCATAGTGATCCTTCTCTTAATGCCTCACCCACTTGTGATGAAGCTACTTTACAAAATTCAAACTTGGATTACTATATTGCAAGCTCTCCTATTAGGGTAGATAATATGGAACAAGAGAACGAGACCTTAGAGACAATAGACAATCAAATAGAGTCTTCTCCTAATTTCCTCACTATCAATAAAAAATAAAATTCAAGCATTGATCATTCCCCTACTTGTGATGCAGTCATTTTAGAAGAACCAATCCATGAATGTCAAGAACATTTGATTTGCATTTCTCCTAAAAACTATCCTTCTAGGGACAATATCATGGTGCTAACAAATGGCAGTAATATTAATGTTTCTTCCATAGATAAAAAGGTGATTCTTGATTTCCCTTTATTAGAGATACATTAAACCAAGACCACTAAGCTTATGAATGTACAAGTTTCCATTAGATCCCCCTCGATCAATGGACCTCATACATAACACATGGGACATCATAAGAATCATCTCATTCTCTACCCACCTTCACACAAACAACCAACTCGATACCAACCTAAACTCATCCTTTACCCACCATCACATAAACCTCCACCTCCACCTAAACTTGAGTTTACCCTTTACCCACCTAAGCATGATGTTGTTGCTCACATGCACTAAACTAGAAACAATCCATGACCACAACAACCCAACCTAACACCATTCCCTTTTCCTAATCCCATCTGGCCTAGTGCTCCTTGATTAACTCCTACGAAGTATGATCTTGTTAAGCATACTCCTGCGAAGATATCCCTTTGGTACCTTCTTCAAAATTCACCTACCTATCACACTATTCTCCAAATGGCCTTACAACAAATTCCTATCCCTTCTCATGTGCAACTAAATGACATAGCAGCCCTAATTCAAGGATTGAATTCTAACATTGTTTTCCACCAAAGCAAACTCCCCTTTTTGGAAGTGCAAAAATAAAATGTTGCTTTCATGATCATAGCTTGAGCAATAAAATATGATAGGGATAAAGCGAACCCTTGTTGATAATGGCTCTACTCTTAATGTGTGTTGTGTAAACCTTATAGACAAGCTTAGAGTGGATAAATCAAAAATTCAACCTGATTCTTTATTTATCAAAGGATTTGACAATGTAGAAAAAAAACCACTTAGTGTGATTACTTTGCCTAATATAGTTGGATAGGCTACATTGCAAACACCAATCCATGTCATGCCCCATGATATTTCATATAATCTTCTTTTAGGAAGACCATGGATTCATAAGATGAATGCAACGCCTTCAACTCTTCATCATAAAATGAAATACATCTACAACAATAAAGTATGCACACTTGATGTTGATCTTGAGCCTTATAGTTTCTTACAACTTGATAAAAACAAAGAGAACCTATTGAATACCTTAACCCCAACCACACAAGTGGAACCTATGCAACAAAAATCCAAAACACAACATATTGAAATAGTCACAACGCTACTAGACAATGATTGGGGTTCCTTAAACTTCACACCAACGGGTGAGTAGAAGATCATAAACAAAGATTCAACTAAGGGAAATGAAAACATAGTCATGACAACACACAACTCGAAAGACCCTTCAAAAGCATCCACCTCAACCACTTTTGACCAAAACATAACAAATTGAACAACAACCTTTGACAAACACAACAATGAACAACCACCTAATTCAAAAGTAATGAAAAAGATTTATGGAAAAGGCATGAAGTTATGAAACAACTTGGATATAGTGTAAAATTATGTGGTGCTCGAGAACAAGGTATCCATGTCCCCATTGATCCTAACACACAAGAAACCACTCATGGTCTTGGCTATTGTCCTTTGATATAAATCACCAAGCCCTCACTCAACATCAACACTATTACAAAACATCCTTCTATGACAATAGACACTAGTGGTCTTGATGGTTATCCTTTGCAAACAAAGACATATTTGCTTAATGTTAATGTCATCTTGCAAAACACTACCGAATTGAATTCATTGGATTTTAAACCCTCATGTAAAGGAGAGAACAAAATCTCACAATCTAAGAATTTTTGCGTAAGTATGACATCTTGTACTAAGCAAGAAGCATCTCTGTTGCAAAGTACAAGAACCCCTTCTCCCATTGATCAAGAGGATATCTTGTCGTGACTCCTCCAAGATCACCTGATATCTCTCCCTCCAAGAACTTGAAAGAAATTTTATTACAAGACTTCATTTTGTGCATATCACAAAGTTCATGGTCATTCTACTAATGATTGTAAGGCTTTGAGTAGTAAAATCCAATATTTTAAGGGGTTTGGTGTTCTTCCTTATGTGGGAGCACCTAATCCTTCTAATTGATACTGATTTTTACTCTAGCATGCACTTCATTAATTATTTTGGCTCACCCTTGTCTTGCACTCAGTGGGGGAAAGGAATTTGATAGCCTTGTCCTCATATGTCACCTATCAATGTCTCTTTTGGCTAGCCATTAACTTTTCATGAACATAAAGAGCAAGCTTGGGATGTGGATGACATGCCTTAAGTTGGCTCGCATGTGACATACTACCTTTTTCATGACATAGCTTATAAGAAACATATGACTTGACATAGGGCTTTCTAAGTAAGCTCCCATGTATTCTTCTTCTACTTTAAAGCAATTGCTCACAATAATGGTGTTCACAACCTCTTTAAAGTGGGGGAATACATCGACACTCATGTTTCATTATGTGATTTATTTCTTCTTGCATTGCATCCCTTTCTTGGTGGTGTCATTGGGTTTGATTCCCTCCAAGAGCATGATACTTCTTCGACACATCCTCTCTTGGAGACATTAAGCACAATGTTCCCTAAGATGATACCTTGTACGAACTAAGCAAAATCCCTTTGAACATTCCTAACACTACCTTGGATTTACAATATCTATGAGTGTCAAGCATATGAATTTTTTCTTACCTCATAGAGCTTGAAAATAATTTCCATTATGGCACCTTATTAAAGTTATTAGGAGGTATAACTTTGGTATGGTTGAGTGGGAATCCCATTTTGAGGCATGACTTTTCCTCATAGCCACCTATGTGTGTGTGAGCACATATCGGTCGTATGTGTCTCACCTTTTAGGACTTCTCACCTAGCAGACAGCTATGAGTTTCGTCACCTCAGAGTGAGTGTGCACTTTTGGAAAAACAACCTAGATCTGATCCACAATGTGTTGGAAAAATGGTCAAAGCTTGATCCACCTTTTTATTCTTACTTTTCTCTTCCTTCTAGTTCTTTCCATTGTATGATCATGTATCTTCTCTTGTTGCATATTATACACCTTTCACATGTCCTTTTGTGCTTATGTTGGTTTGACTTAGGATCTTGGATCCTGGGGACTTCACTGATGCCTTGATCTTTTTCATTCTTTGTAATCAAAATTGGTACGATTGGACTCTTCTTGAATGTCTACTTTAAAGTGTGAGTTTGAAGCAAGTTCATCCTCTCACTAAAGTGGGGCCTTAATGTGTCACCAAAAAGTGTATACCTGGCTTGATTTGGGAGTAATTGATGACAAATTGGACTTAATGAGGCCTTGATTTAGTGTTGTGAGGTGTTTTACACATCCACACTAGGTCCTGGACCCTTGCAAACTGAATAAAATGCATTTAACAATGTCTTGTAAAGGTGTTGTAAAGTGTTGTAAAAGACTTTCACACTTCTCTAGATTAAATGGACCTATTTTCCCCTTAATTCAATATTATTAAATATATTTAATTGCATCTTCACATTAATCTAGAAGGATTTTGAATTAAACTTAACTCTAATCTAGTGTTGTAATGTGTCTAACACACTCATATTGGATGTTGTGCCTTTCTAGGTTTTGTAGACCTTATTTTAATGATGCAAAGTGTACTTAATCACACTTTCACATTGACCTTTGTGTCCCTGGCCCTAATTACCCTTTACATCATCATTAATAGGCCCCTATGGCCCCATATTGTATATCCCAAGGCATAATTTGATCAAATACCTAATTAAATCAACATAAGAACTGAAATTCTTCATTCCCCAACAATCTAATTGGAAAAATAACCCCTCTAGGACTAAGTCACCCATTTGAGAAAATGAATCCTTGCTAGGTGGGACTAAGTCGCCTAACATGGTAACTTAGTCCCATTTGGGCCATTTTCAAGGTTTGGGCAGGAAATTTTGGTTTTTAAGTTTATTTTTCTTTCATGTCGACCTTGGGGACCCAATTAACGTGAAAATTAGGATAATTACCTATAAATACAAGTCTCTAAACCATAATTCATGATCATTTTAACTCATCATCATTCATTCATCCTATTCATCATTTATCTTGTCTCTCAAGTCAAGCAAGCTAGGGTTTTTATATTATAAGTCATCAAGATAGCTTTCAAGGACATTCAAGGATAGATTCTTCATTCATTGCTACAGAAAATCAAGATCTATAATCATGTCAAGTCTCTAAGTCCATTGTTTCATGCTTCATTGCATTCTTTCTTCATTTTGGTTTAATTACCTAAAAAGGGGTTTGACCAAGGAAAACCCCCATGCCCTAACATTCACCATTTCTTTTTCTTTCTTTGTGTGTTTGTAGATTTAGGTACTTTGAAGGTTTGAAAATAATTGAAGATTGGGTTGAAGACTTTTTGAAGACCTCTCCTTGCTTGCAAAGCCAAAATATCCATTAGAAGTCACTTTTAGGCATGAAAATCAGGGTTTTAGAAGTGAACACCTGTCAGGAACCAAAGAGTAGACCGAGGGCATCCATTTCCACTTTCAATTTTTTAGAAATTCAAAAGTGGACTAAGTTTCCAATAGTGGTGACTTAGTCCCACTGAACTTTTTTTCCTAAATTTTTTGTTATTTTGGATACCCATTTGGCCGAAACAGGCTCCAAAGCAATTTTCCAATTCTGGGACTAAGTCGCCCAAATTGGCACAAGTGTCCCAATCGGCTTCTACATCAAGTTTTTCAAGATTCTACATGTTCATCTTATCCCTTTTTAGCCTCCATGTGCACACTTTCAATTTCATCAATTTTTTTTTCAATCTACCTTCATTTCTAGGTCATTTTGCATATCACAATGTGTTTTCAAAAAAGTTGCATTTCTTAGGTTTAGTATTAATGATCACCTTTCTTTTTCAGTTTATTGCATTTAGGACATCACATCTAGGCATATTCCATCCATTCTTGCATTGTTTTTGAGTGTAGAAATTACGCATTTTTGGTCCATTTCTCTCCTTTTAGTTGAAAAGCCCTAGAAGAGTTAGAGAACTATTGGATACCAAAATCAGTTTCCACATTAAGACAATAAGTTCAACTATATCTAAGAATGAATCTATTATTTTTCATTAGGATAATAATGATCATCGTGATTTTTCAATTTAGAAGTTGCATCCTAAGAAAAATCATAAAAAAGAAGAAAGGGTAAAAATATGACTAATCTCTTCATTGAAAGGATAAAGTGGTTAAGAAAATTGAATGCAATTCTAAGGTGGAATTTAAAAATTTTGTCACTATTATAAATGATGGTTTGTTGGAAAAATAATATTTATTTAGCATCAAGATTCATAGTATTAAATTTCAATTTTAATTCATTTATTTTATCAAAAATAGTCTAATGTTTTATATTTAGTTGATAAATTTGATCTTAAATTTTTCCTTTTAACAATGTAATCCGTACATATTGTGTTGCATTAAAGAATATACTAATATGCTAGCTATTAAGCAATGAAAAATTCATTTTTTTACTATGTTATGATTGTTTGGATGAAATAATAGAATATGTTTATCCTTGAAGGATATTTGTGGCGTTATTTGGTAGCCCATAGATGTATAATTGAAAGACTACTTTATAGAAGAAAAAATAAAGTACAATATCATTCATGGTGTATTCTAATTATGGAAAATATTGGCTTAAAGAGGTTCTCAATATTCATGATAAGATGAGTGAAAATATATTTCCTTTGGAAAAAACTACTATTGAAAAAATTACTTAATGTCCAAGCATTCTATTATCTCATCATCTAGATAAATATAGAAAAAGGTTTTCTATATTTTGACACATATTTTGTTTGTTGTGTAAGGTTAGATGAGATTTTTCTTAGTATTTGACAAGTTATTCCCTCATTTTTTGAGTCCTTGAATATTTTACCAAAATCTTTCATATTATAGGAAGGTGTCATTTATAAAGGATCCAATTTCTCTATGTTCGATGAGGAATTATGTTAGAAGTCTAAAAATAGTCATTTAATAGAATCCAAACTAAATATTTTTGTATATTTTAATTATTTCTAAAATTTTATGCCATTTCAAAAAGTTGGCACCTCATTTTGAGTTTCTATGTATGTAAAAACTATGGATTTTGAAAATTTTAATACGAAAAGAGATTTTTTTGTAATTGTTGATAATGAGATAACTACTCTACTAAAATAAGAAATTTTGTCACAATAATTTTGAACATCTAATAAAATACCATTTTTTATTTTTCTTTAATTCATTTGATATCTACAAACTTTTCAACTCTTCATGTATGCATTATAATATTAAATTTAGATAAGAATAAATTGGGGAACTCAAGCTAACAATCATATAATTTTGTAAGTTTCTATTGACTATTCTTAAACTTTCATTGGGACTATGGGTTTCTATTGACTAGTTTATTTCATGCCTGTTTATGAAGATAAAGAGGTTTGAACTAGATTGGAAGTGCTATTAGAATTATTTATAAGTGATATACACACTTTTTATCTAATACATATTTATTAATGACACTTATATTATATTACTTTTTTTAATATATATATATATAATTAATTTTAAAATATTAATTATTTTCAAATATATTTATTATTAATAAAGCTTTAGAAGAATATCCAACTTAATCAATACATTAATAAAATAAATAAAATTAAAATATTCTATAAGAAAAATAAAACTGCATATTCAATTAAAAAAAACTATGAAAATGTAGATAATAACATGCTTTAAATCAAAAGATTTGAATCTCACATAAACGAAATAAGAAGATTTAGACTCAAAAGAGAGAAAAAAAAGGAAGAAAGAAAAAAGATAGATGAAGTTAGAGAAAAGTAACCACTTTCTAATGGCATCTTACAAAAACAAGGCTTCTAATTAGCAGCAAATTGACCTGTCAAGAAAATTATCACCTCACACCTCAACTTTTCTTTTCCACGCCATATTGCAATGCTTTGACTGTCAAATATCAATTATAAATAATTATAATAGCACGGAGCTGGTGAAGCGCGCTGCAATGGTGTGCCGCCTTGTTGCAGATGTGGATAGAGATTTGACTAATATGTGGCACTCTTCAAAGGTATGTATATCTTTGCAAAAACAAAGACAACTTCAACCTCCAAGAAAATGCCACGAAACGTCAGCTCCCTGCAATAACGAGTGAAATATGCCAACAAACCACAATAATATCCTACAAAGTATCTAGAGTACATTTTTGTTAAAAAAAATGGAAGATTGGCAAAGGGCAGATTGTTCCTATGCTTAAAAATAATTAATCTTTTACAAAAGATTAGTAAATTACAGATTGCACTTCAACAGAGATCAATTTTACATGTAAATTAAATTGCATGGAATTTTAAACTAGACGGGGATGTAAGATTTTGCGAAGGTTTTTTTTTACACTTCTTTGATATCATATTAGAATTAGGAAGATCTCAGATATAAAAGACAAGCATAATGAACATCAATGCATAGATTCTATTTAGTTCATCTAAATTATATTTAGTACAAAGCCTAGCATATATAGGCAAGGATGATGCAATCCATCTATCAGGTGGATTGACAAGTGCCTCATAATGTGGCACAAATGAGTAGAGAAGTGTCTTATAGGTGTCAACCTTAGGAACACTTGGAGTGTGCGAACCAAGAACCTTTATGACCAAGTCATCAACCTTTTGTGCCAAGTATTCAGTTACTTTTGAGGTGAGATGGAAAGTCTTCCAACTTCAAAAGGTATGTGCATGAGGTTTACCAAAAACTTGTTAACCTCAAGAGGCTTAAAGATTGCACATTCAATTAGACAAGATGTTGTCTAACCTCATCAACCTAAGTACACTTAAGTATATTGAATAGATTAATTATTCACACTAACATTAGGGACGTAGGGCTTCGGCCCTAGCCCGCACGGTCAGCGGAGGAGGCTTAAGTCTTGGGTTTGCTCCCCAAGGTCTTGTGTTTGAATCTGAGGTCCGGATTCGCCCAATGCGAGTGGCTTGTGGGCGGCTGCTCTCATCCCTAAAGGACTAGTCTCGCCTAAGCTCACCCCTTTTGAACCCCAACTTGGCAATAAAGTAAGACCAAGGCAAGGATTGGTTGGGTGCTGGACTGAGTCACAGGGATACCTCTAGAGTTTTAAAAAAAAAAAAACATTAGGTACGTGTTTTTTCTCCTTTAGGTCCACTATATTTTTAACACATCTATAGCTTGATTTCAAAGACTAAGTAGATATTAATGTGCATTAATAAATTGACAACAAGATCAAATCCACATCATCAAAAGAAAATAAATATTTTAATCACTCTTTAATTTCTTGATGTTTAATTTTTAATTTAACTCTAATTATTTAAATTCGCATTATTTTATTTTTAGGTAGTGTATTATAAAATATTTCAAATCAATTTTAATTGAAACAAATAATTTAAAACTAATTAAATTATGTTTTATAAAAAATTCTAATGTTCAAATATTATTCATAAGTATTGGGGCAATAATAAGATAATTCTTATTAATTGATCTTTTTTCTTATAATATAATATGGAAGTTATTTT
Source organism: Sequoia sempervirens (assembly GCA_007258455.2). Classification (NCBI taxonomy): domain Eukaryota; kingdom Viridiplantae; phylum Streptophyta; class Pinopsida; order Cupressales; family Cupressaceae; genus Sequoia; species Sequoia sempervirens. The sequence goes on from VDFB02000017.1 coordinate 182,974,378, forward strand.
AGAATAATATCCAACTTAATCAATACATTAATAAAATAAGAAAATATATATACATATATATTTTTAAAATTATTAAAATAATCCAGAAACAAAAGAAATGAAGGTAGTTGATTAATGGAATATATATTAGTTCATAGAAACAATAAAAAATATTCTATAAGAAAAATAAAACCACAAGTTCAATTAAAAAACCTTCTAAAAGTGCAAACATATTTTAAATAAGAATGGATGTCAAATAAATGAAAATAAGGAAAAGATTTAGAGAAGAAAAAAGAAAAGAAAGAAAAGAAGGAAAAAATATAGATGAATTTAGAGAAAAGTAATCAATTTTCAATGACATCTTTAAAATAATACTTTATGTCCCCAAAATTAAATAAAGACAATATAAAGAAAGTGGGGACAAGAAAACAATGTATTGAAGTTCTAAAGGGACCATTATTAATAAAAAAATATGTAACACCCTATCATAAATAAATATTATAGTCACTCTTTAGTTTCTCAATGTTTAATTTTTTAATTTAACTCTAATTATACAAATTCACATTATTCTATTTTTTAGTGCCTATTTTTAGATAGTGTGTTGTAAAATGTTTCGACCCAATTCTTTAATTGATAAAAATAGTTTTAAACCAATTAAATAATATTTTCTAATAAAAAAATTTAATGTTGAAATATTATTCTTAAATATTGGGGCAATAATAAGTCAATTTTTATTAATTGATCTCCTTTTCTTATAATATAATATGGAATCTATTTTGAAAATTCATTGAATTCTTTTAATGGATATTTTTGTGAGGAATTGTCTCTCTTCCCAAGAACTTACTTTATAAACCGGTAGTATAACACTTGTATTTGCAAAGTATTCATAAACACCTCTAATTTTATTACTACTTTTCAATTTTATGTTTTTATCTCATTTACATACATAATAATAATTAAAACACCTTTTTATTTTAATGAGACATCTTTTGTATATTTTTTAAGTTAAATTTGTATATCTCCTTAGTATTTGTACCTACACCTACATCTAACACAAAGCCAATTTTGATTGTTATCTCATACATTAAAGTTTCAACAAATAGAACCTAAATGAGCTATACCAAATGTATCATCCGATTGATATTTTTGATGTAAAAATACTTATACATGTCAATTTCAAATGTTTTCCACACCAAATTTTGTAGTGAATCCCCTTAATAATAAATATTTTAAATTTAGTATATAAAATAATTTAGATTACTATGTAAGGGTTTTAGAGACACTTGATAAAAAAATTGGTAAGGGTCATGGCATTACCAAAAGATGTGAATAGATAGTTTTTAAATATTTTGGATATGATTGTACTAAACTTGAATGAATGTGATATGACCATTCTTTCTAGTGTTAACTTCAATATAGTTGGGATTAAGTAGGCACTCCTAGGATTATAAGTTTCCAACACAATACAAGACTACGTGGGATAAAAAGAAGATAATTTCATGATCTTACAAAATCAACATAATGAAGATATTTTTTCCTTGTTTACCCTATTCGAAATGATTTCTAGAAAATTTGAAATGCCACTTATAAACACTTTATCCAACTTTTACACATAGTTCTTAACCCTCTATATCTACCTATATCACATTATTTAAATTATCTCATTTCCCTTTAATGTTGAAGTGATATATTGGAGACACATGCTGATTATTTAAAAATCTCCATTACATGTATGCATACAATAAGATATTACTTTAAAGGTGAATTATCTAATTATTCTTCAATATTTTCATCAATGACCACAATGCATACAGGTTTATCTAGTTCGGATATAATCATTCGAATGGCAGTACAATGTCTATTTTGTTTTTGTGGTGTCTGCCACATGGTAAAAAGGAACGTTAGTAGCAATTGCAACAATGCCAACAATCATTGCTTCTTGACAATTACAACAATGACATTGAATATGGGTTCTTGGCAACTTGAACTATGGCATCAGTTTTATATTCTAAAGATGAAAACATCATTAATTTGTTGCGTCCATTACCTAACTACAGTGTCTCTCTCTCTTCTTGCTGCGTCTTTGACACGGCTATTGTCTCTTTGTTTAAGGCATCCACTTCAAGTACCGTTCCTTTTCTTTTCTAACTGAACATATTTAAATTTTAATCTAGACAGCTTTAAGATCTTTTACTCAACCAATACTATCATCTTTCATGTTCACCTGGATTGGAAATATATGATTCTTTTGCTTTATCTTCTTTCGTGCTAATGTATTTCCATGGGTATCAATGATTTGTCAAAATCTCCTTGCTTAAAAACAATATGTAGGTATTATATGCATTGTCCAAAGATCGGTTTGGTTTTCTTAGCTTTAGAATTTTGTCAGCTGTTTTCTATAATCCAATTTCAATATCAGGAAATTTTTTTCCATAAAACGATGAATTTGAAGCCTTAACAAATTAAGCTCTCCCCTTTCGACATTTCTGGTCGGACAAAAAGTGCAAGTTAAAACAAAAGATTTGAACGAGGGAATCTTTGTTTTCCTGCGACTGATGAGACCTTATTTTAAAGGATTTTTTCTTCATAACAGATCAACTCAAAGCAAAAGACTCGAATGAGAAAATTGTTATCTTTCCGCTGAATTAAATACCATTTTGACTGATCTGGGTATTCTCAGTTCTACCCTCTGCATGTATTGCCGGCCTCCATTAAGTATCTTCCTACATCATTTCTTGGAAATAATGATAGAAATTGTTAACCGATGACAGAATTCAATTTGTAATGTTGATTTGCCATCCAGTATAGAAAATTCAAAGTGCGATTCACTTTAACGTGTTTAGAAAAATATTAAGTAGCATAACAATATTAATATAAAACGCATTTGTCTGTACAACTTAACAATGCAATATAGCTTTCGACGTATGCGCCCACTATAATAATATATAACATAACTATGTTAACCAGTTGTAGAACTTTAAAGATGTGAAGTGTCCCACCAAGACAGTAACAGAAAATACAGGTAACCATCAAAGACCAGCAGAATATAGACTAACTGTGAAAACATACAACCCCACCAAGGGACTTGATATTTTCCTAAACAGAAGTTCTCCACACTCAGAGCATATGCTCTATTTTCTACGAAACTTCTCTGTTTATAATGAATATGCTTGTCCATTATAAGATATCCTTTTTCTAGGAGATTCTCTATAACACAGACATAGTAATCACGTGCGCAGATAAGTAGTCAAAGCGTGACGACAGGATTATTCTATCGCTACGGAGGGATTGCCCGAACTTGTTTATACTCTGGATGAATGAGCTTAACAGCCTGCAATAAACAAATATTAGCTTAAAACAAAACGAGTGGTTTACATTGGTAAGCTGGAGCGCAATGCAATCCACAAGCATTTTTTATCTGCATATATGTATTATACGAAGAATGCATTTAGACATAACTTAAAGTTCCTTTCCATATCACTTTTAAACGCTTATTATAAATATATAGCTTTTGAATTTCATCCCAACTTGTTAATTTTTTAACATTACTTTATATTCTACATTGCTGAAATCAAGCATGGCAGGTGTCCGCTTTAAACTGCCCGTATGTTCCAAGAAATCTCAGTGAAATTTCGTGGAAGCGAATAACATTGAAAATCCTTGAATTATAATCTTATGCATGTTCCATCAGGCTAAAATTTCCACTTTATAATAATATTCATTACTATTTGGGATCCACTTGGCCGTATTTTATTCCATTCTGAAATCCATTTCGTCTGCTGTCGGCTGGTAATAAATTTAATGCCTTTTCTAATTCACCTGGGTCTGCAGTGTGGCTTTATTGAAGAAGAAACAAGTGACCTGCGTTCAAAAATAGTTGATATAAAGATAATCTAAGCCTTACAGAAACAGAAATAATGGAGACCCATTTGGAAATAGCAGCTACTTCCAGAAATGAGATCGCAATCATGGAGGTCTTAACAGATGTGATAAGAGAAGATAGTTCTGAATCTCATATCCAACAAGATGAAGAAGAGAATCAGACCCAAAACGATGTTCAAAATCACATCCAACATCAGGAAAATGTTGTCCAAATAAAGGAAGCTGTGAAGAGCAAGTGGAAGTACGTGAATTGCTCACTGGCAGTGATGGGTGTCTCTCTCACTTTTTTTGGCACCGATATTCAGTCACACAGTCAGCTACGTCCATTATTTGTTGAGATCTCGTTACTCATGGTCTGTGTGATTTTAGGAGTGCTGTTTTATATGATATATGCAAAGATTATGCAGGAGCAGCGACTAAGGCTGGAAACAAATGAGCCCGCCGCATTTGCAGGTAATCCATACCAACTATTTCTGCTGGCGTTATCAGTATGTTTGGCAAGCGTGGTATTTATCTTCATTGCCATCAACGCATTAAGAAAACCATAATATGCTCTAAAACTGTAAACACCAATCAGTATGTTTGTGAAAACATCTTAGCTTACATCATGTATTGTAAATACGTATATCGTCCCTCTGATCTCTCTCGCTGTAACTATATATATCTACTTTTGTGCTAGCCAAAAAAATTCTAAGACGGTAGTACCCTGATTTATTTATTTGTATTGGAGAAACGGCTGTTTACTGGCCTAAGAAATTGCATACTACAGTAGTTCAGGGTGTGGCATGATTGTGGTTTATGCTAGTGACAAAGCATATTGTCTATTTTTAATTATTAAATTGCGCCGTCAAACCAGACAAATGTTGTAGCCATATGCAAATATACTTGTTTATTTTCTGCCACATGTGTATATCTCTTGATTCTAGAGTTCTCATTTAGTATTTGTATGTATTATTCGAAACCTACAGGGCATTTGGTATGTTTCAGAATGTTATCTTTCAATTTTATTAAATTGTTTTTTTATATAAAATAAGAAATTATCACATTAAACTGTTAAACATCAATTTTATTTTTTATTTTTTTGGAATAGATCATAAGATATGTTGGAAATGACTTTTTCAAAGAGATCAGGTCTCCTGATTAAGATTAGATCGACAAGATAAATCAGATTAGATTTATGAGACATATGATAGTTACACTTATATGATCAAATCTTTAATCATAAAACTGAACCAAAGTGACAAAAACAAGATTCATTGAGTTTGAAAGTATTCATTTGAACTCCTTAAAGACACTTATGCACTATTGCTGCATCACATAATATCATCTATTATAAGTGCATTTATTGTTTATTCAATTTTTAAAGTATTTAATTCATTTATATTTATTACAATTTTGCAATCATTTAAAATCTAGCATAAATTCTAAATGATTATGTTATGTTATTTATTTACATTAAATTTGTGAGAAAAGGATTTTATTTATCTTCTTATTTAGAAAATCATTTATTTTTTATTAAGTTAAGTTGGGTTTTTGACAACCCTAAAACTTGTTACAATAGAAGAACGATTGAAACGTAAAGCATAAGAAAATAGTCATCCAAAACTAAAACAAAAAGATCAAGCCTAACCAATGCTTGATCCAAACCTATGCATCCTTGCATCCAAAGTCTCACATATGCATGTGAGACAATCTTAGCAACACATTTCTTCCTCTTTTGTACAATTGTCCATGAAGAGTTGACATCCAAATCTAGACTTAAGAGAAGAGGGAGAGCAGCCCCCTCAAAGGGCCCATCTAAGGGCACTACACAATTTGAAGAACAATGAGAAGTTGTTATTGAAAAACCATCGACTCAATAACAATCAACTAATATTTAGAAATTGAAGAAAATTTTGGAATAAAAAAATTAGAAAATCATTTGTTTTTGAAAAGGAAAAAATAGGTTTTACAGGGACCTGAAACCACAGAGTTTAAACAACAAGAGATAGACAGAGAAAGGACAAACAACCGGATCGCTGTCCCAAAGAAGGAAAAGACAGCAACAAAAAAACAAAAGGGCCCTAAAAAGGACCACCCAAAAAACTAGCAAACAAAACATTACATTACTCCAAGGTGTTAAGTAAATCCTCGGCTTCCTTTTCAACATTCTGCATGTCCTGTAACCCCTGCTTGAGAATTTGGACCGTATGAGATGAAGTCAGGGTCTTCCTCTTGATGTTAGCCCTAGTACAAGTCGAAATCCCTTCACCAGCCGATCTGCTGCCACCCCTGTCCGCATCCAACTCCACAACTAGCGATCCCTTTTGGTTTTTTTCAAGCTTTTCCACCATCGCATTGATGATGATGGTGTTATGCCTTGCAATTTTATGATTGTTAGCAACAGTAGCCCTAATGTTTTGTTCAATCTTGGACATGCTGCACTTGATGCTAGCCAGTCTATCCTCCTGTAACTGCTGTCTTTTCCTCGGTAAAGGAGTTTCCTGTTCATCATTGTCATCATTTGTTACTTTCCTTTTCATTTTAATGAATCTTTCAACTCTTGCACCCCTTAAGGTTTCCATCTTTAGGGGTTTATTGACACTTACAATTGTAACTCTATAACTTTAGAGTAAGGACTCAATATCTACATCTAGGGATGGATATTGACATAGATATTAAGAAAGGCTTATAATTAGACTATGCTAGTTAAGAGTTCAATTAATAGAAGTGGGAAAATTCCCTACACTTCTAGTTTTGCAAAACCATGTTGGGCAATAAAAGAGGTTTTTATAGGATAATTAAAAATAAACACAATAAATTAGACCTAAACAAGTCATACTTTGTGGACACTAACGCCCTTAAGATTAAGTAATAAGTATCATGTGTATTGTCTTAGGAATAAAGAGATCAAAGGACTCAATCAACCATATGAGAACAAGATTTTACATACAACTAATTATATGAAATAGATTTATACCCATTTAAATGAATTTCATTAATCTTGCATGCTACATATGCAATCTAAATCTATCATATAATCATCTAGAGGTAGAAAAATCACAAGCTCTCAAAAGAGTTATCACAAGTTATTTTACTTGGTTACATGAGATATGGTAGAACTCCATGCATGCATATTCTTATTTTTGTATAACTTTATTTTCAATGAAAGAAAGATCACATTAAAAAATTATATTTCTCTAAACTTTTGTAACAATAAAAAATTAATTAAACAAATTTATTAGATGTTTGGATTAAATATTTGTAAAATAACTCACTTAAAACATAAAGTAATAATATTAAAAATAATAAAATATTTATTATTTAAAAAAACATAATATTAAAATATAAACAAAATTTAGTAATTGGAAGTGTATCCAATTTATCTTTATAAACTTTGGTATCCTCTTGTTGATATATTTTACCTAACCTAAAAGGGGAAATACTAAAGATGATATGTATAGATTAAGCTTCTATTTTTTATTTTTTATTAATTCATAGCAAGAATGATAAATGTCCCTAGTTTAGTAAGGAATTCCTATATTTAAGGTTTGGTTTTAATTCTGGAAACCAATGAGCCTGCCGCATTTGCAGGTAATCCATACCAACTATTTCTGCTGGCGTTATCAGTATGTTTGACAAGCGTAGTATATATCTTTATTGCCATCAACGTGTTAAGAAAACCATAATATGCCCTAAAACGTATACACCCATCAGTATGTTTGTGTAAACATCTTATCTTACAACATGTATTGTAAATACGTATGTCGTCTCTCTGATCTCTCTTTCTGCAGCTATTCTACTGCTGTTTTCAAATGGGAAACGGTAAACTTCTTTAAATAACTACTTTTGTAGTAGAAAAAAAATCATAAGACGGTACTCTCCTGATTTATTTATTTGTATTCGAGAAACGGTTGTTAACTGGCCTAAGAAAATGTTTATTACAGTAGTTCAGGGTGTGGCATGATTGTGGTTTATGCTAGTGATAAAGCATATTATCTATTTTTGAATTATTAAATTGCGCCGCCAGACCAGACAAATGGTGCAGGCGTATGCAAATATATTTGTTTTCTCTCTGCCATATATGTACATCTCTTGATTCTAGAGATCTCGTTTACTATTTGTTGAATTATTAGAAATCTACAGGGAATTTTGTATGTTTGAAAATGTTTGAAAAGAAGATATTATCATAATCTAGATTGGATTTGTGAGATATATCATAGTCGCACTTAAATGATCAAATCTTTAATCAAAAGTAAACCAAAGTGACATAGACAAGATTCATTTAGTTGAAAGCTTTCATTTGAACTTCGTAGACATTTATGCACTATTGATGCATCACGTTATATCATCTATCATAGCTTTCTAGCTAAGTGCATTTATCGTTTTCATCTACGGATAGAGAACAAGAAAAGTTGAAAATGGCATTTTGAATGTTTGTAGAGATTAGATCTGTTGTTTAAGATCAAATCGACAAGACAAATTAAATTTGGAGAACTAGATTGGATTTGTGAGATATATCATAGTTGCACTTAAATGATCAAATCTTTAATCACAAAAGTAAACCAAAGTGACATAGACAAGATTCATTGAGTTGAAAGCTTTCAAATTATGCACTATTGATGCATCACGTCATATCATCTATCATAGCTTTCTAGCTAAGTGCATTTATCGTTTATTCAATTTTTAGAGTACAATTCATTTACATTTACTACATTTTTGCAATTATTTATAATCTATAATAGATTCTAAATGCTTATGTTATTTATTTATCTTAGATTTATGAGGAAAAGGTTTTATTTATCTTCTTATATAGAAAAATATTTGTTTTTTATTAAGTTTTTTTGGGGTTTTTCATAAGGCCCAAGCCCTGTTAGAATAGAAGAACAATTGAAAGACAAAGCTTGAGAAACAAGTTGCCCAAGAATAATAATAATAATAATAATAAAAGATCAAGCTTATGCATCTTTGCATCCAAAGTCTTGATGTACAGGTGAGAGAAAAACTAGGAAACACCTTTCTTCCTCTTTCATACAACTTTCCTTGAAGAGTTAACATCCAAATCTATAGACTTATGAGAAGAGGAGTGATAAGCCCCCTCAAAGACCCATCTAAGGGCACCATACAATCTAAGGAACAATGAGGAGTTGTTGATTGAAAAATCATTGTCTCAAGAACAATCAACTAATCTTTAGAAATTGAAGGAAAAATAGGAACAACAAATTAGAAAATCATTTGTCACTTTCCTTTGCATTTTGGTGAATCTCTAAACTGTTGCAGCCCCTTAAGGTTTCCATCTTTAGGGGTTTATTGACACTTAAAATTTAAACTCTCTGAATTTAGACTAAGAACTCAATATCTAGGTCTATGGATATACATTGACATAGATAGTAGGAAAGGCTTTTGATTAGACTATGCAAGATAAGAGGTTAATTAATGGAATTAGTCAACTTCTCTACACTTCTAGTTTTTAAAAACCATTTATGGTGATCAAAGAGGTCTTAATAGGATAATTAAAGATAAATATAAATAGTAGATTAGACCTGAACAATCTATTCATTATGTACACTAACACCCTTAGGATTTATTACTAAGTTTCATGCATTTTGGCTTAGGAATAAAGAGATCAAAGGCCTCAATCAACCATATGAGAACAAGATTCTACATACAACTCTTGATATAAAATAGATTTATACCCTTTTAAATAAATCTCATTAACCTTTCATGCTAAGTATGCAATCTAAATCTATAACACATAATCATCTAGAGGTAGAACAATCACAAGCTCTCAAAAGAGTTATCACAAGTTATTTTACTTGATTATGTGAAACATTGTAGCAATCCATGCGTGCATACTCTTATGTTTGTATAACTTTACATTTCAATCAATAAAATATGACATCATTAAAAAAACTATATTTCTCTAATTTTTTGTAACAATTTAAAAAACTATCTAAACAAATTTATTAGATGTTTGCATTAAAGATTTGCAAAATAAATCACTTAAAATATAAAACTAGTAGTCACATGCACAGGCATGCAATGATCAGCCGATAGGGTGCACTGCAAATGGCTATTGAATGGGTAGCAACCAACAAACACTTGTGTGAGGAAGGGACAACGTGCTAATAGGCCAATATGAAATAACATGAGGTTAGTTCATAGTAAGAGGTGGATCTTATGAATTTGGACTTTATGTAGAATTCAAAGTTAAATTTGAATAGCCTAACCTAAACATATTATAAATCAAATAATTTTGACATAGAGATTATTTTATATATATTCATTTAATATGAGCATTGTAAAGCATTATAAACATGATGTCATAGTCTACTTGTCTATTCTTATAATGTGAGATTAAGAACCATTTGCATAAAAATGGGAAAATGGTCTTTGTGTTTCACAATGGAAATTTATTAGTTGAAAATTGGTTATGAAATTACAAAATAAAACTATATGTCATGTTGAACGAATATTATTATTTACTATCTATCCATTAATTTTAATTTGAGGTAATTAATCATCAATAACTTCTTTTTTTATTAATATGTAATATTTAATAATTTTAGGTAGGATAGTTGTTTAAAATTCACTTCAATAAATAATTTTAGGTATGAAAATACTTTTTTCCTTATAAAAAGAGAATTGAAAAATTAAATAAAATTTAAATTTTTAATAATTAATTTGTTAAATAATAATAATCTGTTCAAAATTCCAGGCATAATATAATTTTAGCTTTGTCTTAGTTTTACATTTACTATACCTAGATGCACATCTATATTTGACCTTTTTGTGTAGGTTAATCAATGAATTGATGGATTATTATTTAATTATCTTAGGATACATATTCATACAAATACATGGCAAACTTAAACTTGTGGATTAAACAATATCTAGGAAAAGTATGGAACATTAAAGGATTCTCCTTTTTTAAAGATGGATTAGCCATGTCTTTTATTACTAAGATTCAATAAAAAATTATTCTTTAAAAAAAGTCATTCCATTAGTATAATCATGTATTTTATTACTAACATTGAATAAAAAAAATATTCTTTTAAAAAGTCATTGTTTATTTGTATATTAGTTATAATGGTCATCACAAATGAATTTTTCAAAAAAGAAAGATATTATAAGTAGTATCTACTCTATAATTTTGAGGATAAAACCATTTTTTGTGCTTGTGATTTATGGGTTAGAAGAAGAATGCAATGAAACGATACACATATTTTTCATTGTTAGAATAATTGAATTAGAAGGTATGCCTTGTTTTGAGGCAACATGAGAAACATGTTATTATAGAGTATGACATGAGAAACATATTTTTGCTTCCCTACGACTTGCTATGACATGGAAAACATGTTATTATAGAGTATATTTGTCGAAGCTAAACTTATACAAGGATTTGTGTACACATAAATCTATCTAACAACAAATATATGGTGTTAAAAGTAAAACCACAAAACCCACACTCGTTTTCCTCCCTACCATATTGGCATCATGAAGCCCCATGGACTCTAACCAAACCCCGGAGCAAGAAAAGGATGAAATGCCCATGGGAGATTTCGTGGAGTGTCATCATACATTACACAATTAAAAACTTTGGGAAACTCGAGTGTTTCCATATATAATATCTGATATTGTTGTGTTTTCTTTGATGTCGCAACTTTAAGGGAAAAAGGTATATTGGTTTTGGAATCCTTTTGCATGCTTAAACCTAGTTCTTGCAAATGAAATACAAGGGTATGTTAGTGCACAAGCAAGAAAAATTAAAAAGGAACGATAAAAAGTGAGTAAGTATATAGGTAAAATTAATATATACAATGTAAAGCTAGAAATAATCAATAATTTTTACAATTAGTTAACCAAATTTGTCTATTGACAATGTGAAAGTTTTGTACTTACATACACTATTGATCATGTTTAACAAGGGCGAGGTGCATTGGATCAAGTTGTAGGAGCATGAAAGAATTTGAAATAGACAGTGTACAATACACTAATTTTGTTGAATGCCTATTATATTTGTGCAACAATATAAATGAAATAATATACATATATAATAAAAGAGGTTAGCACTATCTGCTATAAATAGAAAGAGATAAAATGGAACATTTTTAATACATGGAATGTTGGTAAATAATTGTCTATAAGTAATCTATTGGAGAAGTTGAAAAGAGAGCTATGGAAATAATTACAAATGCAATGGTTAGAATAGAGTATGTTTTTGGTAGACAAGTGTATGCAAAAATTTGTGTGTCCATGTATATAAGCAGCAACAAATATGTGAGGGTGGAAGGAAAAAGTACTATAGAAACATGGATAGATGGAATATATAGAAGAGTGCATAGTAACTAAAAAGGTTCATCTAACTTAAGAAACATATATATCAGTATAGATTTTTTTTTGCAAGTGCTTGCAGTCATGTACAAAAAGGAAACCAAGCCAACCATGACATTGTAAATGGTTTAGTTGAATGAAGCAACATACACCATTGTCATGTGCTTCTAGGGATAAACAATGTGATGCAATCAACAAATTATTTGTCCTCTCAAAAGCACATGACAATGGTGTTTGGTTGTCATCCATAATCATGTAAACCCATGCGCGTTCTCCTCCCTACCATATTGGCATCATGAAGCCTCGTGGGCTCTATCCAAACCCCCAAGCAAAACAAGTAGGTAAGGTCCATGGAAAATCTCATGGGCTCTTATCATATACCACACAATAACAAACTTGGGAAAGGGCGGGTTTTTTTAAACAAGTTCTATAATATTGTAGTGTTTTTTTTTGGTCTGACAAGTTCACGAAAAATAGATATCCTGGTAAAGAATTAGAATAATGGGATTTGAAGACGGTTAGAAGAAGATGGATAGATGGAATATATATCTAACCTCACAATGCAAGTTTAAATCTACAATAAGTGGAAAGGTCCATCTAACCTCACAATGTGAGTTTAAATCTACCTATAGTAAAAATACAACTGCAATAGATCTAAGGAAGAATATAGTAAAAATGGTCATTGAATTGACAAGCCAATTGTTACATAGACTAAATACTAATACATAGTGCACCTCTTGCTTTGGGGGACTGGGGAAAAAGAATATCATAAAAGATATTGATACAAAACAAGCAATCTATGTAACAATTGGCTTCTCAATTCAAAATTCAAGCTACCAAATAAAATAGAGAAATTGTAAAAGAACTATTAGGAAAACACTTTAAGAATTAGAGATAAATTACATACGATCAAAACCAACATGAAACATATTGATACAAGACAAGCAGTCTATGTAAGAGTTGGCTTGTCTAATCAAAATTGCTCGCACAGGAAAACACTTTCCTTCTACTTCCACATATTGAGGCAACCAACTGCACCACCGCTAGTGTATGTAGGTAGGAAGCTCTACAATTCTCATAAGCAACCCTAAGTAGTTTATTCTAGGGAGCTTGAAATAGATGAGGGAAAAAGAATATCATGAAATATATTGATATAAGGTTCGAGCTACATTGTTTGGTAGTAGATATTGAAGACAAATAGAGGAATTGTATAACAGACCTTATTAGAATAACACTTCTTTGGTAGTAAATATTATACACAAAAAGAAAATTTGTATTGAGTTCCCTGAAACATAGACAAATACATGTGTAGACATGCAAAATTAGCATCATGCATTTAACTAATTCATATTCATCCATTCATCAAATAAATCAAGTTCATTAAATTCAATCTCTAAAGTCATCTATTTAAATTAAATAAATCAACTTTATTTAATTTGATCCTAACATCACCCTCTTTGATTAAATAAATAAAATCTTTATTTAATCTAAAATCATCTTCCATCTCCTTTTGATTTAGTTTAATCCTTAAATCTAATTCAAATGATTCAAATCACCTAATCCTCTTTTAAATTAACTAAATCAAGATTAAATCTAATTTAATGCATGTCACATTCTCTAGATTTCCCCACTTGCACAAATAAATGATTTTAATTAATTTATTAAATCCTCATTTTCCCTCAACAAGGCATCTTTGGAGAATATTCCTTCAAGTTTGAATTCAAATCAAGTTGACTTGTCCCTTCCAACATGGCATTAATTCTCCTCTTACATGTCCCCCACTTGGCATTTATGCCCCTTTTTCTCCCTCCAACAAGCCAAATTTGAAATTTGAAAAGGCCACCTAATGTCATTTATTGGCACATTGACCAAAACTTGCACATCCTCCATCCACTCACATTTGGACAAGTGGCTCCTTCCTATTGGTTGAATCTTTGTCCCACATTCACCCATTTTGCATATTTCTCCATCTTATCATTCTATAAATAGGAGGTCTCATTCCTCATTTTAGCATCCACAATTTATGCAAAGTTACTCTCTTCGCATTGAGAGCTAATTTTGTCCACCACATCTTCAAGGCATTTTATCATTGAGCTTGTCAAGGGTTGGGAAAGGGTCACTTTTCACAACAAAGTGACACCAATCCACTATGGAATAGGTGTGCATTATGTTTCTTTCATGCTTCTAATTAGTTTTTTTTTATCTTGTTTGAGAGGCATTATGCATTATTTCATAGGAGTATTTATGCATTTACATGAACTAACCCCATTGTTAACTAGTGTTGGAGTTTAAGCTTTATGCAGATTTGTAGGTACTCACATATGGCGCTAGAAGGATGGCCCCAATGCATTCTGGTTTTAACAATCAGTTGTATGCTTGTGGAATTCAATTTTTATGTCTGCTAAATCCATTTATTTTTAAAGTCTTTTCAAAATGACATTGTATTCTAGTTTTAGCATTGCAATTCAATTTTATGTCTGCTATATGCATTTAGTTTTTAAAGTATTTTCAAAATGGCATTGTGGTTGTTGGCTTTACACTGGCCAATTGCATTACTTTGAAAGTATTTTAAGTGGTATTGAGGGTGTGTCCTTCACATGTGCCCATTGCAATATTTTAAAGATCCTTTATTTGTTGTTTTATACGCACATGCACCCCTCCACTTCAGTCTTGTAATCATTGCATTCTGAAAATGTTTATGGTAATTAGTTTTCTTGTCACTTTCCATTCACATTTACTTTGAAAGCATTTCAAAAGCCTCATTACACCTACCATTTGCATTTATTTTGAAAGCATTTCAAAGGCCATTTATATGCGTCATAGAGGGAAGTCATTGACCAATAGTTGTTGCTTTATCTATTGACCGTGAAGTTTTCAAAGGTCAAGAATTGTTAACATTATTTTCTAGAAAAATATGAAAATATTGTGAACATTTCTTTTTGCAGCCACACTGTCATGTAAATTAAAGAAATTTCAGTCTCATGAATAAATGAGGTAACACACTATAGTCGGTGCAACCACATACCATTGCCAGCTAATATTAATGGTCTTAAATTTATTGTCATTTAATCTTTATCCACTAGAAAATGAGTAGTTGTGGATAGACATCATTTGACCAGCTATGGCTATAGATGAGAATGACTTTTTAAAGTTTTCACAGAAGGGAATTTTACAAACAGATTCAGCTATGGAGGGGTAACAAAAAAAAAATGTGACAAAGAGGTTTGAAAGTTCTTTTTAAGTGGTTGGTTTCTCTTTATAAATGTGTTAGCTTGAAATTTTCCTCTTTATGGTTGTTGGATTTACACCTATCGGATGCATTTGCTTGAAATTTTTAAAAAACTTTTTAAATCACTGTCCTTACGCCATTTCTTTCACCTGCTAAATAGCACTTGCTAGAAAGTTTCTTACACTTATCCAAGGATTCTGTAGGTCATATAATCATTCCAAGCTAGAAATAGTTGCAGAATTTAGTTTTACACCAGGTAATAGAATTTGCTTAAAAGTATCCAAATCCTTTTTCTTAGAATCCATTTGATTCCTATCTCACAATCATTATAGGCGATAAGACCACGTCTCTCTTAGGTTTTATGTCAAAAGGTTCATGCACCCTCTCTATGCTTCTATTATGGCATGGGAAAAGAGGTCGTCAATAGCATTGGCTTGTAGGCTTCAAAGTGGATTCCATACAAAAGTGAGCTACTCATGACTCAAATAATTTCTCTATCTCAGGTGCGTAGCATATAAACCCACAATTCCAAAAATCATAACAAGGGTTCTGGTTGTGAGTTGAGGCCATTATTAAGAAAAAGTACACTAAAGTTTTGTTTCAAATGGTGGTCTGAACGGGCTTGCATGAACAGTTTGAGTATCCTCCCCATCTTTATTTTCATTCTATTTGTAACTTAATCAACTTGTATTGTTGTTATCAGCATGTGAATCTTATCTTTTGAAAAAAATTACAGATCTTAGAGTCGACTCTAGGCAGAGAAATATGTGAATTATAATTTCCCAACTCAACTAAGTTGGATTTCAACGAACTACCTTTTAGAGCTACAATGTCAGTTTCCATTAAACGATGGGCACAAATGGACTTGTCTTGTTTCTCAAGTTACTTGGTTCCCATTTTGAGAACAACCCATCTTCAAAGAAAATTCTAGGAAGTTGTGGTGATATTTGTTGACAAGACCGTAGGGACGGTTGAATTATAGATTACTTTCCAAAAGACTAGAGTATCTGATTTTTGAATAAAGTACCTGTCGTGTAGATAACATAGCCATATTTTCAAAGAAAGTATGTTATATATATATATATATTCTATCTTGCAGTATAACGCAGCCATTGTGAATCTGAAAGAGATAGATCTAATCATTACAATACATATCAAGTTGTAACGTAGCCGTTGAGAAGCATTGAGAAAGGAGTGGCCCAAGGAGTGTCTTACCTTAAATGCCACATTCAATGCTTTTTTGAATCGGTCTAGAACTGTGGATTGTGTATTCTTATTCCAAATCTTTCAAGGTGCGAAAGATGAGTTATTAAACAAGCTTCAAGAAAATTCAAACTTCACCCACCTCGGTAGCTGTTTATTTGGGTTTCTAATACTAGGAAACTACTTTCTCACGTCTTTTGTCATGAAATATGCCATTTTGATTGACTTTGTGATCAGTTTGCTTCTCTTATTTATGATAAATCAACTTTATCTATACTGATCTTCTCTATGTTTTATCTTTTTTCGCATATTTTATGTGCTTAAATGCTTAGAGTAAAGAGGGTATGTTTGACTTACTGCAAGTGGTGGGCCAATTAATATTTTTGGTTCTCTTATGCTTATTATTTGATGACCTAATGTTAGAGACCACTGGCAGGCTAATTAATCATCTTTTGGTGTAATCATTTGTGTCTAGATTTAAATCACTTTTTCTTTTTTGAAACATATTTAATGAATTATCAAAAAAAAAAAGAGAAAAAGAAAATAGGCTTTATTGAGGACTAAAGTACATTGAGGGTATTATCAATGTGTTATTTAGATTTTTTGTAAAGTTATCATTGATTTTTTGAAATATCATATTTCTTATTAATGATAACTTTTTTTATTCACAAGGTTTTGCATCAAGAAAGAAATGGTGGTTTTTCTCAAGCATTGGAATAAGGAGAAAGCAAGCAAGATTGGAGTGAAGCCAAATTGAGCATTGAAACTTGAAGCTAACAAAGCATTTTTAAATGCTTAAGTCTTCCATTCTATGCTTTAATTTTTTTTGTTTTAGACTAACTCACTTATTTTTAGGCTCTAAAACAAACATTACAAAAGTTTTTAATTTTCGTTGCAAAGGGTTAAAATGAACTTTAGGCAAATTGACTAGATTTCGTTTGAGGTTAACAATTGAACAAGACAACTTTCATATCTTATTTTGGTGCTTTAAAACAAATCAAAATCATTGCTTTGTGGACTTAAAATGAATATGTGCAACTTTGTTTTGTGATTACTTAATCAAACTAACGCCATTAAAAAGACGTATGTGCTTCTCTCGTACCTCACGATGATCTTGAGAATCAAAAGGATTTTTTATGGTCTTAGGTTGGGATAAAGTAATTTCCCCCACACTTCATTTTGGGCACTAAAATTAAACAAAATACTTTCTGAGTGTGAGTGGAAGCTATTGCATGTGTTCTCCCTTTGTTTCTAAATGAAGTTTGATCGAACTATGAATATGCGTGCTCGCTTTTTTTATCTTAGAGGGACTACCTTGGGGAAAAATTACTCACCCAAGGGAACGACTCAACCGGTAACACTCTAAAGCCAAGAGTATTTCCAACCGGGATATAAATGTGGGTATTGGAGTAAATTCCAGTATCACACGATTGGCTCCGATGAGAATGGAAACAATGGTCTCTCACCACATTGGGTCAACTCCTACAAACGGAAATTCTAAATTAAAACCCTTGTTGTAGAAATGCCAAAATCCCTATTTATTTGTTGGTGCAAGAGCGGTCATTCTAAAGCCGACCCAAACTTTTATGGTCTTTAGTAGAAATAGAAAGCATGCCATGGGATTTTCATGGGTGTTGATGCTTGGCTGCCCCGTATAAGTGAGTGTCATGGAGGGGAGCCAGTCGGGTCAAGCATCTAACCATTTGCTAAAGATAAGTGTAGCTAGACTTTTCCAAGTGGGGACTCAACAAATATAGTCTTTCATATCCATAAGGTTGTGCTTGTTCTTGGTTACAAAATTCTTTTCTTGTTCGAAAACATTTGGAAACAAACGTTTAACATCATCATCAAAATTTCAAACCCTTTAGGAGGAAAATACAATTGACCAAATTCATGTGTTATTGCTTGCCCTTGGGGTTTTATCCTTAGAGGTTTCTAAACACTTGGATTTACATCTCAATTTTCCTACTAAAGTTAAACAATATATAACCCTTGCCTTGACTTCCTCAAAATTCCACATAACATACTTTGTGGGATTCGAAGAAATTGAGACATTGGACATCTAGTTTGGAAATCTAATCAAAGAAGTGTTTGCAGTAAAACAAAATCACTAGGAAAAGATAACAAAATTGGCTCTCACACATGTGTTAATTCCTCATGATTTCCAAGAAATCCAAAATCCCAAAACAAAAGTCCTTGACCCAAAGTTCAAAATTTAGGAGTCACACTCGAAAGGTCATCAAGAAATACATTAGGAAGTGCAATCAAAAGCAACATATCAAAATAAGCAAAAAATTCACAAGGTTCTATAGATTCATTCCTTTGAACAATCCAAAAATGTATGCTCATTTTGAACCACTTCTTAGTTATAGAGCTCCTTAGAAGTATTGTATGTTCTTCAAAACTGAGGTCTAGTAAGTAAGTGTCTTTTTAGGTAAACCTAGGATCAAAATCAAACCTTCATCCATCTTTGAACATCAAAGCCAAAATCATTTCATCATCAACTCTTTGAAAGTCTTGGAAAAATCCTTCATTTTAAACTTTTGGAAAATCATTTACCAAAATCACCTTGTTTGATTGAATGTGTGTAGATGCATCCTTCTCCACATATTTGATCAAATTATCAAACCTTGTGAACAAATTCATCCCTTGATAACATCCAACATCTTGGTATTTAGGAGTTCATTATCAAAATCATCTTGTTTGGATAGGAGTGTTTAGATGAATCCTTCTTCTCACACCTAGAAAAATTAGCATCTTGTGAACGATTTAACTCTAGGACAACATCCAACCTCTTAGAGTTTATGAGTCCACCAAAATCCAAATCCAAAACAAATCAATCCCAAATCAAGTCCTAAATTTTAACATACCCTTCAAGATTTTCTCAATATTTCCAATCATCCATCAAACATCCATCTTACATCCATATCATTATCACCCTTTGATCCTTAAATCATCCTAAAATTTCTCTTTTGTACCTAAAGTTAGATCAATCCAAAGAATTAGAGAATTCACCTTCCATATTCTTGAAGATTGATCCCTATTTTATGGTGCAAACTAGATCACAACACAAGAGGAACATTGAAACCAACAAAGAAACATCTACTTCGAGTGACTTAAGTCAAACTACTCCCAAAATGAATCCCATTAGGTTTGGAAGTCTCACAATTAACCTTCCTCCATTTTCACGTGACCATCAAGAGGAAGGTTTCCAAGTGGAGGATCTTACCAATAATCCCTTTGGAATTTGTCACATGAGGAAATCACTGAAATAATTCAAAATCCGGAGAATCATAAGATTATTAACATCATGATGAGAATCAATCCCTCGCTATACATGCTTGAATTAGCAAAGCAAGGGGCTAAACTCCCCTCTGATTTCGATGTGAGCACTATTGTGGAACCATCTTTTGGAGTCATTCCTCCAATCTCATCTACCATCCCCATTTCATCTACCCCCTCATTTCAAAGCATCACTCAAAAAATCTCACAAATAACATCATCTGTCGCTCCAAGACAACCCATTATTAACAAAGGAAGTGCATTTCTCAATGCATTGCAAACGCATCCTCTTGTAAACAATCAGGATTTGGATGCAAACACCATCTTGGGACAAATCATACCCCAAAATCCATTGCATACATATGTCCCTCTCACCTTTCATGATCCAAATAACCCATCATCATCATCATTCCACACAATACCCCAAACCTCTCTCCTCATAACCTCACAACGAGAGGGTGACATGTTCGGACCAGGGAGCATTTTCGACACCACACCATTTCCTCAAGAGGTTACACCCCTCACATTTCCACCACTTCTGCCATTTCCATCAATATCCACATCACCTCTTGGTTTAGGGCTTCCCCCTTTACCAAATGGTAATCAACAAAACCAAATCAACCCACCAAGAATCAATCAGAACATCATGGGTATGTGCAAGATCATGATGGGCCAAAAAGTGGCAATATGATGGGTATGTGGCTGACGACTATTTTTTTACCCAAAATTGATTAAATGAAAATGGTTTTTAAAGGATATTCTCATCTTTCCACCAATATAAATTATGCTTTACTTTGAATTTAATAAGTAATTATTATTCATTTTCTATTTGAATTATGACTAAACTCTCGATTGATAGGTTGGTGAAAAAAATCTATAGCTTTCAAAGCGGTATCACATTTTTGAATCCAAAATATGTGTCACATTCTATGCTTAGCATACTATAGGATTAAAAATAAAAATTGAATTTCATGAAATTTTGACCAAGGTGGCTTACATATGAGTTTTATATTTTTTAAAAGTTGTAATAAAAAAATCATAATTAATTATTTACTTGGAAAAGAATTACAAAAGAATATGCATCACATGAGGGCATGAGTCCTCTACTTATATCTAAAATTTATAAAAAATAATTATCATTTTATTATGGTTAGAGTGGTCAGATAGACATCTACTTCTTATTTTTTCCCTGAAATTTAAGTACTACTGCATTGAAATTTCAAATTTTCACCAAATAGTTTTTTATTTTTTAAAACAAACCTAGTAGTTTAGAAACTAAATTATATTTGGTACAAATTCTATTATTACATATTTTTGAAATAATATAGATAAATTATTCAAATTTTTATGTCAAGTTGCCTAACTTTGATTTTTTTGATTTTTTTGCCACTTAAGGGCCTATTATTTCCATGATGATCCTGCACATACCCTCATTCCAAATACTTCCACCTTTCCATTGATATCTTAACAAAATATGGAAACCATCACGATAACACAAAAAACCATCATCACATCATCAACCACCCCCCTAACATCTCAAAACATGGTCTCTCAAGGACCAACCACGTCGATCTCACCATCTACCACTCAAAGCTTGATCATCAACAAAATAGTGCCTCTCATCACCACAACAAGCACCATTCCAAACCTACCACCACCAAACTCGAATACATCAAGCCAATATAGTATTGTGTTGCAAGCTACTCAGCAAGTTGCTTATCAAAAGGAATTCATGCAAGTATAGAAACAAAAAGCCACAGAACTAGCTACTTAGCAAGCTGCTCAAGCCACACAAGTCGCGCAAGCTACTCAAGCCTCCCAAGTCGCACAACAAGTGCAACAGGTTGCACAAGCCCAAGCTTTATTGCAACAACAACAACAACAAGCTTCTCAAGCAGCTCAAGTTGCACAAGCTACACAAGCACAAGCACAAGCTCAAGCTACACAAGCCTAAGCTCAAGCACACACTCAAGCCAAAGCCCAATAACAAGCACAACAAGCACAAGCACAAGTGTAGTATCTTGCACAACAACACGTAGTACAACAACAAGCATATCAGAAAGCACTAAATAAATATCAAGAATAGCAGGAAGTAGCCCAATTAGCAGCTCAACAATAAGCACAATAGCAAGCTTAGAAATAGGCACTAATATCACAACAACAACAGGACCAACAACAAGCGTTGTTGGTACAGTAGCAATTGCAAGCATACTTGGCTCAACAGAATATGCAAACATCATCCATCAACATACCAACCAATCCACCCATCCCACCCACAAATGAACCACCTCAAAACACTTTCATCCCACCCCCTAATCTGCAAAATGATGTGACAGCACAAATCAAGTTGCTCTCTCAACAAGTGTTTGACCTTCAATTAGGGGAACCACAAAAACACCTAGCAACTTGTGTCCTTATCCGTTCAATAGAAGCCTTGTAATGAAACCATTCCTGAAGGGATTTGAGATCCCCAAATTTGATAAGTATCGTGGGACGAGAAACCCTGAAGATCACATCAAGGAATTCTAGGTTCATTGCATGGAAGTCGCGCATGATGATACCTATTTGATGTGGCTATTTCCTAGGAGTTTGGCTAGCCACGTCATGGAATGGTTCTCTCGCCTACCTACAGGCATCAAGACATTCCAAGAAATCATAGACGCATTCATCAAAAACTACACATGCAATATCGCCATGGATGTCAGTCTTGAGGAACTATCGGCTCTAAAACAAGGTAAGAATGAATCATTTGCTTCATTCCTACAGCAATGGCAATCCAAGGCCAATCGAAGAAAATGGGTCATGCCCAAGGAACAACAAGTGTGCACTATCATATCCAACCTTAACGGCCTCTTAGCATTTCATCTCAAAGTCCAAGGGATCACCACATATGACTAGTTGATTTCCAATCCGCTCAGCATCGAACAAGCGCTTATGACACAACCTAGAGGATCAACTTCATATCCTGAACAACAGAACAATTTCCCACCCACCAATTACAATGACAAACCTCGCACATGGGTAAGAAACAAAAATATTACCAATGATAGTGTCGTTGATGCCAAATTTGTCATCAATGCCCCTCGACAAAACACACTCTCACCACAACAACAAATCCAAAACCATCATCAAAAAAACCATCAAGCGAACACAACAACACAACAACCAAACAATCAAGCGATCAATAACGTTAATGATCAAAGGGGACCACCCCAATGAAACAATAATTCCACCAAGAGAAAGTAAACTTCCCTTGGGGAACCACTCGAAGTCATCATGAAGAAACTAATAAATGAAAACCTCATCAAGATTCCCACCTATGAGAACTACCAAGAACCAGATGTTAAACCTCCTTGGTACAACAAAAATCAGCTCTGTGACTTCCACAAAATCAAAGGGCACACCACTAACAGTCACATGAGGTTAAAGAACATAGTCCAAGACCTCATTGATCAAAGAATCATAAATGTGGAATAGCCAATAGGAAATCAAAATCTTAAAATATACACAAATCCAATGCCTAACCATAACAATAAAGGGAACAATAACACTGATAAGGGGAAAGGCACCTTCAAAAACATGAATCATGTGTACAACCATGTCATTGCATCCTTGGATGACTATTGTGCTACCATCACCATCAAAGAAGCCCATGCCAATTGTAGAGTCACCACAAGAGGCAGCAAAGTTACCATTGCAGGGTCATCTCAGTCAAACAGAACAACCGTACCCAACCCTAAATTTGTTCCCAATGGTTACAATGTCCTTAATCAGCTAAAAAGAACCCCAACACAAATATCCATCATGGAGTTATTAAAAATCTCATCCACCCACAAGAAAATCCTTGAGGAAGCATTGGCTTCATCCACTGTCCCAGCAAATCTTGATGTCGAACAATTCCTAACTATGTTCAGAAACATTATCACTCCAAACCTCCTTACGTTCTCTGATTAGGACTTTCCCACTCAACCATCTCACAACCATTCACTCCATTTAGAGGTCTTGGTGTATAAAAATAAAGTGAAGCAAGTCTTGGTGGATGGAGGTGTAGGCTTGAACATTTGTTCCCTCGAGCTCATTAAGAACTTCAAAATCTCAAAGGATTCCATCGACAAAGGCAAAGGTATTTCAATAAAAGTGTATGATGATTAGGAAAGAGTGTCGCAAGGCACAATCCAAATCCCTATTCAAGTGGGGCCAACTATCATGGAAACTACCTGTTAGGTCCTAGATCTCACCTTGCCTTATAACATTCTCCTAGGACGTCCATGGATTCATGCAATGCAAGCAGTAGCATCAACCTTCCATCAATGTGTCAAATTCACATATGAAGGACAAGAGGTCACCATCTATGGATATCCTGAACCATTCTCCTATTGCAAAAGCCTTGAGGCAAAATACTACAAAATACCTCAAGTACCTAAAAATGATGAAGGCCAATCAACACCGTACATTGATCTAGCCACTCTCGCCTCCACTTCTGAGATGGAGACACCTATCATTCCCGCCATCCACACCATCTCTAATATCAAATTCATCATCCAGGACAATGGTTGCAGAAACTATATGAATCCCAAAAATTCCTTTGTGGTAGGAGAGTTACCACTATCTCCTAGATCACGAGGATGTCCGCAATCAAATCGAGCCTCCACTTCCCAAACATCCCCTGAATATCCCAACTTCAAAAGTTGGGGAGATCTCAGTCGATAAGTCATAGAAGAGGACCCATCTCATCTCCTATACCAAGATAATAGACTAGCAGTTGATCTACCAATGGATGACAGAAGCAGAGGTTTGCAAATGATGCTCGCAATGGGCTATGACAAAAACCAGAGACTTAGGAAAAATGACAATGGGCTTATAATACCTATCATTCTAGAGATGCAAATGAGAAATATTGGCCTTGGATGTACCCCTCCGAGTATAACCATACATGGCTAAAGTCCTACAGTTAGAAAGGTCAATAATCCTCCTCAGCAATTTGCAGTCAAACTTTTCTTACCCGTATCTACAAGTCAAGTCATAGACAACTTCACATTTGACATAACTAACGTTTGTAGTAGTAGTGATGATGAGCATCCCATAACCATCCTACCCATGCTCTTTGAGGATACTACCTTTCTCATGATTAGCACCTTATCCTTTGAGTCATACCATCAAAACCATGAAATCTACCTAGTTTACCCCCAACTCATCGATTATGACCAACAAGGACCACCAATTCTTGACACATTCAAAAATGTTGAGACGCTCTTAGAATTCATGGGACTATGAGATAATATTCCATGTGGGGATCACAAAGCAGGATTCGTCATTGAGCTAGATACACAGGCCTATTATGGGGAAACGATTGAATCCCTCAGTCGCAAAAGTGAGAAATTAAGAATAATATCTAAGTCCTTCAGTGAAAACCACACTATGGCACTCTCCGACACAAAAAAAGTAAAAAGAAAGGATGCATCCAATAGTGCAAACCTCTCTGAGGTGCATGAGGATGGGCGATTCAATCTTCCTTTCAGAGCTCTCCATCAGGAAAAATCAATGGTCCTAGCAGAAAACTGCAATCCAGTTAATCTAGGAACAGAGGAGACCCCACACATCACATTTTATGTGGAGTCATTACTATCAGAGGAACAAGAGCTCCTATCAGCCTTCTTGAGAGAAAGACAAGTTAATTTTGCATGGAGCTATGCAGACATGCCAGGGCTAGATCTAGAAATTATAGTTCATCACCTAGTAGTATACTCTAAAGCAAATCCTGTTAGACAAAAGCTCAGGAAAATGCACCCTCTGATCACCCTACTAGTCAAAATGGAACTAAAGAAGCTATTAGACGTAGGATTCATTCAACCAATAGACTATCCAGAATGGGTGTCAAACCTAGTGCCTGTCTCAAAGCCCAATGGGAGCATTTGAATCTGCATAGACTTCAAGGACCTAAACAAGGCATTCCCAAAGCATGATTTCTCACTACCTAATATTGACATGATAGTGGACATGACAGCGAGACACGAAATTCTCTCCCTGATGGACGGTTTCTTAGGATACAACCAGATAATGATTGCTAAAGAAGACCAACACAAAACGGCCTTCACTTGTCCATGGGGGGCTTACTATTGGAATATGATGCCATTCGGCTTGAAGAATGTAGGAGCAACATACCAAAGAGCCATGACGTTAATCTTCCATGACATGATTCATAAAATTGTCAAATATTATGTCGATGACATACTAGCCAAATCTAGAAAGAGGAAAGATCACATAGCAACTTTGAGCACTTTTTTTGACAAGTTGGTGGAATACAAGGTTTGATTAAATCCAAAGAAGTGTGTCTTCGGTGTACAATCAGGAAAGTTGCTAGGATACATAGTGTCAATGAGAGGTATTGAGGTAGACCCTACTAAGGTAAAAGCAATCCTTGAGATGGAGGCACCCAAAACATTGAAATAGTTGAGAGGCCTCCAAGGTAGGCTTCAGTCCATCTGAAGGTTCATAGCACAGCTAGCAGATAAATAGAATACATGGCTATGTGTAGGATCATCATGGAAAAAATAGGCCCTTAAGTGGTAAAAAAATAAAAAAAATCAGAGTTAGGCAACTTGACGTAAAAATGTGAATAAGTTATCTATATTATTTAAAAAATATGTAATAATAGAATCTATAGAAAATTTAATGTAGTTTCTAAACTACTAGGTTTATTTTATTTTTTTAAATCTATTTGGTGAAAATTTAAAATTTCAATGGAGCAAGACTTAAATTTCAGGGAAAAAATAAGAAGTAGGTGTCTGTCTGACCACCCTAACCACAATAAAATGATAATATTTTTTTACAAGATTTTAGACATAAGTGGAGGACTCATGTCTGGATGTGATGCATATTTTTTTGTAATTTTTTTCTAAGTAAATAATTAATTATGAATTTTTTATTACAACTTTTAAAAAATATAAAAACTCATACGTCTGACCACCTTAACTTGGTCAAAACTTCATGAAATTCATTTTTTATTTTTTTAATCATATAGTATGTGAAGCATAGAATGTGATGCATGTTTTGGATTCAAAAAAATTGTGATACTGTTTGAAAGCTACAAATTTTTTTCAATCATCCTCTCAATCAAGACTTTAGTCATAATTCAAATAGAAAATGAATAAAAATTATTTATTAAATTCAAAGTAAAGCATAATTTATATTGGTGGAAATCTGAGAATCTCCTTTAAAAACCCTTTTCATTTCATCAATTTTGGGTAAAAATAAGTTGTTAGCCACATACCCTACAAATACCCATCATATTGCCACTTTTTGACCCATCATGATCCTGCACATACCCCCATACTCTCACCTACTTCACAAGGGATTAGCATACAAGTGGGATGACAAGTGTGAAGAATCCATCAATAATATCAAAGAATATCTACTTACACCACCAGTCCTCATGCCACTGATCCCAAGAAAGCCATTAATTCTCTATGTCTCAACAACAACAACAGCCCTTGGAGCTCTCCTAGCTCAACACGATGAAAATGGGATAGAAAGGGCCATCTATTATATCAGAAAAACAATGGTTGGGAATGAGTTAAATCATTCATTCATTGAGAAAGAATGTTTAGCAGTAGTGTTTTCTTCACAAAAATTCAAACATTACATGTTGGCACACAAAATAAAACTCATCGCCAAAATCAACCCTCTTAAGTACTTACTGTCAAAAGCAATGCTCACTGGAAGAATGGCCAAATGGGTCATGATACTATTAGAGTATGACATTGAATATGTGGAGCAGAAAGCAATTAAAGGATAAGTTATCATAGACCAGCTTCCAGGAGCACCAATCTATTCAGAGAATCCTCTCATCTCAGAGTTTCCAAACGAATCCATCTTCAATCTCAACATAGCCGACCACTAGAAACTCTACTTTGATGGCTCATACACACAACATGGATCAGGAGCCGGTGTCTTCTTTATCACCCCACAAGGGGACTACATACCAAGGTCCTATAAATTGGTGTTCCCCTACACCAACAAAATTGCAGAATACAAGGCTTTAACCATAGGTCTCATAATAGTAGTACAGTGGCACATCATGGCCCGCAGAGTATACAGAGACTCTCAGCTAATAATAAACCAAGTGAACGGTGAGTACTAGACTAAGGATGATAAGCTCACTCCATACAAGAAACTGGTGGAGGCTCTCAAAGAATCCTTTATCGAGATCACATTTGAGCAGATTCCTAGAGAAAAACAACAGAGTAGCAGACACCATAGAATTGATTGGATCCCTACTAGACATCCCTCATAATGTCCCAAAATATGAATTCTTGGTAGAGCAGCTTCTCATGCCCACATTCGAGGTACTAGAATTAGAATTTGTGTGTGAAATCGTTAGTCCTGGTGATCCCTTCTACCATGACATTTATACCTACTTGTGAATAGGCTTCCTACCTATTGACTTACCTTCAACCTTAAAATGAACCTTTTTCAAAAAGGCATCCTGATTCGTCATCCTAGGAGATACCCTATACCATAGGAGCATAGAAGGAACCATATTATGTTGTCTAAATGTTGAGGAGGCATTGACCACTTTAACTGAGGTGCATAACGGTATTTGTGGTTCACACTCAAGTGGAATGACCCTAGCCAAGAAATTGTTGAGGATGGGGTATTATTGGCCTACAATGGAAAGAGAATCACATGACTACGTCCAAAGGTGCCTACAATGTCAGTAGCATGGAGACCTCATCCATGCTCTAGCTCAAGAACTTCATCCCATCATCACACCATGGCTCTTTTCGCAATGGGGACTCGATCTCATTGGAAAAATCACTCCCACTTCATCTAATGGCCACAAGTTCATCATAACCACCACTAAGTACTTTACCAAGTGGGTGGAAGCCATACCCATGACATATGTAATTGGGAAGCAGATATCAAAGTTCATCCTGAACTATCTCATTTTCCAATATGGTGTTCCCCAAGCTATTATCTCAGATAATGGAACACCATTCAAGAATCAAGATGTTCATGATCTATGTGAAAAATTCAAAATCCAACATCGCTTCTCCACCCCATACTATCCCCAAGGAAATGGCCAAGCAAAAGCCACAAATAAAACCATTTTAATGATCCTCAAGAAAACAGTCAATGACACAAGTCATGACTGGAATTTGCAGCTAAATCCTACCCTATGGGCCTACCGAACCAGCATCCACACACCCACCGACACCACCCCCTTCTCCCTAGTCTACGGGTTAGAAGCAGTACTCCCCATTGAGATCAAGCTCCCATCACTAAGAATATCACTGTAAAACCTCATCACAGATGAAGAGTACCGAGTATCAAGACTGAATGAGCTAGAGCTACTGGATGAGCGGCGTATAGACACTTTAAATCATTTGCAAGTCTATCAGAACAAACTCAAGAGGAGCTATAATTAGAAAATTAGAAGCAAGATTTTCCAAATCAGAGAACTGGTACTAAAGGAGAATCAGAAGAACATTCCAAATCCAAACAACAAAGGAAAATTTGAACCCAATTGGTTGAGACCATTTGTTATCACAGCAAGCTATAAGTCATGAGCATATCAGTTATCAACACCTGAAGGGGAACCTCTGCAAGAGCTCATGAATAGCTCTCATCTCAAAAAAAATTATGCCTAATCTTTCAAGGTATAGAATCCAAAAAAATTAAAAAATCAGAAAATGTCCTAAAAAAATGGTTACCTTGGTGAAAACCTAGCAAACAAGCATCTTGGTGACAGAAAAAAATCCAAAAAAAAAATCCAAAAAAAAGAAAAAGGATAAAAAATAAATAACAATAAAGAGAAAAAATCGTCCTCTAGTGAAAACCACTTCGATGGCACTTTGGGCAAGTACCTTGGTGAAAACCTGGAAAACATGCACCTTGTGTAAATAAGCACTTTCCATCCACCAAGATCTTCACAGCTTGTTCTACATCATCCATCAATTACGCATCCATCACATTCCATATCTCCATCCATCACCCATTCGCATCATAGCTTGATCCTGTGTTCATATCATGATCCCTCCTAGTACTACTCGACCCATTCCCAAGGTAAGTTTGTCATGCCTTTATCGAAGTAGTCTATTGCATCATGTTGGGGGCATATTCTCATCGGATCGGATTCGTGTATATTCTTGAAGTCCTAAAATCAAAAAATCAAAAAACATTCATAAAACCAAAAAAATCCAAAAACAGGTCAAAAAAGTCAAAAAGTCAAAAAACAAAGTCATCTTGTCGAACTACGGATCTCTAAGCCTTGAACGTAGGCAAGGTTGATCTTTGATCATCCCCTAAGACACTTAGGTTGGCCCTTTAGGAGTCTGTCTCAATAAACTGACATTTCATCATGTATATCTTCATATGTAAATCGGTCAAGATGTCAATCGAACTGCGTGGTCTTTGCGTGTATAACGTAGGCAAGGCTAATATGTTGATCAGCCCCTAAGGCCCCTAGGATAGGTCCTTAGGTTAGTCTCTTGGTCAAAATCTCAGAAAACCCAAAAACATTTGAAAATCAAAAAATTAAAACATTTATAAAATCTCAAAAAATACCAAAAAGAGCCTCAAAACATTTCAGAAACTCCAAAAACATCCATATATTTGAAAAAAATCCATCTGTCTCATCTCACTTTCACCTACAATAACATCACTCATAATAAACAATTGGCATCCTCAACCTTCGGTGAAACAATCAGAAACAAGTCTAGCAAGTGAAAAGTAAAAACTCAAAACGTCAAGTCTCAGGTTTAGGTTAATATGTAAACAAGTTAGTCAACTCTTTGTGTCGATAGCCCATCATCCAATCAGTCCCAAATCAATCATCTAATAACATCATGTCACAAGATGTATCCTTCCTACAATGGGCATTATTTATCAAAAAGAACACTTTGGATAAACGAAATGACGTGCCGACATCCATTAACATGTCCTAGGATGTATCCTTCCTACAATGGGCATTATCTTTTGGCAATAGTTTTGGTTCTTCTCCTTAAAAACACATTTCCTTTTGGTTAGCGGTATTGAAGAGCATTAGCTTGTTTGTTTACTTTATCTTTGTCTTTTGACTTATCTCTTTGCGCTCATTCCAATAACCTCTCGATCGTGTCCAAACAAATGGATTTAGAGAGATAGGAATGGGGCAATGATCATCATCTTTTGTCTATTGTGCTTGTTGGACATTCTTGTAATATAACTTGGTGAATACTTGCTTTGTTAGATATGTATGGAGGGTGTTTTGGGCAGCTTGTTGACTATTGCATTGATAGGTTATACCTTTCCATTTTTTGGTCCAAGATGTTTGAAACTTCTAAAGTGCATCCTAGCAAATTTTATGTATGTCAGGTGTGAACAAGAATACTCCTATCTATTTTTCAAGTCAAATTCCATCACACTAAGTGCAATGCCATCCTGGTTCTTTATACGTTGATGCATCATGCTTATGCATGTTATCAAACATAAGGTAAGTGACCCTTTTAAAATCCCAATTCTTGATAAGAAAATCATTCATTTCTCATCATCATCACTCATAAATTTGGCTTGCTGGATCCTCTTGTCATCATCTCATTTCTCATTTCTTCTTTTTCTGCAGTAACATCATGCCAAGATAGTTAATCATCATTGCCAATGCATCCATCTTGCATCCGCAAACCATTAACATAATGCATATCACATCATATCATATAGGAAGCACCTATCATCTCACATGCATGTTCATCATCATAATATATATCTATTAGTCTAAGCATCTCATAAATCATACATTTGCATAAAACATCCATTGCATAATCATATATGCATCATCACATCATATTATCATTTAAGTTGTTTATTATAATATAGATTGGTTATTCTAAGCATCTTAAAACCATCTCATTTGCATCATCATCATAACCATCCATACATCCATTTTGAACCTCTTTATCATGAGATCGACCCTCAAATCAAATCTTTTCGCTCGATCTCTCAAGAGGTCAATGTACTAGTGTACTTCTTTCCGCTGGGGCATCTAAAAAAAAATTATAAAATTTTTGAATTTTGATCACGGTAAGTTTATTCTTTGAACCAATGCAACAAGTGCATTGCTTCAAAGAGAGGAAAAATGTAGACATGGAAAATTAGCATCATGCATTTAACTAATTCATATTCATACATTCATCAAATAAATCAAGTTCATTAAATTCAATCTCTAAAGTCATCTATTTAAATTAAATAAATCAACTTTATTTTATTTGATCCTAACATCACCCTCTTTGATTAAATAAAGAAAATCTTTTTTTAATCTAAAATCATCTTCCATCTCCTTTTGATTTAGTTTAATCCTTAAATCTAAGTCAAATGAGTCAAATCACCTAATCATCTTTTAAATTAACTAAATCAAGATTAAATCTAATCTAATGCATATCACATTCTCTAGATTTTCCCACTTGCACAAATAAATGATTTTAATTTATTTATTAAATCCTAATTTTCCCTCATCAAGGCATCTTTGGAGAATATTCCTTCAAGTTTGAATTCAAATCAAGTTGACTTGTCCCTTCCAACATGGCATTAATTCTCCTCTTACATGTCCCCAACTTGGCATTTAAGCCCCTTTTCCTCCCTCCAACAAGCCAAATTTGAAATTTGAAAAGGCCACCTAATGTCATTTATTGGCACATTGACCAAAACTTGCACATCCTCCATCCACTCACATTTGGACAAGTGGCTCCTTCCTATTGGTTGAATCTTTGTCCCACATTCACCCATTTTTCATATTTCTCCATCCTATCATTCTATAAATAGGAGGTCTCATTCCTTATTTTAGCATCCACAATTTATGCAAAGTTACTCTCTTCACATTGAGAGCTAATTTTGTCCACCACATCTTCAAGGAATTTTATCATTGAGCTTGTCAAGGGTTGGGAAAGGGTCACTTTTCACAACAAAGTGGCACCAATCCACTATGGAATAGGTGTGCATTATGTTTCTTTCATGATTCCAATTAGTTTGTTTTGTTATCTTGTTTGAGAGGCATTATGCATTATTTCATAGGAGTATTTATGCATTTACATGAACTAACCCCATTTTTAACTAGTGTTGGAGTTTAATCTTTATGCAGATTTGTAGGTACTCACAATATATATGTGTGTGTGTGTGTGTGTATTTAATTGTTTGATTGATATATAAAAATATACATATAGGTAGATATGCATATCCATATATGCACATGAAGAGCACTGTGGATCATTTGAGAATGCAACATCAATTTATATATATGTATGTCTATCTAAATAGATCTATATACTATGTTTATTTGTATTTATCTAAGTGTGATTTTAAATAGAGTTTAAAATAGCATGTATAAGTATTTTCTATGTTTTGAGAAAATCACTACAATATAGCCATAGCATTCAATAATATAGAATTTCAAGATGTTGTTAAGAATAGAGAATTTAACTATGTAGTATGTGTAACATATTCATAATGCCACAATGGCTCTTCTAGCAATGCAATTTAATCAATATATTTTCTTGCATATTTTGGAATATACTTTCACACACTACAACATTGAATATTGCATTTAGTTACTGTTGCGCCATTGCACCACAATTCCAGGATGATATGTGTGTGTGTGTGTCTATACATATATATACATACATACATACATACATATATATAGATATACATATATATACATATATACATGCATATATTCTAAATTTGAGCTCCATTATTTGGCACTAAATATTATAGAGAAATGGGTAAATTGTAAGAGAACTATTAGAAAAAAACTAAAGAATGGCATACATCTAATTCCTAAGTATTATCCTAATACCTCTTACAACTATTACATAGACTGCTTGTCTTGTACCAATATGTTGCATGATATTATTTTTCCCTCAATTGTTTGAAGCTCCTTATAACAAACTGTTAATTGTCATATTTTTTTTGTTTGTATGGAAAAAAAATATATTGATTAAGTTGCATTTTTGGAAGAGCCATTGTGGTGTTGGTTTGGCATCAACCTATTGTAAGAATCGTCACCCTCAGGTCTGTTCTATAGCAGATTTGAGGGTTTTAAAACTGTTGTGCTCTAGAATTTGTAAGTTGTTTTACATGGGTATTTTGCATAAATGATTTGTCCATAATATTGAATACCAAGCAATGTAGCTCGAATTTCCAATTAATTATGTGGTGTTATATGCATTTTGGATAGATTATTACATCATATAATTGTTTCCATAACATAGAGAAAATAGGTATCGTCATAAACAAGTGGGTTTAAATAATTGATTTGGCAAGTTGAAAGGATAGTTGTATAAGAGAGGAGAAATCTAGTCAATGGAATAGAGTATATTATATATTTGTAGTAGTCAATATATGATGATGCAAGGAAAAAGTAGAAAACCCATGCTCGTTCTCCTCCCTGCCATATTCGTATGATAAAGCCATATGGGCTCTAGCCAAACCCCCGAGCAAGGAAAAGTATGAAAGACCCATCTCAAATTTAATGGAGTCATATTATATATTAGGAAACACAGAAGTAGGGGAAATTTTGGTGTTTTCATATATGATTTATTATATTGTGGCATTTTTTTGGTGTAACAACTTTAAAAATATGGGATGGTGATAAAAATCTGCCTAGAGATAATTGTTCCCATAAGATGAAAAGATAATTGTACAAACATATTGGAAAAATGCAATGTTTATAATAGACTATGATTATTGTAGTCAAGCGTATGTAAGAATTTGCTTGAATTTCCCTTCAGGATTTTCATTAGCCCAGTCGTGAATTGGATTTGTCGGCACTGGGGATGCCCCAGTCAGTGGGGACTTGACCAGGTTTTGTTTGTGGTGAGATGGAGTTGTGTAATTACATGGGTTGGTGGTGGTGGAGTTGGTGTCCTCGATACACGGAATATGAATGGTTTTGTATAGTATTTAGTAACAAATAAGTGTTATTCTAATACCTCTCATACAATTACACTATTTATCTTCAATATATATATATGCGTATATGTATCTGTGTATGTTTCAAAGCACTCATTTTCACATACAATTCACATTGTATGTGGTCACGCCCACAAAAGGATATGAAAATCACAGTAAAACCTTTCCTGGGAATTGGACATTCCAACAGGTGACTAATATCTCTCTATGAACGTTCATTTACTTGTCAAACCAGGGGTCGTATACTTTAAATGGCGCAGCACAATATATGCACTAAGAACTAGTTTCGGTCAAAACTTAACAGAAATAAATACTTGAAAATAATTCTATCTACACTTCAGGAAGATAATGCCAAGTTCTTTTAACTCAACCATGATTTGATTAAAATAGAAACCATAATAGCTACGACAGAAACACAAACTATGAACTGGCCTTATGCTACAGGAACAAGCATAGGGATGGACTCCCTATGCTGCAAGAGCAATACAAGACTAAGTTTGTATGAAAACTTCAAAGATGAAAGCTAACTGATGATCAATAGAAAAGAACAACTACTAACTAGCTATAGATACTTACTAAGTGGGCCCCCTTAGCAAGCATCTACTGATTATGCAGGTGCTGAACTCATAACTTCATCAAAATTTATTCATGAAAAAAGAATGGTATACATTGTTTTGTTGATATAGAAACTAACAACAAACTCTGTCTCTTGTCAAACAGATTCTGCTTTTCATTATCATACTGACTCTTACATGGTATCTGCTATATCTCTATCACTATGCTTCTATCTTGCTCTAACTATCCTCTCCTTTTCCCTCACGTAGGAGGAGTATTTTATTTAAAATCAAGAGAGCAACTAACTAACTAACTCTATCAAAGAAAGACGTGGAAGTAAAGTGTATCCTAGAATTAAGGAACAAACTTCATAAATGAATTTATGCGTTCAACCCGATCTGGAGAGAATCTAGTGCTCCACTCTTTCCAGATTAACTGTTATTAAAAATCTTTCCCAACGGTTTCGGTCAAAGAGTCTTCGCCGGAGCTTCCTCGAAGTCGTGCAGGAAATAGACTTTACTGCAAGGCCGAGATTGGCTGCGCTTGACTCGATCATACTTCTTCAACAACCTGCGAAACACAAGGTAACAGATGTGAAAGAAAAAGTGCATGGCACATACACAATATCCGTTCATTAATCACATATTTAAATATATTTCATCATTCAAAAACTACATGCGATATACCAGTCATTTAGGGAGTCAACGGGGTAATAAATGTAGTCAAGTCAACACAATAAGTTGCAGGAATATGAAAATATTTTGCTAGAAGATATCCCCATAAAAGGTTTCAAAAAAAATTTAAACAACCATGAGTAACAAAAGTAAAGGCATTAAAAGTTCATCATAATATCCAAACTATGAGCATATTTTGGGCTCATCACTGCCCCCTACTTAGCCTAATGCTGGTCCTCCAGCATTAACTTTCCTGGTGGTTTCTCTGAAATCAATGGTTGTTGCATGACTTTGAAATGGAGTTCCAAACCTGTAATAAAATCCTCTGAAATCCTGGCACCTTTCATACCTACGGTCTTCTAAATCATCATTAAGATTTGTAGCCTAGTGAGGATAAAGGGGCCACATTAGCACAGGAGGTCTGAATGTCAATGGCAACCATAGTTCAAATCTCTTTTGAAGTCCCAACTGTATATATCTGCTTGATCGTTTAAGAGTTGCTGTGAAATTTAGGGACCGTGAGGTTCGGACCTTCTTAGCCCAACAGTTAATCTTTCCCACCTTTTCTCACTTCTGGTGTATGACAGTCTCCCAAATGAATATGACTGTGCCTGAAATTCATCATATACCTATTTCCTGAGATCAAATATTTTCTCTCTGGCTGTACTATTATTAATGCCATATGTCAGAGTAAACCAGGTTTTCAGCATTGCATGGGGGTTTAAACTTTGAGAGCATAATGGAACAGGCTCATTCCTTTCTGCTTCCTCATATGTCTCCCATTGCCTGCCATAATTTGCTTCATTTGTTTCCCATGACATAAATGATCTCAAATGGATATCACCAATATACAGAAGAAGGTTCCATTCTGTTTCAAATGGAATTAAGAAGCCATGTAAATAAAATTCACACAGAGAATTTCTTAACCAATTAGGGGTTGTCTGGTATGCATCGTAAAATTCTTTAGCAGTGTGAAGTATAGGATCTTGATTTCTAGAAATTCTCATTAGTTGGAACCATAAGAACTATTCCTTAAGGAATAGAGCATAAACTCTGGGTGGTGGTCTACATTCCATAATCTGACCAGTTACTTTTAACATTTCATCCATTTTTTCTTTTAACTCAAAAATTTTTTGTTTCTAACTTTCAATTTCCTTTTTTAGTTTCTTCCTTTCTACCTCCCATAGACTTT
The DNA here is from genome assembly GCA_007258455.2 of Sequoia sempervirens. Classification (NCBI taxonomy): domain Eukaryota; kingdom Viridiplantae; phylum Streptophyta; class Pinopsida; order Cupressales; family Cupressaceae; genus Sequoia; species Sequoia sempervirens. The sequence continues at coordinate 183,011,630 of VDFB02000017.1, forward strand.
GTTGCATGTCAGTCTGGGCTAGGTTTCAGAAAGTCAGGGTTTGCAATGTAACTGTTTCCCAGTTAGCTTTAACATATTCCAAAAACTCAATCAAAAATGTCTTCTTATAAACAACAATGGCTTTACAAGTTGCAGGGTGAAATATAGCTTCACTAGGCACATTCAAATGTTCAGTCTATTCCTACTCTTGCTGCAAGATGAATTCTTGTTGGGTTCCATGGGCACTTTATTCCAAAAAATTTAACAAGAAATTCAAAACATTTATAACTAACCCATGCCTCATATGACTCAATAATTTGAAATGATAAGAATGTAGGTAGGAGAAACGACCTTCACAGGTTAAATACCTAATTATGTAAGCGGTGTATTCTAAATAAGGAGGAGGCAACGATACCCGCTTGCATCCCTGCTTGGAGACTTCCAAAGTTCCATCAGTGGGCATTGAAAACTCAGCCCTTGCAGCAGCAGCATCTAAAGAAAAAATTTCTCCAACAGCTGGAAGCCCGGTTACTTCAACAATTCTGTCTTCAGTTGCAACAACCGTTAGACCCTACACAGTAGCTTTCCCTTCAGAAAGGGTTCTCAAAAATTCTCTAGCAGCCTCCTCATCAAAAGCATTTAAACTCAAGAAGTAGTTTAACCATCCACAGTGGCTAAATGTGTGGACTGTTTGAGGATTTTACAATAATAATTCATGAGCTACAGGCTCATGTTGCACCAACTGACCACCCATGTTCACAGTTTTCCCCTAGCTGAACTCAATTCCTTGCTGAAAATTCAAATTCTCTGTTTCCCTTTCTGTTTTGGTTTTTCTTCTGTCGTGCCGTCACATTTCTTTCTTTTCCAAAAATGAACTTTTTGAACAAGCAGTTTTAATCGTAGTTTACAAGAAAAACATGCAATAAAAAGGACATGCGATCATATTTGGAAAGTACCAAAAAAATAATAAAGAAAGGTTATTTGTGCAGTTATGGCAGCAGCGAAAAGACAAGTTTTAAAAGGTGGATTACCCCGCCCCCTACTTAGAGTATGACATGTGTCCTCACATGTACTAAAGAATAGGTAGAGATCGAATAATAATGACTGGTATTGTCATAGCAGTAAATGAATAGAATAAAATAAATCAAATATGAGATAACAAAAGATATGGCGTACCTTTGATAATTGCATGTACGTGTGAAAAAAGGTGATGGCGTCTGCATGAGTTGACAGTTGGGAATGATATCATAATTAAGGGTGATGCGGATGGATGAAGTGGATGGGTGATGTGGGAGGACGAGATGAATAGATGGAATGGATGGATGGGATGGATGGATAGAACATAAAGAAGTGAGATGGGGCGATAAATGAGAATGGAGAAAAAAGGGTTTCCTTTAAAAAAAAAGAAAACCTTTATTATGAGCATGCTTTTCAAAATTACGGTAAAGCTGCAGGAGAAAGGCTAAAGCCTTTGGCTGCAGGAAGAGTAGCGGGAGGAACCTGAATGAACTGTTGCATGAACTCTTCTTTTGAGACTGGTTTATGGTACAACCAGAGTCGGTGGCCATTAACTAGCAATTTGAAACGAACTGGATCAATTGTCACCAGTTGTACAGCTCCGTTGTCAAACACATTCTCAACTTCATAGGGACCAAGCCAGCGTGTTGTGAGCTTACCTTGGTTTTCTTGATATCTGGAATCATATAACAGAGCCCAATCACCAGCAGAAAATTTCTTGGTTTTTATGTGTTGATCATGCCATTTCTTCCTTTGCTATTGGACCGCTTCTGTATGCTACAGGGCAGCTTTTCTCATTTCATCCAAAGCATTTAGCTGCAGGAGACATTCCTTCTATGCTTCAGATATTTCCATATTGAGTTCAAGAGTTTTCCTCAAAGTTTTGTGCTCAAATTCTATGGGCAACATGGTTGTTTTCCCATAAAGCAACTCAAAAGGTGTAAACCCAGTTGTTGTCTTCCATGTAGTTCTGTAGGTCCAAACTGCTTCAGGAATTCTATTGCTTCAATCTTTTCTATGGAGTTGCACTATCTTTGTTAGGATCGCCTCAATTTCCTTGTTTGTTACCTCTTCCTGACCATTGGCTTGAGGGTGATAGGGGTTGGACTTCCTATGTTTGATTTTATAGTCATTCATTAGTGCAATGATCAAATTCGATATGAACTGAGCTCCCTAATCAGTTACAAGCTCTCTGGGAACTCCAAATCTAATGAAAATTTGTTCATACAGAAATTTAGCAACCTTTTTATTTCAAGCATGAGTCATAGTTTTTACCTCAACCCACTTTGTTACATAGTCTGTGCAAACTAGAATGTATGACTTGCCATTTGATGGTGGATCAATTGGTCCCACAAAATCCATTCCCCATTTATCAAAAGGGGTGACTATTACATGTGGGTATAGTGGCATTTCATCTGACTTGGTTGGTCTTCCCATACGCTGACATTGGTCACATTTCCTTGTATAGGCCACAACATCCTTGTGTAATGTTGGCTAGTAGTACCCTGTTGTAAGAATCTTCATTGATATTTTTTTTGCTGTAAAATGTCCCCCACATGGTTCATCATGGAAAGCATGCAAGATGTCATAAGTCTCATCTTCTCTTACACATCTTTGCATTACTTGATCAAGTCTAGTATAAAACAAAAAATTTGTAATCCATGAAAAGTTAAAACTTTTCTCTATTAACAATTTCTTTTCTTTTGTTGAAAAGTGGGCTGGTATTCTGCTTACTGCTAGATAATTGCCAATGTTTGCATACCATGGTGTATGTGCAGCAATAGAAAACAAGTGTTCATCTGGGAACCTATCATCAATGACCTCGTGTTCAACAGGTGCAGCTAATTGAAGTCTTGATAAAAAGTCAGCTACAACATTAGCTCTTCCTGGTTTATCAATGATTGTAATGTCAAATTCTTGTAACAACAGGAGCCATCTTGCTAATCTACCAGAAATGGCAAGTTTTTTCATCAGATACTTGATTGTTGCATGGTCAGTATGGATGAATATTTGATAACCTATGACATAATGTCTAAATTTATTCAAAGCATACACTACTGCGAGCAATTCTTTTTCTATAACAGTATAGTTGAGCTCAGGACCTTGAAAGTTCTTGCTAATAAAGTAGATAGCATGCTCAATTGAATTTTCTTTTTGACTTAAGACTACTCCTATACCAAAATCAGAGGCATCAGCATGTATATGAAAAGGAAAATTCCATTTTGGACCTTGAAGAACAGGGGCTTTAGTAAGCAAGTCCTTTAGTTGTAGGAAGGATTTTTCATAGGCCTCTATCCACTCGAATTGAGAATCCTTAGTTAACAAGGCATAAAGTGGGATGGAAATTTTACTGAAATATTTTATAAACCTTCTATAATACCCTGCATGGCCAAGGAAACTTCTAACATCCTTTTGTTTTGCAGGAGTTTGTAAATTCAGAATAACTTCAATTTTATCAGGGTCGACCTGAATTCCATTCTTTGAAATATGATGGCCTAGAACAATACTTTCTTCCATCATTAGAAAACATTTTTCACTATTTAGAGACAAATTTTGCTCTCTACACCTTTTTAATACTTTTTCTAAATTCATCAGTGCTTCTTCAAATGTGACTCCATAGGTAGTGAAATCATCCATATAAATCTCCATACAATCATGAGATATATCAGCAAAGATACTAATTACTGCTCTCTGAAATGTTGCTAGCACATTGCATAGACCAAAAGGCAAGACTGAGTAAGAAAATTTTCTCCATGGACAGGTAAAAGTGGTCTTATCTTGATCTTCAGGGGTAATTTTTATCTAATTGTACCCACTGTAATCATCTAAAAAGGAAAAATACCTTTTGCCAGACAGTGAGTCTAATACTTGGTCTACAAAAGGTAGTGGAAAGTGATCTTTTTTAGTGGCATTGTTCAACTCTCTGTAATCTACACACACTCTCCATTTTCTACCTTTCTTGGGGACAATAACTAATGGAGAAACCCATTGACTATCAAAAATTGGATAAATAAAACCAGCATCAAGCAACTTTTAAAGTTCATTTTTAACTATTTCTCTAAGTGTTGGATTTACTCTTCTTTGAGGTTGCCTAACTGGTAAACAATCTTCTTTGATATAGATCTTGTGAGTACAAACTCGAGGATCTATTCCTTGCATGTCCCCATATTCCCATGCAAAAGCTTTATGCTGATCTTGTAGCATTTTTAATAAGTCAGTCTGTTGAAACTGTAACAGCTTGCTATTGATATTCAAACAGTGACCTGGAGACAATTCTATCTGCTTAGTGAGATTACTCATAGAATCTACAGGTGATGTTTGTACCTCTTGTGGAAGCAAATTATGAAAAAAAATTGGAAGTTTAGGCAGTGAACTCTCAAAATTTGGTTGCTGCAGGAAACATTGTAGATGGATGCCATTTGGATCAGATGAACTATCTGTATCAGAGTTAAACTGTAGAATTTGAAAAAGAAAAGCATCCTCATTTTGAAGTTGTGAGAATGGATCATTTTGAAGCATCATTAATTGAGCCAACGAATTAGCTTCTTCAGTTTCTTCCCCCACATCTGGCCAAACAGGTTGGGACAAATCTGGTTGAGGTCTAGCAGGCGGATACAAAGCCAATTTTTTTGTGGACTGTCCATCAGAAATGGTCATATCTCCATAATGGCATCCTATAAAAGTATCAGCAGTTGCTAACCATGGTCTACCAAGGATAACTGGATACCCTCCTAAAGTTACCTGAACTGATAATATTGTGAAATCAGCTGGATACTCCCAAGATTCAAGAGTGACAATTACATCTTCCACCATTCCATCAGGTTTAACTATGGAGCTATCTGCAAGCTGCAGAACTGTAGGTGTAGACCTAATGTTTGAAATGTTCAAGGAGTCCATAGTATTCTTTGTCATGACATTAATGGTAGCACCTAAGTCAATCAAAACATTTTTTACAATTTGGCCATTTATATGTATCTGTACTACAGGACTTCCAGGGTCAATATACTTTTGGATGACTACATTTCCCAAAATTATATCAGCCAATTTCCCTAAGACATGAATTGTTTGGGGATCCTTTTTCTTCCATCCAGGCTTCTTCAAATAGGCATCTTTAATAGCTTTTCCAAAAATGGGAACATCTTTAATAGCCTGAAATAAGGGGATTTGAATTTGTACATTTTTGAGCTGATTCAGAATGTCAAAAGTGGGTTCTTCCATGGATTTAAATGTAGTACTTTGCAACCTCTGAGGAAAAGGTGGTTTGTCTTGGCTTTACAAAACAGGCTCCTTAGAAACCGTATTAGGTATAGGCATATGCTCAGTAGGATCAGCAGGTGCAGTAGATTCTTCAAGGGGAGAATCTGGTATTTCAGTAATTAGAGGTGGTTTTGGAGCAGATAAAGTGGTTCCAGACCTCAAATGGATGTCATTAACGTTTAAGACATAAGGTTGATATTGGTTGGCTTCGGCAAGATACATAGGCTGTTGTGGCTGTTGATGTTGCTTATTATTGGGATTTGGCAAGGGCTGAGCAGGCATAGGCGTTTGCTTTGGAGGGCCAGGATTTGTGGCAGTTGCTATAGGAGGTGGCATGAGGGCCTGTGGTTGTGGCTATGGAAGCTGCAGGAACCCAGGGGACTGGTTTTGCCATTGCTAAGGACCTCTCCATTGAGGATTTTGTTGCCAATTACCTGGAGGTGGGGTCCATTGTCCTTGTGGCTGCTGCCAACCTCCTTGAGGAGATTTCCATTGCGGGGTCTAATAATCAAACCAACTTGGTTGAGGTGGATTCCAGGGTGGTGGTGGTCTATATGCAGGTTGTCATTGGTTATTATAGCCAGAATAAGGATTACCAAAATTCAAAGGATCTTGAGGCATACCTTGTCTTTGGGCCCATGGTCTCCTTTGTGCAACAAAGAACACTTGATCAAAATCACCTTCTACTGGCTTGAAGTCAGTAGGTAGTTGCTTAGCTTCCAAATTAGCCACCATCTTGCATCTGCAGTCACGCTTCTTTTGTCTGTAGTATAGACAAAACTCGGCCAAAACTGCCTCAGCTTCCTCATGTTTCTTCCGAGCTTGCATAGTGTCCAATTGTGTAGCCATATTATTAATGATGTCCTGCTTGAAGTCAGACAGCAAATTTGTTATCTCCATCCGAGAAACTCCACCAGAAGAAGACTTCCCCACTGTAGCATGATGACCTCGACCTTTCTTAACTATTGCTCGAGAGTAGTTAAGTTATATTTTATTTATATCATCCCAAGGCAGTTGGGTTATATCACTTCCTCCCATCAGGTCTAGGGCATCTATACAAGCATCACTGATTCTCCTTAGAAAGAGTAATTTCTGAGAGTCTTCATTGAGAGTATGGTTTGAGTTCCTTTTTAGTGAAAAAAAGAACCTTGAAATATAATCTTCTAGACTTTCATCCTCCTGTTGAATTTAGAATATGTCATCATCTTTACTGGCACTCTTACAATATTCCTTATACTTCTCAAGGAATTTCATTTGCATGGCTACCCAACTATCAACAACACCTCTTCCCAGACTCATGAACCATCTGAGAGCTCCCTCCTTCAAGGTGGAAGGAAATAACTTCAGTTTATGAGCATCTGAGTTGTAGTCATAAGTGCGACAAAGGACATCAAACTCAAACAGAAAAGTTTTTGGGTCCTACGTAACTAGGCCATAAAACTTGGGAAGCAATGAAGAGGGAATATTTTTAAGATTGTCAGTATCTCACTGGGGAACAATGGGAAACTCAAATGCTGGAGGTGGATTAGGTGGATTATTTGCCATGTTTGGTTGCTGGAATAACAGAGCAAATGGATTTTCTTCAGGTTCTTTGTTAGTTGGGTTAAATGGTAGTTCAACAAACAGGTTTTCAGGGAGGAGCCTTCCCAATGTCTCTTCTTCTTCTATGCATGCAATACGATGAATGGTGGTTTGAAAGATTGAAAATTTTTGACTAACAAACTAAACTAATACTAAAAATGACTTCTGACAAATCCTTAGCTTGACACCATGCCCGGAAACGGCGCCAAAAATGGTCACGCCCACAAAAGGATATGAAAATCACAATAAAACCTTTCCTAGGAATTGGACATTCCAACAAGTGACTAATATCTCTCTATGGACGTTCATTTACTTGTCAAACCAGGGGACGTATACTTTAAATGGTGCAGCACAATATATGCACTAAGAACTAGTTTCGATCAAAACTTAATAGAAATAAATACTTGAAAGGAATTCTATCTACACTACAGGAAGATAATGCAAAGTTCTTTTAACTCAACCATGATTTGATTAAAATAGAAACCATAATAGCTACGACTGAAACACAAACTGTGAACTGGCCTTATGCTGTAGGAACAGGCACAGGGATGGACTCCCTATTTTGCAGGAGCAATACAAGACTAAGTTTGTATGAAAACTTCAAAGATGAAAGCTAACTGATGATCAACAGAACAGAACAACTACTAACTAGCTACAGATACTTACTAAGTGGGCCCCCTTAGCAAGCATCTACTGATTACGCAGGTGCTGAACTCAGAACTTCATCAAACTTTATTCATGAAAACAGAATGGTATACATTGTTTTGTTGATATAGAAACTAACAACAAACTCTATCTCTTGTCAAACAGATTCTGCTTTTCATTATCATACTGGCTCTTACATGGTATCTGCTATATCTCTATCACTATGCTTCTATCTTACTCTAACTATCCTCTCCTTTTCCCTCACGTAGGAGGAGTACTTTATTTAAAATCAAGAGAGCAACTAACTAACTAACCCTATCAAAGAAAGACGTGGAAGTAAAGTGTATCCCAGAATTAAGGAACAAACTTCATAAATGAATTTATGCGTTCAACCTGATCCGGAGAGAATCTAGTGCTCCACTCTTTCCAGATTGACTATTATTAAAAATCTTTCCCAACGGTTTCGGTCAAAGAGTCTTCACCAGAGCTTCCTCGAAGTCGTGCAGGAAATAGACTTTACTGCAAGGCCGAGATCGGCTGCACTTGACTCGATCATACTTCTTCAACAACCTGCAAAACACAAGGTAACAAATGTGAAAGAAAAGGCGTATGGAACATACACAATATCCGTTCATTAATCACATATTTAAATTTATTTCATCATTCAAAAACTACATGTGATATACCAGTCATTTAGGGAGTCAATGGGGTAATAAATGTAGTCAAGTCAACACAATAAGTTGCATGAATATGAAAATGTTTTGCTACAAGATATCCCCATAAAAGGTTTCAAAAGAGTTTTAAACAACCACGAATAACAAAAGTAAAGGCATTAAAAGTTCATCATAATATCCAAACTATGAGCACATTTTGGGCTCATCAGTATGTATATATATGTATATATAATATGATAGTGTAAGGAAAAAGCACAAATCGCATGGTTGCTCTCCTCCCCACCACATCGGCATTATGGAGCCTCATGGGATCTTGGAAAATTGTCAACCAAGTAAAGCATGAAATATTGATCACAAATTTGATGCAGTTCCATCATATATCAGACAATGATGAAGTTGCTAAAAAAATTGTGTTCCAATATATGGATTACTTTTCCTAGTGTTTTTTTGCTGCAATAACTTTTTAGAAAAGAGAATGTTGATAAAGAATTGTGGAATATGGAATCTATTTGTAATGTTGATAAATATAGGAAAAGGAGATTATATAGGAGGTCTTGTTTCAAAGCAGAACCAATTCCATAGATGAAACACAACGATATCGTTAAAAGGAAGACATCAATGAAATAGAAAAGGTTTTTCTTCAAAGCATACAATGTATACAAATAACTTTATAAACATACCTGATTTTGGTATGTACTGGAATGTATCTATCCATGCAGAAAGAAAAGGGGTGAATGTATAACTTTGGTATCTACTAGAGGATATCTAGCTCTGCAGAAAGAAAAGGGGTGAATGTGTAAGTTAGTAAAATAAAAATTTATAAAATAAACCTTGATTATGGTTATAGCTATGGGCATCTTTTAGGCATGATTTTTTCCACATATGGGCTTCATATTTCCTTGTCCATCTATGCTTGCATTAAGGCCAACATCATATTATTTCAAAGCAACATTTTATTTGAATCTATCAAAATATATATCTATGGTTAGATGTGTATGGAATGGAAAAAAAGACAGTGGAAAAACAACTTACAACAATAATAGGGGGATGAGACAATGCAGATTGTAGAACACAACACTTTTTAAACCATCCAATTTTCCAACTAGTGGAGGTGCATGGCAGGTTTTCACCATTGTGTACCCATTGAGCAAGGCAACCAACTACACCACTACCAACCCATGTGGTCAACAAACTCCACCATTGTTCTGAAAAATCCTGGGCAAGGACTCGCAAATTGCATGGAGTGTTATCATATATTAAGCAAAAAATGTAATGTACAAAAGACTATATATTTCTGAAAGCAATATAGAGGAAGAGTGAAATAGTAAAATGCTCAAAAGAGAATTCTATAGATCAACATTATACATATACATATATATATGCATACACACATATACATATACATATACATATACATACAAATACACATGCATATACATATACATATACATATATACATACACATACATATACATACATATATGTATACACACATACACATATACATATACATATACATATATATATACATATACATACACATATACTTTTCACCCTTCGTTTATTGTTTATAGTTATCTCTATACATCGTTGGCATTATACTCATTACCATATATGAGCAATTGTAGTTAAATCTTCTTTCTTTCGTCAAAAAAATATGGTTAGGGCTAGTAATTTTTTCACTTGTTCTGGGTATGTGCAAGATCATGATGGGCCAAAAAGTGGCAATATGATGGGTATGTGGCTGACAACTATTTTTTTACCCAAAATTGATGAAACAAAAATGGTTTTTAAAGGAGATTCTCATATTTCCACCAATATAAATGATGCTTTACTTTGAATTTAATAAGTAATTATTATTTATTTTCTATTCAAATTATGACTAAAGTCTTGATTGATAGGCTAATTGAAAAACATTTATAGCTTTCAAACGGTATCACATTTTTTGAATCCAAAACATGTGTCACATTCTATGCTTTGCATAGTATAGGATTAAAAAAAAAAATGAATTTCATGAAGTTTTGACCAAGTTAAGGTGGTCGACATATGAGTTTTTATATTTTTAAAAAGTTGTAATAAAAATTCATAATTAATTTTTCAGTTGGAAAAAAATTACAAAAAATATGCATCACATCGAGGCATGAGTCCTCTACTTATATCTAAAATATTATCATTTTATTGTGGTTAGGGTGGTCAGACAAACACCTACTTTTTTTTTCCTAAATTTAAGTACCACGCTTTGAGATTTTAAATTTTCACCAAATAGATTTTTTTTAAACAAACCTAGTAGTTTAAAAACTACATTCAATTTGCTACAAATTCTATTCTTACATATTTTTGAAATAATATAGATAACTTATTCAAACTTTTACGTCAAGTTGCCTAACTCTAATTTTTCTAAATTTTTTGCCACTTAAGGGCCTATTTTTTCCATGATGATCCTACACATACCCTTCTATTATATGCATACTTGGCACTAAATATTATAGAGAAATACAAAATACTTTCCTGGGGTTTTTAATGACGACATGGAGCTTACCTCTTCAACAAAGGATGTTCCTAAATGTTGTTCATTGGTCAATAAGGATTGCAAAAAAATTATGAATTTAGAATTGACAAGGCAACTGTTACATAGTAAATGTCTTTTTAATAGCTTTTTTACAGTTTCCCTATTTGTCTATAATATTTAGTGCCAAATAATGTAGCTTGAATTTTGAATTTACAAGCAAATTGTTATATAGATTGGTTCAAGTACGATATAATTTTACCTTTGTCTTAGTTTTATATTTATTAGACCTACATGCACATCTATATTTGAGCTTTTTGTCTAGGCTAATCAATCAATTGGTAGATTATTATTTAATTATTTTAAGATACATATGCATAGAAATACATGGTAGACTTGAAGTTGTGGATTAAATAATATTTATGAAAAATATGGAAGATTAAAGGATTGTCCTCTTTTAAAGAGTTATTAGTCATGTCTTTAATTACTAATATTCAATAAAAAAGAATTCTTTAAAAAATAGCCAGTCCATAACTTTAGGTATGGCATATTTTTCCCAATGCTTATGTGGCAATAGATAATTTATTACTTTGATGTTATTTATTTTCAATTTTTTATTTGAATATTAGTTATGATGGTCAAAGTAATTACACAAAACATATAACAAAATATATATGTATACATGTGGATATAAATGTATATCTATGGATGATCACAAGAGGAATAACATGGTTTCAACATTACAATATATAAATATATATATATATATATATACAAGTATTGTATAGATTTCTTTGTTAACAATTTTCAATATCTGAATATTATTATGTGTTTTCCATTGAAGATAATATTGCTATTTAATGATTATAAAGGGAAGAAGTGAACTTAGAATACGCATAGAAGAACTAAAAATTCCACCGTATAACAGGAATCAAGAATCATAGTAACAATGCAGAATAAAAACAATCTAGGCAGCATGTTAAAATCAAAAAGATGGGAGGTCAATGAATGTGCAAATATATATATCTATCTAAACATAGGAATAAATTATGTTCATATTTGTAAAAAGGAAGTCTTAGCATCCCATAGTGGGCATTAAAAAGGAAAGACTAGGAGAAATGTTGGAAAGTGCAAAAGAGTAGTCAAAGCCTAGGCTGGCTAGTGGAGCCTTTTTCTGCAGCAGGGGTAGATATCTTTACTATGTCTGAAAGCAACAATTTACACTCTACTTTGAAATCAACTTTTGTTGCTTTCAAAATTCTTTTTTTAAGCCAATCCTCAAAATTGTAAGTATATGTTCTAATCAAGACAGTAAAGATGTATGGTTTACAAAAAAGGCCTTTAATAACAACAATAGGATTTGTTGTAGACTCAGAGATGTCTTGCAACATGTAGAGGTCTTTTGTTGGAATTTACAGTAAACTAGTGGTAGCTTCATTGAAATCAATAGACCAAAGGTTGGCTGAGTGGTCTTGTAGCTTTAACTATAGAAGATAGCGATAGTTGCATTCCTTGATTTCCATCTGGAAACGATCACAAAACCAAACATCAACACGAGGATGTGTGCATTTTATTTTGCATTCTTCCCCATTAACTAACAAGGGGCAAGTAGGATAATAAAAAGATTCATTTTTTGTAATTTCAATGGTTTCTTTAAAAATGGCTTCAACAGTTTCTGGCAAGCCAAGGTAGTTGTTCAAGATAAATGGAATAGTAACTCTAAAATTTGAAGGATGCAGCCTACGAGGAGTAGAAGAAGATGAAACCATTTGTTCTACTTTGATTGGGCCCTTGGATCTAAGAGTGTTTGCCTTAGGAATAGAAGGGTCAATGTCAAGGACTGTTGTTGTTGATGTGTTGATAAATTTACCATTAAAGTAGCCTACATGACCACCCCGCACAGTAACTATGACTATATCACCAGAATGATACATCTGCTCCAAGACATCACCTTTTTCTTGCCAACCTGGGCCCCACAAATTAACATCAATGAAAGAAGCAAAGATATCATATAGTTTAATAGTTCACCAGATTGTTTCGGATCCATTTTTCCTACGAATAGTTGAAATGTACCTAACATGCACTACAATGCCAATAATATCAACCAATTTGTTATCACTATAATTGCTTATGTCACTAACTAACACAAAAGCAGAGGTTTTTTTTGGCACAAAAATTTCATCTTCACACCGTTTTATTGTTGATTTTTCATCCAAAACAATTTCAAGGTTACTATTTAATTTATTGAATTTTTTATTTGCTTCCTTCACTGATCCTCTTGATATTAAATAAGTTGCACCCACCTCAACTCAACCGTAATGCAATTTAGCAATATCATCGAAATGAGTAACATGTATTTTTGTCCCCTCCATATCTATAATGTCAAAACTAAAAATTTGGTCTTCACCTCTTTCTTTGTGGAAATGGTACATCTCTCTAATATGTGTTACATGCCCTTTCACTATCCAAACATTTTGATAAATTTTTAAAGCTTTAATAGGGCTGACATTTGGAGGGCTTTTTTTTTTTAGGGGACAACTGGGAACCAAATTTAGGGGTCCATTTAGAAGGAGAAGGTGAGTTTGGCCCCAACATTTTCTCTTCTTACTGCTTGAATAGATACCTAGGGGTCCCAATGATTTGACAATTAGACATAATCACAACTAAGCTAAATATGATTAAAGCCCTAGAAAAGAAGCAAAACAATATATTGGACACATTATATTAGGCACATACGAAGGAGAAAGAGAATTTTTAAAAATATACAAGAAACAACGTAGCCCACCTTGAATCTTGGACATTCCTACAGACGTAGTCTCTTAAACATACAAGGGACCCTATTTTCAAGACACCTGAAAACAACAAATCATTACATTTGGAAGGCAGGGTTCCTATTTGCATATGGTGTCCATCAGACAAGACAACCTTGTATCACTCAACCTACCCTTCATCACTGCAAATTTTTTTGAAGGACAAAAGTTGAAGGACCAGAGAGAGAACGACATCTTCAACATTGATGGAATGAATTGCAAATGAAGTCAAAGTTGGTTGTTTCTTTGCAACCTACAAAGACAAGTTCAATCAAGGAAAATGCACATCATCGCACCAAATGGATAAAACGAGTAAGGAAAACAAAGGTTACAAAGAGATATTTTTATGTGTTCTAAAAGATCAATGCATATGTACTTCCACATCTATATGCTTTACTAGGTCCAGCCATGTGTGTATACACCTAAAGTCCAATAAAACTATAAACATAAATAGTAAAGTGCATATGCGGTGTATCTTTTTTTATTTAAGAATCTTAAAATTAAAGGAACTGAAAGGCAATGTTCAATTTTATTACGAGAGAGGAAGGAAACAATAACAACAAATTTGTAGTAGGTATAAGGAAAAGGAAATACAAACTTATAGAATCAGGATCTAGAGGCTGGTGGATGGTACCCTCAGAGCCAGACTCTATAGCGGGACCTGTGGGAGGTGTCACCAAATCAATTTAGGGGGACTCTAGGGACCCATCCACAAAGCCCAATTTTGCAGACATAGTTTTGGGACCTTTTAGAGGGAGGAAATATTAGAATTATAGTTGACTGATTGGCACCTCTATTTCATAATAAAAATAAAAGATTAATGTATTGCAACATCAAATCCCAACTAGTCGACAACTTAGAAATATTGATAATCTAGCAACCATTTTACTATTTTGATTAAATGAAAATGGGTATAAACATTCCACTTTTAATATTGTCGAAAGAGCAAGAGATACAACAAGAACAATAGGAATGATAAATGCAAATGTATATATCCCTATATGTATTTTTTTATCTTTGAGGTTGCTTATTATGTATGCATGCATTTTTTTACTATATTTCTATAAATACCTATATGTAGACATTTGTATATGTTACTCCCTACTACCTTCATCTTTTTTAATGCAAACAATAGAATATACAATAGCAAGAAAGAAAATGACTAAGTACATATATGCATTGAATTTTCTCTTTGTCTACACATCTAAAAAAACACATATAACCAGATATATATATATATATATGTACTTCTGGTGGGGGGGTTCTAGGGGTTGTTTATAACAACATGAAGTTTGCTAATTACGTGGTTTGGCAGTGGTGGAGTTGGTTGCCTCAATACACAGAAGCAAAATGGTAAGTTTTTGCTCACATGAGGGTCAATGCATCCTGGCACTATTGCACCATGGTGTTGGAGGAAGTAAATGCAATATTCAATGTTGCAGTATGGGAAAGTATACTCCAAAATGTGAGAAAATATAGCGATTAAGTTGCATTGTCGAATGAGTCATTGTGGTCCTTTGGTATTTTTTACTCTTCCTGAATCAAAGTCTACATAAATATGAATAAAGATACCATACATATATGCTTTGATATGCATGTGTAGATATAAATTACTATTGGATTGTCAAACAAGCCACACTAGTCTTGGTATATATATATATATATATGTATTTTTTAAATATGAAACGGGGAATTCAATACATATATGTATGTGTGTGTGTATATATATGTAAAAGTTGCAAGTAGCCCAAATATACAGATCAACACCATGGTTGCAGTTTCTAGCAGTCTACAAAAATTTAGAATTTGCAAGAGCTAAACCACAGAAATCAACACTTTGTTATAGGGAGCTTAAAACAAATTAGGTAAAAAAAAATATAATGAAACATATTGATACAAGACAAAAAAATCTATGTGATATTTTTCTTCTCAATTCTAAATTCAAGCTACATTATTTGGCACTAAACACTATAGAAACATAAGTAAATTGTAAAAGAACTATTAGGAATATACGTAAGAACCATAGGAAAATAAAAGATGATGAAAAAGTCAACTTTAAAATATGGAGTATAGAAAAGGAAAACTATGAGAATGAACAACTTGCTATGGGGAACTGAGGAAAAAAATATCATGAAGAACACTTTGTTATCACGAACTTCAAATAGTTGAGTAAAAAATAGCATCATGAAACATATTGATACAAGACATATAACATGTTCCATCCAAACAAAATAATCATGGTAAAAATTTTAGAAATTTAAAAATTCAAAACAATGCTTGTTACAAGAACAATAGAATAATTTGTTACAGGAAGCTTCAAATAGAAGAGTGGAAAAGAATATCATGAAACATATTGATACTCAAACAGATGAGGGAAAAAGAATATCATGAAACATATTGATAGAAGACAACCAATCTATGTAACAGTTGCCTTGTCAATTCTAAATTCATAAAAAAAATTCAATCCTTATTGACCAATGAGCAACATTTAGGAACATCCTTTGTTGAAGAGGTAAGCTCTGCATCGTCATTAAAAACCCTAGGCAAGCCTTCTCTATTTCTCTATAATATTTAGTGCCAAGTAATGTAGCTCAAATTCCCAATTAACTCTGGGGCCTTATAGCCATTTTGTACAGATTATTGCCATGCATTGCATTTACAAGTTCTATTTAATGTGGGTTTACTGCCAAAGAATTTAGCTCAAATTTTCAATTCATAAGCCAACTCTTGGATACATTGCTTGACTTGTATGAACAGGAAAATAATAGATGATGAAAAAGCCAACTTTAAAATATGGAGTATAGAAAAGGTGGGAACTAAGAAAAAAATATCATGAAGAACACTTTGTTATCACAAACTTCAAATAGTTGAGTAAAAAAGAACATCATGAAATATATTGATACAAGACATATAACATGTTCCATCCAAACAAAAAAACCATGACAAAAATTTCAAAATTTTAAAAATTGAAAACAATCCTTGTTACAAGAACAATAGAATAATCTATTATAGGCAGCTTCAATCAAATGAGTGGAAAAGGATACCATGAAACACATTGATACTCAAATAGATGAGGGAAAAAGAATACCATGAAACATATTGATACAAGACAACCAAGATATGTAGCAGTTGCCTTGTCAATTCTAAATTCATATTTTTTTTGCAATCCTTATTGAACAATGAGCAACATTTAGGAACATCCTTTGTTGAAGAGGTAAGCTCCACGTCATCATTAAAAACCCCAGGCAATTATTCTCTATTTCTCTATAATATTTAGTGCCAAGTAATGTAGCTCAAATTCCCAATTAACTCTGTGGCCTTATAGCCATTTTCCATAGATTATTGCTACCCATTGCATTTACAAGTTCTATTTAATGTGGGTTTAGTTCCAAAGAATGTAGCTCAAATTTTGAATTCACAAACCAACTCTTACATACACTGCTTGACTTGTATGAATATGTTTAATGTGGGTTCTCGATTATCTGTCATTAACCTCTGATTCTTATGCAAAAATATGATAATGAACAGCCTGCCATGGGGAACCGGGGAAAGAGTATCATGAAGAACAGTATGTTATTGGGAACTTGAAAGAGAGGTGGAGGCAACATTTTTTACAATAGTCTTCTATCAAACCAACACCACAATGGCTCTTTCGACAATATAACCTAATCAATATATTTTCTCACACATTTTGTAGTATACTTTCCCATATATATATATATATATATATATATATATATATATATATATATATATATATATATATATATATATATATATATATATATGTATGTATGTATGTATGTATGTATGTATGTATGTATGTATATGTATGTATGTACATGTATGTATATATATACATACATATATATACAAATATATACATATATATATATACATATATATATACATATATATATACATATATATATACATATATATATATACATATATATACACATATATATATACATACATATATACATACATATATACATACATATATTCTAAATTCAAGCTGCATTATTTGGCACTAAATATTATAGACAAATAGGTAAATTGTAAAAGAACTATTAGGAAAGCACTTAACAACCACAGGAAAATGAGAGATGATTGAAACCCAACATTAAAGAGAACTTTTAAATAGGAGGAAAAAATATCATAAAACATATTCATACAACACAAGCATTCTATGTAACAGTTGGCTTATCAATTCTAAATTGAAGCCACATTATCTAGCACTAAATATTATAGACAAATCGGGAAACTGTAAAAAAACTATTACAAAAAACATACATATATACATACATACATAAATACATATATATATACATATATACATATACACATTATTATATACATATATATATATATAAATACACACACACACACATATATATACATATACATACATGTATACATATGTATATATATATACAACTTAGATTCCAGAGCACAATAGTTTTAAAACCCTCCAATTTGTATAAAATAGATGCAAAGCAAGCGATTCATCAGTACTCTACTATGAAACCAGCACAACAATGCCTCTTTTGACAATGCAACCCTCAGGAAATTGTATTGGGCCTTTGTCTAGCAGCTTGGGGAGAGCTAGAGTCTATTATGGGGAACTAAAAAGAATAATATCATGAAGAAGAGTTTGTTATGGTGAACTTCAAACAAATGTAGAAGAACAAATATTATGAAACATATTGATATAAGACATACAACATGTTCCATACAAAAAAAATAACCACAACAATTAATACTTTATTATAAGCAGGTTCAAACATATCAAGGAAAAATAAATCCATGAAACATATTGGTACAAGATAAGCAGTCTATGAAATAGTTGTAAGAGATGTTAGAAAAACACTTAAGAAGCAGACATAACTAACAAATGAACGGAAAAAGAATATCATGGGAAAAACATGGAAAATAGAAGAGTGCAATAACCTTTACAAAATGTTATGAAACCAACACCACAATGGTTGTTTCAACAATGCAACTTAATCAAAGTATACTTTCCCACTCTACAACATTCACTATTCCATTTACTTTGACCACCTACATTTACTTCGCCTGCCCCCGCTGTACAATAGCGGAAAAATGCATCAACCCTCATGCAAGCAAACACATACCATTTAGCTTCCACGTATTGAGGACACCAACTCCACCACTGCCAACCCACGTAATTTACCAAGCTCCATATCACCACAAAAAAACCCGGTCAAGTCACCGTCAGTCGGGACATCTCCGACACTAGAAAATCTAATTCATGGCTGGGCTGGGGAAAATACCAGTGGAAACTTCAAACAAATAGCCTATTGGTCAGGACATCTCTAGTGCTACCTATGATTCTTAAGTTTTTTTTCTAATAGTTGTTTTACAATTTCCCTATTTTGTCTATAATATTTAGTGGGAAACAATGTAGCTTGAATTTTGAATTGAAAAGCCAACTGTCACATAGAATTCACTGTTACACCTTGTCTAGACAGTAATAGAATTTTTGGTAAGTAGGAATATGTTGCAAACTCAAATCTATACATGCATTTCACTAACCTATAAGAAAAACACTGAACAATCAAAGGAATATGAGAGATGTTTGAAAACCCACATTAAATAGAATGTTAAAATATGGAGAATAGAATAGGAAAAGTACGATAATTAACAGTTTGGTATAGGGAACTAGAAAATGAATATCATGAAGAAAGCTTGTTATGCGGAAGTTCAAATAGTTGAGAAAAAAAAACACCATGAAACATATTGATAGAATAGAAAAAGTGAAATTGGAAAAGACCTATTAGGAAAACACTTAATAATCAGAGGAAAATGACATATTCTCTCAAACCCACATTAAATAGAACTTTAAGATATGGAGAATAGAAGAGGAAAAGTACAATAATGAATAGTTTGCTACAGGGAACTAAAAACAATAATATCATGAAGAAAAGTTTGTTGTGAGGAACCTGAAATAGATGAGGGAAAAAGAATATAATGAATCATATTCATATAAGACACTGTCATCCCACGTAATTAGCAAGCTCCATCGCCTACATAAATAATCCTGAGCAGTTTATTCTAGGGACCTTCAAGTAGATCAGGGAAAAAAGAATATCATGAAACATATTGATACAAGGTTCGAGCTATGTTCTTTGTTAATAAATATTGAAGAGAAGTATAGAAATTGTATAAGAGGTGTTAGAATAACAATTATTTTCTACAAGTTGTTTTACAATGGGTATTTTGCATAAATGATTTCTCTATAATATTTAATGCCAAGCAATGTAGCTCAAATTTACAAATAAGCCTGTGGCATTATACGAATTTTGCACAGATTATTGCATCATATAATTGTTGTCATAACCTAAAGAAAATATCATGAATAAAATATGGAGAATAGAAGGGGAAAACTACAGCAATCAAAAATTTGTTATTAGGAAGTGGGAAAAAGAATCCCATGAAGAACAGCCTGTCATGGGGATCTTCAAAGACATAAGGAAAAAATAATATCATGAAACATATTGATACAAGATAGATGAATGGAAAGCCACATTAAATAGAACTCCTAAAGCCAATAGGTAGCAATACTTTGTGCAAAATGAGTGCAACCCCACAGACTTAATTGAAAATTTGACCTATTACCTGGCACTAAATATTATAGAAAAATAGAGAAATTGTAAAAGAGCTATTAGAAAAACACTTAACAACCAATAAACTAATTTTATCTCCAATATGCATATGCTTTCATACTAGCCCTCTGCATACATATATGCAATTACTCCTCTATTAATCTGCAATTGCTCCTATGTTAATGGGTATAACGCCAAAGATGCACAGAGATAACTAAAACAATAAACCAAGGGCGATAAAATTACTAACCTTAACCATATTTTTTGATGAAAGAAAGAATATTTAACTACAATTGCTCCTATGGTAATGGGTATAACGCCAAAGATGCACAAAGATAACTACAAACAATAAACGAGGGCCAAAAAAATTACTAACCGTAACCATATTTTTTTGATGAAAAAAAAAGACTTAACTACAATTTCTCCACCCATAAAGAGTGATAATCTCTTTCAAGTCTACAAAATGGGTATAACACCAAAGATAGAAACATATAACAAGAAGACATTAACAATAAATTAATCATCTATGCAAAACACCCATGTAAAATGGCATACAGATTCCAAAGAATAATAATTTTTCAATCTACTTATCACGACATGGACCTTACCTCTTGAACAAAGAATACTCCTAAATGTCACTCATTGGTCAAAAAGGACCGGGAAAAAATTATGAATTTTCCTTCGAACAAATCAGGAAACAAGAATATCATGAATAAAATATGCATAATAGAATAGGAAAACTACAATAATCAACAATTTTTTATGAGCAATTGGAAAAAAATATATCATGAAGAACAATTTGTTACAGGGAGCTTCAAACACACGAGGAAAAAATAATATCATGAAACATATTCATACAACACAGATGAAAGCAAAGCCACATTAAATAGTACTCCTAAATCCAATAGGTAGCAATAATCTGTGCAAAATGAGTATAACCCTGCACACTTCATTGAAAATTTGAGCTACATCACCTGGCACTAAATATTATAGACAAATAGAGAAATTGTAAAAGAGCTACTAGAATAACACTAAACAGCCAAAAATTACTAACCTAGGTAACCATATTTTTTGACAAAAGAAAGAAGATTTAACTATAATTTTTCCACATGTAAAGAGCAATAATCTCTTTCAAGTCTCCAAAATGGGTATAATGCCAAAGATAGAAACATATAAGAAGAATTCATTATCAATAAATTAATCATCTATGCAAAATACCCATGTGAAAATGAGTATAACGCCATAGACTTCATTCAAAATTCCAGCTACATCACCTCACACTAAATATTATAGACAAATAGAGAAATTGTAAAAGAGTTGTTAGAATAACACTAAACAACCACCAAATTAATTTTATCTCCAATATATTTATGCTTTCATACTAACCCTCTATATATATATATATATATGCAATTGCTCCTATCTTAATTGGTGTAATGGAAAAGATGCACAGAGATAACTAAAACAACAAATGGAGGGTGATAAAATTACTAACCCTAACCATATTTTTTGATGAAAGAAAGAAGATTTAACTACAATTGCTCCCATGGTAATGGGTGTAACGCCAAAGATTCACAAAAAATAACTACAAACAATAAACGAAAGATTCACAGAGATAAATAAAACAATAAATGAAGGGAAAAAAAACAATTGCTCCTATGTTAATCTGCAATTGCTCCTATGTTAATGGGTATAACGCCAAAAATGCACAGAGATAACTAAAACAATAAACCAACAGCGAAAAAATTACTAAACCTAACCATATTTTGTGATGAAAGAAAGAAGATTTAACTACAATTTCTCCATCCATACAAAGTGATAATCTCTTTCAAATCTCCAAAATGGGTATAATGCCAAAGATAGAAACACATAACAAGAAGACATGAACAATAAATTAATCATCTATGCAAAATACCCATGTAAAATGACTTACCATACAAATGCACAGAGATAACTAAAACAATAAACCAATGGTGAAAAAATTACTAACCCTAACCATATTTTTTGACAAAAGAAAGAAGATTTAATTGTAATTTCTCCATACATATAGAGTGATAATCTCTTTCAAATCTCCAAAATGAGTATAACGCCAAAGACAGAAACATATAACAAGAAGACATGAACAATAAATTAATCATATATGCAAAACACCCATGTAAAATGACTTACAGATTCCAAAGAACAATAGTTAGTCGATTTTTGGAATAATCTATTATCAAACCAGCCATAAAGCCGAAGGCGGTGATTTTTACAATAGTCTACTATGAAACCAACACTACAATGGTTTTTTTGATAATACAACTTAATCAAAGTATAATTTCCCACACTAAAATAGTCAATATTGTATTTACTTCATCCTCTTGTATTTACTTCATCCACCTCCATTGTACAACAATGACAAAATGCATTAACACTCCTACAAGCAAACACCTACGATTCAACTTCTATGTATCAAGGACACCAACTTCACCTCCACCAAACCATGTAATTACCAAGCTCCATGTCACCACAAAAAAACTTAGTCAAGTCGCCATCAGCTGGGACATCTCTGGTGCCAGAAAATCCAATTCATGGCTGGACTACGAAAATCCTGATGGAAAATTCAAACAGAATAGCCTATCAACTAATAATAATGTTTTGATTAGATAAAATTAGAAGGGCCGATACCCATTACAAAATAGCCATAGAGGTGGACTAGGGACTCATGAGAAGTGAGAAAACCAAAAAAGTAAACAAAAATTATAGGTTAAACAATTCAACCAGTAGTAAAATTTAAACAAAAAGAAACACACAAAGCCAAGAACAACACAAAACCAACAGACACCTACAGGTCTCCTAGTAAATTGAGACCAGTGATCACATTCCATTATTGCTCTAGGAATTCAAGCTTCTTTTTGAAAGTCATAGGCCCCTATTGAATGGCCTTAGTATTTGTCATAGCATCACAAGCCAAGGTGTCCATCTTCTTACCTTTCTTCTTTGAGAGAGCATCATCCACACCTTTTGCCAACCGCTTCCCCTAACTCTTCCTTAGCTCATCTTGAAAGATCTAAAGGGTGAGAGCAGTATTCTTCACTGTTTCTTTGTTGTAGTTAGTGATAACCCTCAAGCACTACATGGTCTTCTCCTAGTTCTAGTGGATGGCCTCAATATCAAGCAAAATTTTCTTCTTTACTTCCTTAGTACCAATAATGGCACGAAGACCATCCAACTCTTTTTCTCACCTTTCCCACTCCTCTCAAAGGATTTGGCTAAGAAGAAATCATTATGTCCCACTGTGTCTTATTCTCCACCTCCTCAAGCCATAGGACCCGCTGCTCCAATACCTTACCTTCCAGAATTTGAATTTTCTTTAGCCATGACCAACTAACCTAAGAACCATTTCATAATATCCTTTCTAAACATTAATAGTCTCCAAAATTTCATTCCACTTTTTGCTTAAGTGGGGTCAAGGAGGTGAATCAACCTAGGTTAAGTACCTCGTGTTCCTCCAAATTGATGCAAAAGTTGGGATAATTTTGAGGGTTAGGGTTAGGAAATAGAAGGTGTTGGGACCTCCTCATTCATGACCCCTCGATCCCAGGAGTGAACAGGAGAGTTACCCAAGGTTGATTCCATGAATCATCATCATCATTAGAAATTATTAGAATCATTTTCCAAAAAATAAATGGGCATGGTCATGGGTCTGACAAGGGAGTGAATTTGATGGGTACAAGAGGGTATTATCATTCACAAGGGCTTTGCCCCAAGCCCAAAAGTGGAGAATGGTGGGAGGAGTTTTGTTGATAGTGAGAGAGGGGTTGGGGTCCCCATGGGGTTTGGTGGGGTCAATGATAGACAAGGTATTCTCGCACATAGTAGCAAGGAAGGGAAGCAATGCAAAATGGAACTTACATTTACGCACAAAATAAGGCTCTGGTGAATGGGTAACTTCTTGCATTTAGCCTAGATATTCCTAACCGGCTGCTCAAGTGAAGACATGATCCAAAAGGGGAAATTCATCTTAATATTATACCTAATATTGTTGAGCATAGGGAAAATGTGGGCATGGAAGCGATGAAACCACCCTTCAAGAGTGATGTACATCATAATCTAATTTCAGCAATGGTGCTCCAAACACCGAATTAAGTCCACCCACGGTTAAAACCATTATACCTTTGTTCACCTTCTCACCCTGTTTCAGGAATTGTTTCATGTCATCCTAGTAATGGATTTTTGACTTGCATGGAATGTAAATCCATTCCAGAGAAAGCCCCATGACCTTTGTAATAAGCTTAGGGGTCACCATAAAAGAAACCCTACCAACAATAATAGTCCCATCCACCCAAGAGTTGGCAAATTCCAAAGAAATTTTGGGGTTAACACCCTGCATCCCCTCCACATATGAGGCCAACTTTCCCCATTCTAGAATAGCTTATACCTCCTTATATCTTGCTTCATCATAGTTGGTACCTGGTTCATCCCTAGCCCAAATCTTCTCCCATCATTAGAAATCACAAAGATTCAAAGAAAAGAAACACCACATTAATGGTTGTTGTTACCAAAACTAGAGCCACCAATACATGAATTGAAATGCATAGAATGAATAACGAGCTTAAGTTTCCATAAATGATAAGTTTGGAAACCATCAAAATGAGCTAACAACAAATCCATCTCAATCTCATTTGGACAGTACTTTGACATCATTTTGAATTAATTTGATCACTTGACTTGAAATATGGCGGATATCATCCCGCTTTACAAAATTGGAGTAAAAGCTCCAATATTTTCTAAGGCATCAGAAACTTTATTGTCACTCTTATACACGTGATTCACACTGCAATTCCCAATGGAAATCATAAGATTGTGAGTCAAGGACACAAGGTCCTGAAGAGTCCAGCAAGGAGAGGCAATCACAGTTAGCATAAGGATCGTGTTTTGTGAGTCCCCTTCAATGATTAAGTTAGAAAGCCTAGGTTGCTTGGAAATATTGATTTCATGGAAGGCCGCCGCCACCTCAACGAAACTAGAAGACTAAACTCACAAGTTAACCACATACACCAACACAAGCTTCTCCTTATGGTCACGGATGACCCCACCCCCACCTGCCCGACT
This sequence comes from Sequoia sempervirens, assembly GCA_007258455.2. NCBI lineage: Eukaryota > Viridiplantae > Streptophyta > Pinopsida > Cupressales > Cupressaceae > Sequoia > Sequoia sempervirens. The sequence goes on from VDFB02000017.1 coordinate 183,036,822, forward strand.
TGGGTTGGGTTTAGCCGAGCCATCAAAATTGAGCTTCATCTAGTCAAGCTCGAGGGGGGGACCATAAAATAATAATGATAAAAGATATAAGATATTTATTATTTAAAAAACATTATATTGACATATAAACAAAATTTAATCAATGGAATTGCACCCAATTTATTAAACCTTTTTCTCCTCTTGTTGATATATTTTACCTAACCTAAAAGGGAAAATACTAATGATGATATGTATAAATTAAAAGTTTATTTTTTAAAATTCATAGCAAGAATGTTAAATGTCCCAAGTTTAGTAAGGAACTTATATTTTAAGGTTTGGTTTTAAATTACAAATGTTGAATGGTCTTTGTGGATGTGGTAATTTTTTATGGTATAATTATTTTCTTGGTTATATAGAGGTGCATAGATATGTTTTTGTATTATATTTAGTTTGCATTCAAAGTGTCTATATCTGTAATTAAAAATGACTAAATTTTAGTGATAGTTAATTCTCTATATAATGAACATTACATAAGAAATATGTAAAATTATTATTTCATCATGTATGGTTTCATTTTGTGTTGTTTGGTAATTTGAGAGTGATTCTAGAGTGTAATGGGAGGAGAGATGGATAGAATTTGAATTTTTCAAATTTCCACATTTCCTCTATACATTAAGTGACATCTTGAAGGAGATAATCATATGCTAATTCATTTATTTGAATTATATAATTAAAAGAACAAAAAATAAATAAATTTATCATTTGCATTTTTTTTAAATAGTTGTTATATTTCCCTTAAACATATTTCCACTTCATTTTTTTTAGATTTCTTCTTTAAGTTTTATTTAACTTAATTTTTTGAATATATGGAGGTGTATTCACTACATATGTCAACCCACATTCAAGAAAATAGTGAATTTTCTAAAGAAAAGAAGCATTTCATCATACACAAAAGTGATCTCTTTATGGTTATTATGAAAATACAAATTATATGAAAAAAATTGAATGAAAAAAGATAAAAAGGTGTTTGATCATTTTCAGTGTGAAGTAGAATCATTGTCATATAATGTTGTAACCTTTTTTCAATTACCATACCTATGCCACAAGGCCAAATCATTAGTGAGAGGATTTCTAGAAGGATTATTCTAGAGATTAGATTATAATCAATAAGGATTGGAGAATATTAGGTTGGAAAAGCTTGCAACATTTCTTGCAAGCTCTACCATTCACACAACTTGTTTTTTATCTAAGATGGATTAAAGGAAAATGGAAAAGGATATGCACATTTTAGTCACCCTGAGGATTCTTTTGAGTTATGGCTAGCTTGAAAAAAAGGGATTATATTTAAGAAGGAAAGCAATAAAATTATTCTTTAGAGATTTTTTTTTTTTTTGACTTTAAGATAACTTCAAATTTGTTTTTCTTTGGTTATTTACAATTATTTTATTATTAGTTTTCCCTTCTTAGCAATTTTTTAGTGTGTTTCTATGTATTTCAACCCCTAATTCTTAGCTCCTTTGGCATTCTCTGTTTGTTGTTTGTAGGGTTTAATTATTATATATGTCTTAATCAATGTATAAGTTTGGGAGATCCTTTCAAAAAAATATGATTAACCATTAATAAAATAATTAATCCCATTAGTGATTCATGTATATGATATCCTATAGAAAAATTGATTTTTTTATACTAGATGGAAAACCAACATTAAATGTTGAATTTTGGCACCAAACAATGATTTTACCATGATTTTAAAGAAATTATGTAGTAAGATACTAAAAGGAGGTTAACAATATATGTAGAGAGAGTAATTGAGAATACCAAAATTAGTCAAAATAGGTTTTGATTTGGCAAGAAGATACAACATTTCTTTATTTGTTCTTTTGAGAATAAAAAAACATATTAAAAAGGGAAGGTCTAATATATTGTAAGATAATTATCCACTCATTCAATATTTTTAGTTTTATCTTACACTTTGTAGATCAAGAAATACCAAAAGGAGAAAGTTTTTGTTTTTGAGTATTCAAAACTAAGCTTTTAAATTTATTTAAATAAATAATTGCAGAAAGAATGTTGGTGTTAGAAATTGGATTATCAAAAATAAGAAGTCTTAAATATCATCTAGTTTAATGGTTAAAGGTAAATTGAAGCTGAAAAAAATAGGATAATTATTTAACTTTTTTTCATATAAATAGGGTGTAAATTTATTGTTGACTATTTCACCATTTAATAGTGTGAAGTTTAAATAGTGTAAAAAGTACTTAAAAAAATAAAAAATGAAAAGAAAATGAAAAATTATCTGAATACATTGCATACAATTTCATAGTGGTTTTTAGGAAAGGAAGTTTTTATGAATCATTAGTGAACCTAGTAATATATTTTCAATGTATTTATGAAATATTCATTAGTGCACCAAGAAAGAAAAAACAAACCTAGAATGAGATTATAATAGAGTAATAGATTTTCAATGTATACAACATGAAATATAATATCATGGATTGAGTAAGAGATCTTAAAGATAGTTAGATAAAATATTTTTGATATATTTAATTATAAAATAAATGCAATAGTACTTGAAAAATTACCAATTGACAACTTAAATAAAGTTAAAATAAGCATGTCCAAGATGTAGCAAAAGGAGAGAGATATAATGTTTAGGTACAACATACTAGTGATGGTTTCATCTTGAAAATCTAAAAGTGATGTCATAGTTGAAGTTACTAAGAATCCATAATCATTTTTTATTATTCTAATTATAAATAAGTGATTAGTGATGCAATTGTTGGACTTTCTAGAAAAAAAAAGTAACAAACAACATAAGATAAAAATAGTCATTAGCTTGTCGATAAGGGTGTGGTTCGGTGGTCAAGTCATTTGGTTGTAGTGATAGCTATCAGGGTTCAAACCCTCGTTGGGCCAATGTGCTCGCAGGCCTTGTACCTTCACTAGGTGTTTCTTGTGGTTTCTTGTACCCGTATCATAGCTCCAGTGAAAAGCATTTACCCATATAACAAAACATATGAAACAAGGTTGTTTTGCTATGAAGCTCCTATCAAATGCTAGCAAGAAAGTTTTGTACTTGTATTTTAATAAATATAAGATTTTTGTGATAACCATTGCTTACAAAAAATGAAAAAATGCATTCTTTGCAGTAGCAGATGCTATGATGTTCATCAAAATAGAATGGTCATTGTAAAATTGCATCCTTTTGTACTCTTTTGGATTTGTAAGTGCATAAATAAGGGTTAGAATAAGAACACCATTACATCATTCTACAGATCCAGATTCTTTTCTTATCTTAAATTTCTTTTTTTTATGTATACGACCTTTGCAACATGTTCCACTCACTTCATTAGATAGAGCATACTAAGATAGGTTGATGATATCTAAGAGAGCTTTAAAGTGCTCAAAAAACATATCAATAACAAGTTTACACAAAAAAATAAGTAAAAATATTCTTAAACATGTTTAGAGGGATGAACACCAAAATGAGTGTAGAAATGGGAGGTGAACATTATAAAGTAAGCAATTTTTTACCTTAAATAAGAATTTATATAATGATAGAAGACATAAATTTTAGTCATTTTTTATATTTTGAATTTAGTTTACTAATAAGAGGGTTTGAATAGATAATAGAGAGAGCATTGATGTCAAATGAAAATCCCCATGGTGATGGTTCAAACATATTTTTGACAACACTAC
>VDFB02000017.1:183040599-183056300 GCA_007258455.2 Sequoia sempervirens
TGATTTTGGTTTTGATGTTCAAAGATGGATGAAAGTTTTAATTTGATCCTGGGATGTACCTAAAAAGACACTTTTTTACTTATACCTCAGTATTAAAGAACATATGATACTTCTAAGGATCTCTATAACTAAGAAGTGGTTCAAACTAAGCATACATTTCCGGATTGTTCGAATGAATGAGTCTATAGAGCCTTGTGATTTTTTTTCTTATTTTGATATGTTGCTTTTGATTGCACTTCCTAATGTATTTCTTGATGACCTTTCGAGTGTGACTCCTAAATTTTGAACTTTGGCTCAAGGACTTTTGTTTTGGGATTTTGACTTTCTTGGAAATCATGAGGAATTAACACATGTGAGAGCCAATTTTGTTATCTTTGTTTAGTGATTTTGTTTTACCACAAACACTTCTTTGATTAGATTTCCAAACTAGATGTCCAATGCCTCAATTTCTTCGAATCCCACAAAGTATGTTATGTGGAATTTTTGATGAAGTCAAGGGAAAGGAGTTACCTTTTGTTTAACTTTAGTAGGAGAAAATTGAGATGTAGATCAAGTGTTTAAAACCTCTCTAAGGATAAAATCCCAAGGGCAAGCAATAACACATGAATTTGGTCAATTGTATTTACTCCTAAAAGGGTTTGAAATTCCACGAGGATGATGTTAAGCGTTTGTTTCCAAATGTTTTTGAACAAGCAAAGTGTTTTGTAACAAAAGAAAAACACAACCTTATGGATATGAAAGACTATATTTATTTGAGTCCCCACTAGGATAAGTCAGTATACTTATCTTTGCTTGAATGGTTAGATGCTTGACGACCCCATTGGCTCCCCTCCATGACACTCACTTATATAGGACAACCAAGCATCAACACCCATGAAAATCCCATGGCATGCTTTCCATTTCTACTAAATACTATAAAAGTGTGGGGTGGCTTCAGAATGACCGCTCTTGCACCAACAAATAGATAGGGATTTTAGCCTTTCTACAACAAGGGTTTTAATTTAGACTTTCTGTTCATAGGAGTTGACCCAACATGGCGAGAGACCATTGCTTCCCTTCTCGTCAAAGCCAACCATGTGATACTGACATTTATTCCAATACCCACATTTATATCCCAGCTAGAAATACTCTTGGCTTTAGAGTGTTACCGGTTGAGTCATTCCCTTGGGTGAGTAATTTTTCTCCAAGGCAGGCCCTCTAAGATAAACAAAAGCAAGCAAACATATTCATAGTTCGATCAACCTTCGTTTAGAAACAAAGGGAGAACACATGCAATAGGTTCCACTCACACTCACAAAGTGTTTTGTTCAATTTTAGTGCCCAAAATGAAGTGTGGGGGAAATTACTTTATCCCAACCTAAGACCATAAAAAAGCCTTTTGATTCTCAAGATCGTCGTGAGGCATGAGAGAAGCGCATACGTCTTTTTAATGGTGTTAGTTTGAGTAAATAATCACAAAAAAAAGTTGCACATATTCATTTTAAGTCCATAAAGCAATGATTTTGATTCGTTTTAAAGCACCAAAATGAGATATGAAAGTTGTCTTGTTCAATTGTTAACCTCAAACAAAATCTAGTCAATTTGCCTAAAGTTCATTTTAACCGTTTGCAATGAAAATTGAAGACTTTTGTAATGTTCGTATTAGAGCCTAAAAATAAGCGAGTTAGTCTAAAACAAAAAAAATTAAAGCATAGAATGGAAGACTTAAGCATTTAAAATGCTTTGTTAACCTCAAGTTTCAATGCTCAATTTCGCTTCACTCCAATCTTGCTTGCTTTCTCCTTATTCCAATGCTTGAGAAAAACCACCATTTCTTTCTTGATGCAAAACCCTATGAATAAAACAAAGTTATCATTAATAAGAAATATGATATTTCAAAAAATCAATGATAACTTTACAAAAAATCTAAATCACACATTGATAATACCCTCATTGTACTTTAGTCCTCAATAAAGCCTCTTTTCTTTTTCTCTTTTTTTTTTTGATAATTCATTAAATATGTTCCAAAAAAGAAAAAGTGATTTAAATCTGGACACAAATGATTACACCAAAAGATGATTAATTATCCTGCTAATGGTCTCTAACATCATGTCATCAAATAATAAGCATAAGAGAACCAAAAATATTAATTGGCCTACCACTTGGAGTAAGTCAAACATACCCTCTTTACTCTAACCATTTAAGCACATAAAATATGCGAAAAAAGATAAAACATCAGAGAAGATCAGTATAGATAAAGTCGATTTATTATAAATAAGAGAAGCAAAATGATCACGAAGTCAATTAAAAGGGCATATTTCATGACAACAGACGTGAGAAAGTAGTTTCCTAGTATTAAAAACCCAAATAAACAGCTACCGAGGTGGGTGAAGTTTGACTTTTCTTGAATCTTGTTTAATGAATCATCTTTCGCGCCTTGAAAGATTTGGAATAAGCATACACAATCCATAGTTCTAGACCGATTCAAACAAGCATTGAATGTGGCATTTAAGGTAAGAAACTCCTTGGGCCACTCCTTTCTCAATGCTTCTCAATGACTACATTACAACTTGATGTGTATTGTAATGATTAGATCTATCTCTTTCAGATTCACAATGGCTGCGTTATGCTACAACATAGAATATATATATATAAACATACTTTCTTTGAAAATGTGGCTATGTTATCTACTCGGTAGACCTGTACTTTATTCAAAAATCAGATCTCTAGTCTTCTGGAAAGTAATCTATAATTCAACCGTCCCTACGGTCTTGTCAACAAATATCACCATAACTTCTTGGAATTTTATTTGAAGATAGGTTATTCTCAAAATGGGAACCAAGTAACATGAGAAACAAGACAAGTCCATTTGTGCCCATCGTTTAATGGAAATCGAAATCATAGCTCTAAAAGGTAGTTCATTGAAATCCAACTTAGTTGAGTTGGGAAATTATAATTCACATATTTCTCTGCCTTGAGTTGACTCTAAGATCTGTAATTTTTTTTTCAAAAGATAAGATTCAGGCACCGATAACAACAATACAAGTTGATTAAGTTACAAATAGAATGAAAATAAAGTTGGGGAGGATACCCAAACCGTTCATGCGAACCCATTCAGACCACCATCTGAAACACAACTTTAGTGTACTTTTTCTTAATAATGGCCTCAACTCACGACCAAAACCCTTGTTATGATTTTTGGAATTGTGGGTTTATATGCTACATGCCTAAGATAGAGAAATTATTTGAGTCATAAGTAGCTCGCTTTTGTATGGAACCCACTTTGAAGTCTCCAAGCCAATGCTATTGACGACCTCTTTGCCCATGCCAGAATAGAAGCATAGAGAGGGTGCGTGAACCTTTTGACATAACACCTAAGAGAGATGTGGTCTCATCACCTACAATGATTGTGAGATAGGAACTGAATGGATTCTATGAAAAGGATTTGGATACTTTTAAAGCAAATGCTATTAGCTGGTGTAAAGCTAAATTTTGCAACTATTTCTAGCTTGGAATGATTATATGACCTACACAAAAGAAGACTCCTTGGATAAGTGTAAGAAAATTTTCAACAAGTGCTATTTAGTAGGTGAAATAAACGACATAAGGGCAGTGATTTAAAAAGTTTTTTAAAAATTTCAAGAAAATACAACTAATAGGTGTAAAGCCAACAACCATAAAGAGGAAAATTTTAAGCTAACACATTTATAAAGGACAGCCAACCACTTAAAAATAACTTTCAAACCTCTTTGTCACATTTTTTTTTTGTTACCTCTCCATAGCTGAATATGTTTGCAAAATTCCCTTATGTGAAAACTTAAAGAAAGTCATTCTCATCTAGAACCATAGCTGGTCAAATTGATGTCTATCCACAACTACTCATTTTCTAGTGGATAAAGATTAAATGACAATAAATTTAAGACCATTTATATTAGTTGGAAATGGTCTGTGGTTGCACCGACTGCAGCGTGTTACCTCATTTATTCATGAGACTGAAATTTCTTTAATTTACATGACATTGTGGCTGCAAAAAGAAATGTTCACAATATTTTCATATTTTTCTGGAAACTAATGTTAACAATTCTTGACCTTTGAAAACTTCATGGTCAATAGATATAGCAACAACTATTGGTTGATGACTTCCCTCTATGATGTGTATAAATGGCCTTTGAAATGCTTTCAAAATAAATGCAAATGGTAGGTGTAATGAGACGTTTGAAATGATTTCAAAGTAAATGTGAATGAAAAGTGACAAGAAAACTAATTACCATAAACTTTGTCAGAATGCAAAGATTACAAGACTGAAGTGGAGGGGTGCATGTGCATATAAAACAACAAATAAAGGATCTTTAAACTATTGCAATGAGCATGTGTGAAGGACACACGCTCAATACCACTTAAAATACTTTCAAAGTAATGCAATTGGCCAGTGTAAAGACAACAACCACAATGTCATTTTGAAAAGACTTTAAAAATTAAATGCATATAGCAGACATAAAATTGAATTGCAATGCTAAAACCAGAATACAATGTCATTTTGAAAAGACTTTAAAACTAAATTGATTTAACAGACATAAAAACTGAATTCCACAGGCATACAATTGATTGTTAAAACTAGAATGCATTGGGGCCCTCCTTCTAGCGCCATATGTGAGTACCTACAAATCTGCATAAAGCTTAAACTCCAACACTAGTTAACAATGGGGTTAGTTCATGTAAATGCATAAATACTCCTATGAAATAATGCATAATGCCTTTCAAACAAGATAGCAAAACAAACTAATTGGAAGCATGAAAGAAACATAATGCACACCTATTCCATAGTGGATTGGTGTCACTTTGTTGTGAAAAGTGACCCTTTCCCAACTCTTGACAAGCTCAATGATAAAATGCCTTGAAGATGTGGTGGACAAAATTAGCTTTCAATGTGAAGAGAGTAACTTTGCATAAATTGTGGATGCTAAAATGAGGAATGAGACCTCCTATTTATAGAATGATAAGATGGAGAAATATGCAAAATGGGTGAATGTGGGACAAAGATTCAACCAATAGGAAGGAGCCACTTGTACAAATGTGAGTGGATGGAGGATGTGCAAGTTTTGGTCAATGTGCCAATAAATGACATTAGGTGGCCTTTTCAAATTTCAAATTTGGCTTGTTGGAGGGAGAAAAAGGGGCATAAATTCCAAGTGGGGGACATGTAAGAGGAGAATTAATGCCATGTTGGAAGGGACAAGTCAACTTGATTTGAATTCAAACTTGAAGGAATATTCTCCAAAGATGCCTTGTTGAGGGAAAATGAGGATTTAATAAATTAATTAAAATCATTTATTTGTGCAAGTGGGAAAATCTAGAGAATGTGACATGCATTATATTAGATTTAATCTCAATTTAGTTAATTTAAAAGAGGATTAGGTGATTTGACTCATTTGACTTAGATTTAAGGATTAAACTAAATCAAAAGGAGATGGAAGATGATTTTAGATTAAATAAAGATTTGATTTATTTAATCAAAGAGGGTGATGCTAGGATCAAATAAAATAAAGTTGATTTATTTAATTTAAATAGATGACTTTAGAGATTGAATTTAATGAACTTGATTTATTTGATGAATGTATGAATATGAATTAGTTAAATGCATGATGCTAATTTTGCATGTCTACACATATGTATCTGTCTATGTTTCAGGGAACTCAATACAATTTTTCTTATTGTGTATAATATTTACTACCAAAAAAGTGTTATTCTAATACCTGTTATACAATTCCTCTATTTGTCTTCAATATCTACTACCAAACAATGTAGCTCGAACCTTATATCAATATGTTTCATGATATTCTTTTTCCCTCATCTATTTCAATCTCCCTGGAATAAACTACTTAGGGTTGCTTATGACAGTTGTAGAGCTTCCTACCTGCATACACTAGTGGTGGTGTAGTTGGTTGCCTCAATATGTGGAAGTAGAAGGAAAGTGTTTTCCCGTACGAGCAATTTTGATTAGACAAGCCAACTCTTACATAGAATTCTTGTCTTGTATCAATATGTTTCATGTGGGTTTTGATCATATGTCATTTATCTCTAATTCTTAAAGTGTTTTCCTAATAGTTCTTTTACAATTTCTCTATTTTATCTGGTAGCTTGAATTTTGAATTGAGAAGCCAATTGTTACATAGATTGCTTGTTTTGTATCAATATCTTTTATGATATTCTTTTTCCCCAGTCCCCCAAAGCAAGAGGTACACTATGTATTAGTATGTAGTCTATGTAACAATTGGCTTGTCAATTCAATGACCATTTTTACTATATTCTTCCTTAGATTGCAATTGTATTTTTAATATAGGTAGATTTAAACTCGCATTGTGAGGTCAGATGGACCTTTCCACTTATTGTAGATTTAAACTTGCATTGTGAGGTTAGATATATATTCCATCTATCCATCTTCTTCTAACCATCTTCAAACCCCATTATTCTAATTATTTACCAGTATATCTATTTTTCGTGAACTTGTCAGACCAAAAAAAAACTCTACAGTATTACAGAACTTGTTTCAAAACACCTGCCCTTTCCCAAGTTTGTTATTGTGTGGTATATGATAAGATCCATGAGATTTTCCATGGACCTCACCTACTTTTTTTGCTCGGGGGTTTGGATAGAGCCCACGAGGCTTCATGATGCCAATATGGTAGGGAGGAGAACACTCATGGGTTTACGTGATTATGGATGACAACCAAACACCGTTGTCATGTGCTTTTGAGAGGACAAACAATTTTTTGATTGCATCACATTTTTTATCCCTAGAAGCACATGCCAATGGTGTATGTTGGTTCATTCAACTAAACCATTTATAATGTCATGGTTGGCTTGGTTTCCTTTTTGTAGATGACTACTAGCACTTGCAAAAAAAAATCTATACTAGTATATATATGTTTCTGAAGTTAGATGAACCTTTTTAGTTATTATACACTCTTCTATATATTCCATCTATCCATGTTTATTTAGTTCTTTTTCCTTCCATCCTCACATATTTGTTTCTACTTATATACATGGACACACAAATTCTCACATACACTTTTCTACCAAAAATATACTCTATTCTAACCATTGCATTTGTCATTATTTCCACAACTCTCTTTTCAACTTCTCCAATAGATTACTTATAGACAATTATTTACCAACATGCCGTGTATTAAAAATGTTCCATTTTATCTCTTTCTATTTAGAGCAGATAGTGCTAACCTCTTTTATTGTATATGTATATTATTTCATTTATATTGTTGCACAAATATAATAGGCATTCAACAAAATTAGTGTATTGTACACTGTCTATTTCAAATTCTTTCATGCTCCTACAACTTGATCCAATGCACCTCACCCTTGTTAAACATGATCAACAGTGTATGTAAGTACAAAAATTTCCCATTGTCAATAGACAAATTTGGTTAACTAATTGTAAAAATTATTGATTATTTCTAGCTTTACATTGTATATATTAATTTTACCCACATACTTACTCACTTTTTATCGTTCCTTTTTTATTTTGCTTGCTTGTGCACTAACATACCCTTGTATTTCATTTGCAAGAACTAGGTTTAAGCATGCAAAATGATTCCAAAACCAAGATACCTTTTTCCCTTAAAGTTGCGACATCAAAGAAAACACAACAATATCAGATATTATATATGGAAACACTCGAGTTTCCCAAAGTTTTTAATTGTGTAATGTATGATGACACTCCACGAAATCTCCCATGGGAATTTAATCCTTTTCTTGCTTGGGGGTTTGGTTAGATTCCATGGGGCTTCATGATGGTAATATGGTAGGGAGGAAAACGAGTGTGGGTTTTGTGGTTTTACTTTTAACACCATATATTTGTTGTTAGATAGATTTATGTGTACACAAATCCTTGTATAAATTTAGCTTCAACAAATATACTCTATAATAACATGTTTTCCATGTCATAGCAAGTCGTAGGGAAGCAAAAATATGTTTCTCATGTCATACTCTATAATAACATGTTTCTCATGTTGATAGATTTATGTGTACACAAATCCTTGTATAAATTTAGCTTCAACATATATACTCTATAATAACATGTTTTCCATGTCATAGCAAGTCGTAGGGAAGCAAAAATATGTTTCTCATGTCATACTCTATAATAACATGTTTCTCATGTTGCCTCAAAACAAGGCATACCTTCTAATTCAATTATTCTAACAATGAAAAATATGTGTATCGTTTCATTGCATTCTTCTTCTAACCCATAAATCACAAGCACAAAAAATGGTTTTATCCTCAAAATTATAGAGTAGATACTACTTATAATATCTTTCTTTTTTGAAAAATTCATTTGTGATGACCATTATAACTAATATACAAATAAACAATGACTTTTTAAAAGAATATTTTTTTTATTCAATGTTAGTAATAAAATACATGATTATACTAATGGAATGACTTTTTTTAAAGAATAATTTTTTATTGAATCTTAGTAATAAAAGACATGGCTAATCCATCTTTAAAAAAGGAGAATCCTTTAATGTTCCATACTTTTCCTAGATATTGTTTAATCCACAAGTTTAAGTTTGCCATGTATTTGTATGAATATGTATCCTAAGATAATTAAATAATAATCCATCAATTCATTGATTAACCTACACAAAAAGGTCAAATATAGATGTGCATCTAGGTATAGTAAATGTAAAACTAAGACAAAGCTAAAATTATATTATGCCTGGAATTTTGAACAGATTATTATTATTTAACAAATTAATTATTAAAAATTTAAATTTTATTTAATTTTTCAATTCTCTTTTTATAAGGAAAAAAGTATTTTCATACCTAAAATTATTTATTGAAGTGAATTTTAAACAACTATCCTACCTAAAATTATTAAATATTACATATTAATAAAAAAAGAAGTTATTGATGATTAATTACCTCAAATTAAAATTAATGGATAGATAGTAAATAATAATATTCGTTCAACATGACATATAGTTTTATTTTGTAATTTCATAACCAATTTTCAACTAATAAATTTCCATTGTGAAACACAAAGACCATTTTCCCATTTTTATGCAAATGGTTCTTAATCTCACATTATAAGAATAGACAAGTAGACTATGACATCATGTTTATAATGCTTTACAATGCTCATATTAAATGAATATATATAAAATAATCTCTATGTCAAAATTATTTGATTTATAATATGTTTAGGTTAGGCTATTCAAATTTAACTTTGAATTCTACATAAAGTCCAAATTCATAAGATCCACCTCTTACTATGAACTAACCTCATGTTATTTCATATTGGCCTATTAGCACGTTGTCCCTTCCTCACACAAGTGTTTGTTGGTTGCTACCCATTCAATAGCCATTTGCAGTGCACCCTATCGGCTGATCATTGCATGCCTGTGCATGTGACTACTAGTTTTATATTTTAAGTGATTTATTTTGCAAATCTTTAATGCAAACATCTAATAAATTTGTTTAGATAGTTTTTTAAATTGTTACAAAAAATTAGAGAAATATAGTTTTTTTAATGATGTCATATTTTATTGATTGAAATGTAAAGTTATACAAACATAAGAGTATGCACGCATGGATTGCTACAATGTTTCACATAATCAAGTAAAATAACTTGTGATAACTCTTTTGAGAGCTTGTGATTGTTCTACCTCTAGATGATTATGTGTTATAGATTTAGATTGCATACTTAGCATGAAAGGTTAATGAGATTTATTTAAAAGGGTATAAATCTATTTTATATCAAGAGTTGTATGTAGAATCTTGTTCTCATATGGTTGATTGAGGCCTTTGATCTCTTTATTCCTAAGCCAAAATGCATGAAACTTAGTAATAAATCCTAAGGGTGTTAGTGTACATAATGAATAGATTGTTCAGGTCTAATCTACTATTTATATTTATCTTTAATTATCCTATTAAGACCTCTTTGATCACCATAAATGGTTTTTAAAAACTAGAAGTGTAGAGAAGTTGACTAATTCCATTAATTAACCTCTTATCTTGCATAGTCTAATCAAAAGCCTTTCCTACTATCTATGTCAATGTATATCCATAGACCTAGATATTGAGTTCTTAGTCTAAATTCAGAGAGTTTAAATTTTAAGTGTCAATAAACCCCTAAAGATGGAAACCTTAAGGGGCTGCAACAGTTTAGAGATTCACCAAAATGCAAAGGAAAGTGACAAATGATTTTCTAATTTGTTGTTCCTATTTTTCCTTCAATTTCTAAAGATTAGTTGATTGTTCTTGAGACAATGATTTTTCAATCAACAACTCCTCATTGTTCCTTAGATTGTATGGTGCCCTTAGATGGGTCTTTGAGGGGGCTTATCACTCCTCTTCTCATAAGTCTATAGATTTGGATGTTAACTCTTCAAGGAAAGTTGTATGAAAGAGGAAGAAAGGTGTTTCCTAGTTTTTCTCTCACCTGTACATCAAGACTTTGGATGCAAAGATGCATAAGCTTGATCTTTTATTATTATTATTATTATTATTCTTGGGCAACTTGTTTCTCAAGCTTTGTCTTTCAATTGTTCTTCTATTCTAACAGGGCTTGGGCCTTATGAAAAACCCCAAAAAAACTTAATAAAAAACAAATATTTTTCTATATAAGAAGATAAATAAAACCTTTTCCTCATAAATCTAAGATAAATAAATAACATAAGCATTTAGAATCTATTATAGATTATAAATAATTGCAAAAATGTAGTAAATGTAAATGAATTGTACTCTAAAAATTGAATAAACGATAAATGCACTTAGCTAGAAAGCTATGATAGATGATATGACGTGATGCATCAATAGTGCATAATTTGAAAGCTTTCAACTCAATGAATCTTGTCTATGTCACTTTGGTTTACTTTTGTGATTAAAGATTTGATCATTTAAGTGCAACTATGATATATCTCACAAATCCAATCTAGTTCTCCAAATTTAATTTGTCTTGTCGATTTGATCTTAAACAACAGATCTAATCTCTACAAACATTCAAAATGCCATTTTCAACTTTTCTTGTTCTCTATCCGTAGATGAAAACGATAAATGCACTTAGCTAGAAAGCTATGATAGATGATATAACGTGATGCATCAATAGTGCATAAATGTCTACGAAGTTCAAATGAAAGCTTTCAACTAAATGAATCTTGTCTATGTCACTTTGGTTTACTTTTGATTAAAGATTTGATCATTTAAGTGCGACTATGATATATCTCACAAATCCAATCTAGATTATGATAATATCTTCTTTTCAAACATTTTCAAACATACAAAATTCCCTGTAGATTTCTAATAATTCAACAAATAGTAAACGAGATCTCTAGAATCAAGAGATGTACATATATGGCAGAGAGAAAACAAATATATTTGCATACGCCTGCACCATTTGTCTGGTCTGGCGGCGCAATTTAATAATTCAAAAATAGATAATATGCTTTATCACTAGCATAAACCACAATCATGCCACACCCTGAACTACTGTAATAAACATTTTCTTAGGCCAGTTAACAACCGTTTCTCGAATACAAATAAATAAATCAGGAGAGTACCGTCTTATGATTTTTTTTCTACTACAAAAGTAGTTATTTAAAGAAGTTTACCGTTTCCCATTTGAAAACAGCAGTAGAATAGCTGCAGAAAGAGAGATCAGAGAGACGACATACGTATTTACAATACATGTTGTAAGATAAGATGTTTACACAAACATACTGATGGGTGTATACGTTTTAGGGCATATTATGGTTTTCTTAACACGTTGATGGCAATAAAGATATATACTACGCTTGTCAAACATACTGATAACGCCAGCAGAAATAGTTGGTATGGATTACCTGCAAATGCGGCAGGCTCATTGGTTTCCAGAATTAAAACCAAACCTTAAATATAGGAATTCCTTACTAAACTAGGGACATTTATCATTCTTGCTATGAATTAATAAAAAATAAAAAATAGAAGCTTAATCTATACATATCATCTTTAGTATTTCCCCTTTTAGGTTAGGTAAAATATATCAACAAGAGGATACCAAAGTTTATAAAGATAAATTGGATACACTTCCAATTACTAAATTTTGTTTATATTTTAATATTATGTTTTTTTAAATAATAAATATTTTATTATTTTTAATATTATTACTTTATGTTTTAAGTGAGTTATTTTACAAATATTTAATCCAAACATCTAATAAATTTGTTTAATTAATTTTTTATTGTTACAAAAGTTTAGAGAAATATAATTTTTTAATGTGATCTTTCTTTCATTGAAAATAAAGTTATACAAAAATAAGAATATGCATGCATGGAGTTCTACCATATCTCATGTAACCAAGTAAAATAACTTGTGATAACTCTTTTGAGAGCTTGTGATTTTTCTACCTCTAGATGATTATATGATAGATTTAGATTGCATATGTAGCATGCAAGATTAATGAAATTCATTTAAATGGGTATAAATCTATTTCATATAATTAGTTGTATGTAAAATCTTGTTCTCATATGGTTGATTGAGTCCTTTGATCTCTTTATTCCTAAGACAATACACATGATACTTATTACTTAATCTTAAGGGCGTTAGTGTCCACAAAGTATGACTTGTTTAGGTCTAATTTATTGTGTTTATTTTTAATTATCCTATAAAAACCTCTTTTATTGCCCAACATGGTTTTGCAAAACTAGAAGTGTAGGGAATTTTCCCACTTCTATTAATTGAACTCTTAACTAGCATAGTCTAATTATAAGCCTTTCTTAATATCTATGTCAATATCCATCCCTAGATGTAGATATTGAGTCCTTACTCTAAAGTTATAGAGTTACAATTGTAAGTGTCAATAAACCCCTAAAGATGGAAACCTTAAGGGGTGCAAGAGTTGAAAGATTCATTAAAATGAAAAGGAAAGTAACAAATGATTTTCTGTTTGGGCTACCTTCAATTTCTAAATATTAGTTGATTGTTGCTCCAGTCGGTGGTTTTGTGGGCTTTCTCATTTGTTCTTCAAATTGTGTGCAGATGTGCCCCAGAGGCTACTCCACCTCCTTCTCTTAAGTCTAGATTTGGATGTCAACTCTTCATGGACATTTTGTACAAGGAGGAAGAAATGTGTTGCTAAGATTGTCTACATCCATAATGGAACTTAGGATGCATGGTTTGGATCAAGCATTGGTTAGGCGGTCTGGTGACCTAGTTTTTGGACTGACTATTTTCCTTTATACTTTATGGGCTTTCAATGGTTCTTCTATTGTAATGAGTTTAGGGTTAATCCAAAAGCCAACTTAACTTATCAAAATAAATTTTCTAAATAGAAGATAAATAAGTCCTTTTCTCACAAATTTAGTATGGCAAACCCAACATATTGTTTCAAGGTATGCTGAATTATAAATGATTGCAAAATTGTATAAAGTATAAATGAATTAAATACTTTAAAATTGAATAAACAATACAAATGCACTTATGATATTAGATGATATTATGATGTAATGGTGCATAGAACATCTTAAGGAGTTCAAATGGGTACTTTCCAAATTCAATGAATCTTGTTTTGACATTTGGACTTCAGTTTTATGATTAAAGATTTGATCATATATAGAGATGTAACTATGGTAATCTCACAAATCTAATCTGTTTTTACAAATCTGATTTATCTTGTCGATCTAATCTTAGCCAGGAGATCTAATCTCTACAAACTTTGAAAATGTCATTTTCAACTTATCTTATGATCTATTGCCAAAAATAAAAAATATAATTAATGTTTAACAGTTTAATGTGATAATTTCTTCTTTTATATAAAAAAACAATTTAATAAAATTGAAAGATAACATTCTGAAACATACAAAATGCCCTGTAAATTTCTAATAATACATACAAATACTAAATGAGAGCTCTAGAATCAAGAGATGTACATATGTGGCAGAAAATAAACAAGTATATTTGCATACATCATTTGTCTGGTTTGATGGCGCAATTTAATAATTAAAAATAGACAATATGCTTTGTCACTAGCATAAACCACAATCATGCCACACCCTGAACTACTGTAGTATGCAATTTCTTAGGCTAGTAAACAGCCTTTTCTCCAATACAAATAAATAAATCAGGATACTAGCGTCTTAGAATTTTTTTGGCTAGCACAAAAGTAGATATATAAAGAAGTTTACCGTTTTGCATGTGGACACAGCAGTAGAATAGTTACAACAAAAGAGATCAGAGGGACGATATACGTATTTACAATACATGTGGTAAGCTAAGATGTTTGCACAAACATACTGATTGGTGTATACGTTTTAGGGCATATTATGGTTTTCTTAACGCGTTGATGGCAATGAAGATAAATACTACGCTTGCCAAACATACTGATAACGCCAGCAGAAATAGTTGGTATGGATTACCTGCAAATGCGGCGGGCTCATTTGTTTCCAGCCTTAGTCGCTAATCCTGCATAATCTTTGCATATATCATATAAAACAGCACTCCTAAAATCACACAGACCATCAGTAACGAGATCTCAACAAATAATGGACGTAGCTGACTATGTGACTGAATATCGGTGCCAAAAAAAGTGAGAGAGACACCCATCACTGCCAGTGAGCAATTCACGTACTTCCACTTGCTCTTCACAGCTTCCTTTATTTGGACAACATTTTCCTGATGTTGGATGTGATTTTGAACATCGTTTTGGGTCTGATTCTCTTCTTCATCTTGTTGGATATGAGATTCAGAACTATCTTCTCTTATCACATCTGTTAAGACCTCCATGATTGCGATCTCATTTCTGGAAGTAGCTCCTATTTCCAAATGGGTCTCCATTATTTCTGTTTCTGTAAGGCTTAGATTATCTTTATATCAACAATTTTTGGACGCAGCTCACTTGTTTATTCTTCAATAAAGCCACACTGCAGACTCAGGTGAATTAGAAAAGGTATTAAATTTATTACCAGCCGACAGCAGACGAGATGAATTTCAGAATGGAATAAAATACGGCCAAGTGGATCCCAAATAGTAATGAATATTATTATAAAGTGGAAATTTTAGCCTGATGGAACATGCATAAGATTATAATTCAAGGATTTTCAATATTATTCGCTTCCACGAAATTTCACTGAGATTTCTTGGAACATACGGGCAGTTTAAAGCGGACACCTGCCATGCTTGATTTCAGCAATGTAGAATATAAAGTAATGTTAAAAAATTAACAAGTTGGGATGAAATTCAAAAGCTATATATTTATAATAAGCGTTTAAAAGTGATATGGAAAGGAACTTTAAGTTATGTCTAAATGCATTCTTCGTATAATACATATATGCAGATAAAAAATGCTTGTGGATTGCATTGCGCTCCAGCTTACCAATGTAAACCACTCGTTTTGTTTTAAGCTAATATTTGTTTATTGCAAGCTGTTAAGCTCATTCATCCAGAGTATAAACAAGTTCGGGCAATCCCTCCGTAGTGATAGAATAATCCTGTCGTCACGCTTTGACTACTTATCTGCGCACGTGATTACTAGGTCTGTGTTATAGAGAATCTCCTAGAAAAAGGATATCTTATAATGGACAAGCACATTCATTATAAGCAGAGAAGTTTCGTAGAAAATAGAGCATATGCTCTGAGTGTGGAGAACTTCTGTTTAGGAAAATATCAAGTCCCTTGGTGGGGTTGTATGTTTTCACAGTTAGTCTATATTCTGCTGGTCTTTGATGGTTACCTGT
>VDFB02000017.1:183056400-183092473 GCA_007258455.2 Sequoia sempervirens
ACAAACCTAGTAGTTTAAAAACTACATTCAATTTGCTACAAATTCTATTCTTACATATTTTTGAAATAATATAGATAACTTATTCAAACTTTTACGTCAAGTTGCCTAACTCTAATTTTTCTAAATTTTTTGCCACTTAAGGGCCTATTTTTTCCATGATGATCCTACACATACCCTTCTATTATATGCATACTTGGCACTAAATATTATAGAGAAATACAAAATACTTTCCTGGGGTTTTTAATGACGACATGGAGCTTACCTCTTCAACAAAGGATGTTCCTAAATGTTGTTCATTGGTCAATAAGGATTGCAAAAAAATTATGAATTTAGAATTGACAAGGCAACTGTTACATAGTAAATGTCTTTTTAATAGCTTTTTTACAGTTTCCCTATTTGTCTATAATATTTAGTGCCAAATAATGTAGCTTGAATTTTGAATTTACAAGCAAATTGTTATATAGATTGGTTCAAGTACGATATAATATTTAGTGCCAAATAATGTAGCTTGAATTTTGAATTTACAAGCAAATTGTTATATAGATTGGTTCAAGTACGATATAATTTTACCTTTGTCTTAGTTTTATATTTATTAGACCTACATGCACATCTATATTTGAGCTTTTTGTCTAGGCTAATCAATCAATTGGTAGATTATTATTTAATTATTTTAAGATACATATGCATAGAAATACATGGTAGACTTGAAGTTGTGGATTAAATAATATTTATGAAAAATATGGAAGATTAAAGGATTGTCCTCTTTTAAAGAGTTATTAGTCATGTCTTTAATTACTAATATTCAATAAAAAAGAATTCTTTAAAAAATAGCCAGTCCATAACTTTAGGTATGGCATATTTTTCCCAATGCTTATGTGGCAATAGATAATTTATTACTTTGATGTTATTTATTTTCAATTTTTTATTTGAATATTAGTTATGATGGTCAAAGTAATTACACAAAACATATAACAAAATATATATGTATACATGTGGATATAAATGTATATCTATGGATGATCACAAGAGGAATAACATGGTTTCAACATTACAATATATAAATATATATATATATATATATACAAGTATTGTATAGATTTCTTTGTTAACAATTTTCAATATCTGAATATTATTATGTGTTTTCCATTGAAGATAATATTGCTATTTAATGATTATAAAGGGAA
This sequence comes from Sequoia sempervirens, assembly GCA_007258455.2. Classification (NCBI taxonomy): domain Eukaryota; kingdom Viridiplantae; phylum Streptophyta; class Pinopsida; order Cupressales; family Cupressaceae; genus Sequoia; species Sequoia sempervirens. The sequence goes on from VDFB02000017.1 coordinate 183,057,585, forward strand.
GAAGTGAACTTAGAATACGCATAGAAGAACTAAAAATTCCACCGTATAACAGGAATCAAGAATCATAGTAACAATGCAGAATAAAAACAATCTAGGCAGCATGTTAAAATCAAAAAGATGGGAGGTCAATGAATGTGCAAATATATATATCTATCTAAACATAGGAATAAATTATGTTCATATTTGTAAAAAGGAAGTCTTAGCATCCCATAGTGGGCATTAAAAAGGAAAGACTAGGAGAAATGTTGGAAAGTGCAAAAGAGTAGTCAAAGCCTAGGCTGGCTAGTGGAGCCTTTTTCTGCAGCAGGGGTAGATATCTTTACTATGTCTGAAAGCAACAATTTACACTCTACTTTGAAATCAACTTTTGTTGCTTTCAAAATTCTTTTTTTAAGCCAATCCTCAAAATTGTAAGTATATGTTCTAATCAAGACAGTAAAGATGTATGGTTTACAAAAAAGGCCTTTAATAACAACAATAGGATTTGTTGTAGACTCAGAGATGTCTTGCAACATGTAGAGGTCTTTTGTTGGAATTTACAGTAAACTAGTGGTAGCTTCATTGAAATCAATAGACCAAAGGTTGGCTGAGTGGTCTTGTAGCTTTAACTATAGAAGATAGCGATAGTTGCATTCCTTGATTTCCATCTGGAAACGATCACAAAACCAAACATCAACACGAGGATGTGTGCATTTTATTTTGCATTCTTCCCCATTAACTAACAAGGGGCAAGTAGGATAATAAAAAGATTCATTTTTTGTAATTTCAATGGTTTCTTTAAAAATGGCTTCAACAGTTTCTGGCAAGCCAAGGTAGTTGTTCAAGATAAATGGAATAGTAACTCTAAAATTTGAAGGATGCAGCCTACGAGGAGTAGAAGAAGATGAAACCATTTGTTCTACTTTGATTGGGCCCTTGGATCTAAGAGTGTTTGCCTTAGGAATAGAAGGGTCAATGTCAAGGACTGTTGTTGTTGATGTGTTGATAAATTTACCATTAAAGTAGCCTACATGACCACCCCGCACAGTAACTATGACTATATCACCAGAATGATACATCTGCTCCAAGACATCACCTTTTTCTTGCCAACCTGGGCCCCACAAATTAACATCAATGAAAGAAGCAAAGATATCATATAGTTTAATAGTTCACCAGATTGTTTCGGATCCATTTTTCCTACGAATAGTTGAAATGTACCTAACATGCACTACAATGCCAATAATATCAACCAATTTGTTATCACTATAATTGCTTATGTCACTAACTAACACAAAAGCAGAGGTTTTTTTTGGCACAAAAATTTCATCTTCACACCGTTTTATTGTTGATTTTTCATCCAAAACAATTTCAAGGTTACTATTTAATTTATTGAATTTTTTATTTGCTTCCTTCACTGATCCTCTTGATATTAAATAAGTTGCACCCACCTCAACTCAACCGTAATGCAATTTAGCAATATCATCGAAATGAGTAACATGTATTTTTGTCCCCTCCATATCTATAATGTCAAAACTAAAAATTTGGTCTTCACCTCTTTCTTTGTGGAAATGGTACATCTCTCTAATATGTGTTACATGCCCTTTCACTATCCAAACATTTTGATAAATTTTTAAAGCTTTAATAGGGCTGACATTTGGAGGGCTTTTTTTTTTTAGGGGACAACTGGGAACCAAATTTAGGGGTCCATTTAGAAGGAGAAGGTGAGTTTGGCCCCAACATTTTCTCTTCTTACTGCTTGAATAGATACCTAGGGGTCCCAATGATTTGACAATTAGACATAATCACAACTAAGCTAAATATGATTAAAGCCCTAGAAAAGAAGCAAAACAATATATTGGACACATTATATTAGGCACATACGAAGGAGAAAGAGAATTTTTAAAAATATACAAGAAACAACGTAGCCCACCTTGAATCTTGGACATTCCTACAGACGTAGTCTCTTAAACATACAAGGGACCCTATTTTCAAGACACCTGAAAACAACAAATCATTACATTTGGAAGGCAGGGTTCCTATTTGCATATGGTGTCCATCAGACAAGACAACCTTGTATCACTCAACCTACCCTTCATCACTGCAAATTTTTTTGAAGGACAAAAGTTGAAGGACCAGAGAGAGAACGACATCTTCAACATTGATGGAATGAATTGCAAATGAAGTCAAAGTTGGTTGTTTCTTTGCAACCTACAAAGACAAGTTCAATCAAGGAAAATGCACATCATCGCACCAAATGGATAAAACGAGTAAGGAAAACAAAGGTTACAAAGAGATATTTTTATGTGTTCTAAAAGATCAATGCATATGTACTTCCACATCTATATGCTTTACTAGGTCCAGCCATGTGTGTATACACCTAAAGTCCAATAAAACTATAAACATAAATAGTAAAGTGCATATGCGGTGTATCTTTTTTTATTTAAGAATCTTAAAATTAAAGGAACTGAAAGGCAATGTTCAATTTTATTACGAGAGAGGAAGGAAACAATAACAACAAATTTGTAGTAGGTATAAGGAAAAGGAAATACAAACTTATAGAATCAGGATCTAGAGGCTGGTGGATGGTACCCTCAGAGCCAGACTCTATAGCGGGACCTGTGGGAGGTGTCACCAAATCAATTTAGGGGGACTCTAGGGACCCATCCACAAAGCCCAATTTTGCAGACATAGTTTTGGGACCTTTTAGAGGGAGGAAATATTAGAATTATAGTTGACTGATTGGCACCTCTATTTCATAATAAAAATAAAAGATTAATGTATTGCAACATCAAATCCCAACTAGTCGACAACTTAGAAATATTGATAATCTAGCAACCATTTTACTATTTTGATTAAATGAAAATGGGTATAAACATTCCACTTTTAATATTGTCGAAAGAGCAAGAGATACAACAAGAACAATAGGAATGATAAATGCAAATGTATATATCCCTATATGTATTTTTTTATCTTTGAGGTTGCTTATTATGTATGCATGCATTTTTTTACTATATTTCTATAAATACCTATATGTAGACATTTGTATATGTTACTCCCTACTACCTTCATCTTTTTTAATGCAAACAATAGAATATACAATAGCAAGAAAGAAAATGACTAAGTACATATATGCATTGAATTTTCTCTTTGTCTACACATCTAAAAAAACACATATAACCAGATATATATATATATATATGTACTTCTGGTGGGGGGGTTCTAGGGGTTGTTTATAACAACATGAAGTTTGCTAATTACGTGGTTTGGCAGTGGTGGAGTTGGTTGCCTCAATACACAGAAGCAAAATGGTAAGTTTTTGCTCACATGAGGGTCAATGCATCCTGGCACTATTGCACCATGGTGTTGGAGGAAGTAAATGCAATATTCAATGTTGCAGTATGGGAAAGTATACTCCAAAATGTGAGAAAATATAGCGATTAAGTTGCATTGTCGAATGAGTCATTGTGGTCCTTTGGTATTTTTTACTCTTCCTGAATCAAAGTCTACATAAATATGAATAAAGATACCATACATATATGCTTTGATATGCATGTGTAGATATAAATTACTATTGGATTGTCAAACAAGCCACACTAGTCTTGGTATATATATATATATATATGTATTTTTTAAATATGAAACGGGGAATTCAATACATATATGTATGTGTGTGTGTATATATATGTAAAAGTTGCAAGTAGCCCAAATATACAGATCAACACCATGGTTGCAGTTTCTAGCAGTCTACAAAAATTTAGAATTTGCAAGAGCTAAACCACAGAAATCAACACTTTGTTATAGGGAGCTTAAAACAAATTAGGTAAAAAAAAATATAATGAAACATATTGATACAAGACAAAAAAATCTATGTGATATTTTTCTTCTCAATTCTAAATTCAAGCTACATTATTTGGCACTAAACACTATAGAAACATAAGTAAATTGTAAAAGAACTATTAGGAATATACGTAAGAACCATAGGAAAATAAAAGATGATGAAAAAGTCAACTTTAAAATATGGAGTATAGAAAAGGAAAACTATGAGAATGAACAACTTGCTATGGGGAACTGAGGAAAAAAATATCATGAAGAACACTTTGTTATCACGAACTTCAAATAGTTGAGTAAAAAATAGCATCATGAAACATATTGATACAAGACATATAACATGTTCCATCCAAACAAAATAATCATGGTAAAAATTTTAGAAATTTAAAAATTCAAAACAATGCTTGTTACAAGAACAATAGAATAATTTGTTACAGGAAGCTTCAAATAGAAGAGTGGAAAAGAATATCATGAAACATATTGATACTCAAACAGATGAGGGAAAAAGAATATCATGAAACATATTGATAGAAGACAACCAATCTATGTAACAGTTGCCTTGTCAATTCTAAATTCATAAAAAAAATTCAATCCTTATTGACCAATGAGCAACATTTAGGAACATCCTTTGTTGAAGAGGTAAGCTCTGCATCGTCATTAAAAACCCTAGGCAAGCCTTCTCTATTTCTCTATAATATTTAGTGCCAAGTAATGTAGCTCAAATTCCCAATTAACTCTGGGGCCTTATAGCCATTTTGTACAGATTATTGCCATGCATTGCATTTACAAGTTCTATTTAATGTGGGTTTACTGCCAAAGAATTTAGCTCAAATTTTCAATTCATAAGCCAACTCTTGGATACATTGCTTGACTTGTATGAACAGGAAAATAATAGATGATGAAAAAGCCAACTTTAAAATATGGAGTATAGAAAAGGTGGGAACTAAGAAAAAAATATCATGAAGAACACTTTGTTATCACAAACTTCAAATAGTTGAGTAAAAAAGAACATCATGAAATATATTGATACAAGACATATAACATGTTCCATCCAAACAAAAAAACCATGACAAAAATTTCAAAATTTTAAAAATTGAAAACAATCCTTGTTACAAGAACAATAGAATAATCTATTATAGGCAGCTTCAATCAAATGAGTGGAAAAGGATACCATGAAACACATTGATACTCAAATAGATGAGGGAAAAAGAATACCATGAAACATATTGATACAAGACAACCAAGATATGTAGCAGTTGCCTTGTCAATTCTAAATTCATATTTTTTTTGCAATCCTTATTGAACAATGAGCAACATTTAGGAACATCCTTTGTTGAAGAGGTAAGCTCCACGTCATCATTAAAAACCCCAGGCAATTATTCTCTATTTCTCTATAATATTTAGTGCCAAGTAATGTAGCTCAAATTCCCAATTAACTCTGTGGCCTTATAGCCATTTTCCATAGATTATTGCTACCCATTGCATTTACAAGTTCTATTTAATGTGGGTTTAGTTCCAAAGAATGTAGCTCAAATTTTGAATTCACAAACCAACTCTTACATACACTGCTTGACTTGTATGAATATGTTTAATGTGGGTTCTCGATTATCTGTCATTAACCTCTGATTCTTATGCAAAAATATGATAATGAACAGCCTGCCATGGGGAACCGGGGAAAGAGTATCATGAAGAACAGTATGTTATTGGGAACTTGAAAGAGAGGTGGAGGCAACATTTTTTACAATAGTCTTCTATCAAACCAACACCACAATGGCTCTTTCGACAATATAACCTAATCAATATATTTTCTCACACATTTATGTATATATATATATATATATATATATATATATATATATATATATATATATATATATATATATATATATATATATATGTATGTATGTATGTATATGTATGTATGTATATGTATGTATATGTATGTATGTATATGTGTATGTATATACATATATATATATACATATATATATATATACATATATATATACATATATATATACATATATATATACACATATATTTATACATATATATACACATATATATATATACATACATATATACATACATATATACATACATATATTCTAAATTCAAGTTGCATTATTTGGCACTAAATATTATAGACAATTAGGTAAATTGTAAAAGAACTATTAGGAAAGCATTCAAGAACCACAGGAAAATGAGAGATGATTGAAACCCAACATTAAAGAGAACTTTTAAATAGGAGGAAAAATATCATAAAACATATTCATACAACATAAGCATTCTATGTAACAGTTGGCTTATCAATTCTAAATTGAAGCCACATTATCTGGCACTAAATATTATAGACAAATTGGGAAACTGTAAAAAAACTATTACAAAAAACATACATATATACATACATAAATACATATATATATACATATATACATATACACATTATTATATACATATATATATATATAAATACACACACACACACACACATATATATACATATACATATGTATACATGTATATATATATACAACTTAGATTCCAGAGCACAATAGTTTTAAAACCCTCCAATTTGTTATAAAATAGATGCAAAACAAGCGATTCATCCAGTACTCTACTATGAAACCAGCACAACAATGCCTCTTTTGACAATGCAACCCTCAGGAAATTGTATTGGGCCTTTGTCAGATGCAGCTTGGGGAGAGCTAGAGTCCATTATGGGGAACTGAAAAGAAGAATATCATGAAGAAGAGTTTGTTATGGTGAACTTCAAACATATGTAGAAAAACAAATATTATGAAACATATTGATATAAGACATACAACATGTTCCATACAAACAAAATAACCACAACAATTAACACTTTATTATAAGTAGGTTCAAACAAATTAGGGAAAAACAAATCCATGAAACATATTGGTACAAGATAAGCAGTCTATGAAATAGTTGTAAGAGATGTTAGAAAAACACTTAAGAAGTAGATGTAACTAACAAATGAACGGAAAAAGAATATCATGGAAAAAACATGGAAAATAAAAGAGTGCAATAACATGTACAAAATGCTATGAAACCAACACCACAATGGTTGTTTCAACAATGAAACTTAATCAAAGTATACTTTCCCACACTACAACATTCAATATTCCATTTATTTCGACCACCCGCATTTACTTCGCCCACCCCCACTATACAATAGTGGCATAATGCATCAACCCTTGCGCAAGCAAACACTTACCATTTAGCTTCCACATATTGAGGACACCAACTCCACCACTGCCAACCCACGTAATTACCAAGCTCCACATCACCACAAAAAAACTCGGTCAAGTCACCATCGGTCGGGACATCTACGATGCTGGAAAATACAATTCATGGCTAGGTTGGGGAAAATCCCAGCGGAAACTTCAAACAAATAGCCTATTGGTCGGGACATCTTAGTGCTACCTATGATTCTTAAGTTTTGTTTCTAATAGTTGTTTTACACTTTCCCTATTTTTTCTATAATATTTAGTGGGAAACAATGTAGCTTGAATTTTGAATTGACAAGCCAACTGTCACATAGAATTTTTTGTTACACCTTGTCTAGATAGCAATAGAATTTTTGGTAATTAGGAATATGTTGCAAACTCAAATCTATACATGCATTTCACTGACCTATAAGAAAAACACTTAACTATCAGAGGAAAATGAGAGATGCTTGAAAACCCACATTAAATATAATGTTAAAATATGGAGAATAGAATAGGAAAAGTATGATAATGAACAGTTTGGTATAGGGAACTGGAAAAAAGAATATCATGAAGAATAGCTTGTTACAGGGGAAGTTCAAACAGTTGAGAAAAAAACAACACCATGAAACATATTGATAGAATAGAAAAAGCAAAATTGGTAAAGACCTATTAGGAAAACACTTAAGAATCAGAGGAAAATGACATATGCTCTCAAACCCACATTAAATATAAATTTAAGATATGGAGAATAGAAGAGGAAAAGTACAATAACGAACAGTTTGCTACAGGGAACTAAAAACAAGAATATCATGAAGAAAATTTTGTTGTGAGGAACCTGAAATAGATAAGGGAAAAGGAATATAATGAAACATATTCATATAAGACACTGTCATCCTGCGTAATTAGCAAGCTCCACCACCTACATAAACAATCCTGAGCAGTTTGTTCTAGGGACCTTCAAGCATATCAAGGAAAAAAGAATATCATGAAACATATTGATACAAGGTTCGAGCTATGTTCTTTGTTAATAAATATTGAAGAGAAGTACATAAATTGTATAAGAGGTGTTAGAATAACAATTATTTGCTACAAGTTGTTTTACATGGGTATTTTGCATAAATGATTTCTCTATAATATTTAATGCCAAGCAATGTAGCTCAAATTTACAAATAAGCCTGTGGCATTATACGGATTTTGCACAAATTATTGCATCATATAATTGTTGTCATAACCTAAAGAAAATATCATGAATAAAATATGGAGAATAGAAGGGGAAAACTACAACAATCAACAATTTGTTATCGGTGGGAAAAAGAATCTCATGAAGAACAGCCTGTCACAGGGATCTTCAAAGACATAAGGAAACAAGAATATCATGAAACATTTTGATACAAGACAGATGACTGGAAAGCCACATTAAATAGAACTTCTAAAGCCAATAGGAAGCAATACTCTGTGCAAAATGAGTGCAACCCCACAGACTTTAATTGAAAATTTGACCTATTACCTAGCACTAAATATTATAGAAAAATAGAGAAATTGTAAAAGAGCTATTAGAATAACACTTAACAACCAATAAACTAATTTTATCTCCAATATGCATATGCTTTCATACTAACCCTTTGCATATATATATATATATGCAATTACTCCTATGTTAATTTGTAATCGCTCCTATGTTAATGGGTATAATGCCAAAGATGCAAAAAGATAACTAAAACAATAAACCAAGGGCGATAAAATTACTAACCCTAACCATATTTTTTGATGAAAGAAAGAAGATTTAACTACAATTTCTCCTATTGTAATGGGTATAACACCAAAGATGCACAAAGATAACTACAAACAATAAACGAGGGCCAAAAAATTTACTAACCGTAACCATATTTTTTTGACGAAAAAAAAAAGATTTAACTACAATTTCCCCACCCCTAAAGAGCAATAATCTCTTTCAAGTCTACAAAATGGGTATAACACCAAAGATAGAAACATATAACAAGAAGACATTAACAATAAATTAATCATCTATGCAAAACACCCATGTAAAATGACATACAAATTCCAAAGAACAATAATTTTTCAATCTACTTATCATGACATGGACCTTACCTCTTGAACAAAGAATGTTCCTAAATGTCACTCATTGGTCAAAAAGGACTGGGAAAAAATTATGAATTTTCCTTCGAACAGATCAGAAAACAAGAATATCATGAATAAAATATGTAGAATAGAATAGGAAAACTACAATAATCAATAGTTTGTTATGAACAATTGGAAAAAACAATATCATGAAGAATAGTTTGTTACGGGGAGCTTCAAACACATGACGAAAAAAGAATATCATGAAACATATTGATACAACACAGATGAAAGAAAAGCCACATTCAACACTTCATTGAAAATTCGAGCTACATTACCTAGCACTAAATATTATAGACAAATAGAGAAATTGTAAAAGAGCTATTAGAATAACACTAAATAGCCAAAAATTACTAACCCTAACCATATTTTTTGACAAAAGAAAGAAGATTTAACTACAATTTTTCCACATATAAAGAGCAATAATCTCTTTCAAGTCTCCAAAATGGGTATAATGCCAAAGATAGAAACATATAAGAAGTCATTATCAATAAATTAATCATCTATGCAAAACACCCATGTAAAAATGAGTATAACACCATAGACTTCATTCAAAATTCCAGCTACATCACCTCACACTAAATATTATAGACAAATAGAGAAATTGTAAAAGAGCTATTAGAATAACACTATACAACCACCAAACTAATTTTATCTCCAATATGTTTATGCTTTCATACTAACCCTCTGCATATATATATATGCAATCACTCCTATGTTAATATGCAATTGCTCCTATCTTAATTGGTGTAATAGAAAAGATGCATAGAGATAACTAAAACAACAAATGGAGGGTGATAAAATTACTAACCCTAACCATATTTTTTGACAAAAGAAAGAAGAATTAACTACAATTTCTCCTATGGTAATGGGTGTAACGCCAAAGATACACACAAATAACTATAAAAAATAAACGAAAGATTCACAGAGATAAATAAAACAATAAACGAAGGGTGAAAAAATAATTGCTCCTATGTTAATCTACAATTGCTCCTATGTTAATGGGTACAATGCAAAAAATGCATAGAGATAACTAAAACAATAAACCAACAGCAAAAAAATTGTTAAACCTAACCATATTTTGTGACGAAAGAAAGAAGATTTAACTACAATTTCTCCATCCATACAGAGTGATAATCTCTTTCAAATCTCCAAAATGGGTATAACGCCAAAGATAGAAACACATAACAAGAAGACATGTACAATAAATTAATCATCTATGCAAAATACCCATGTAAAATGACTTACCATACAGATGCACAGAGATAACTAAAACAATAAACCAATGGTGAAAAAATTACTAACCCTAACCATATTTTTTGATGAAAGAAAGAAGATTTAATTGTAATTTCTCCATACATATAGAGCGATAATCTCTTTCAAATCTCCAAAATGGGTATAACGCTAAAGACATAAACATATAACAAGAAGACATGAACAATAAATTAATCATATATGCAAAACACCCATGTAAAATGACTTACAGATTTCGAAGAACAATAGTTAGTCAATTTTTGAAATAATCTACTATCAAACCAGCCACAAAGCCGAAGGTGACAATTTTTACAATAGTCTACTATGAAACCAACACTACAATGGTTGTTTTGACAATACAACTTAATCAAAGTATACTTTCCCACACTGCAATAGTCAATATTGCATTTACTTCATCCTCCCGCACTTACTTCATCCACCTCCATTGTACAACAACGACAAAATGCATTAACACTCCTACAAGCAAACACTTATGATTCAACTTTCGTGTATCAAGGACACCAACTCCACCTCCACCAACCCATGTAATTACCAAGCTCCATGTCGCCACAAAAATGCTTAGTCAAGTCGTCGTCGGTTGGGACAACTCTAGTGCCAGAAAATCCAATTCACGGCTGGACTAACAAAAATCCCGATGGAAACTTCAAACAAAATAGCCTATCGGCTAATAATAATGTTTTGATTAGATAAAACTAGAAGGGCCAGTACCCATTACAAAATAGCCATAGAGGTGGACTAGGGACTCACAAGAAGTGAGAAAACCAAAAAAGTAAACAAAAATTATAGCTTAAACAATTCGACCAGTAGTAAAATTTAAACAAAAAGAAACCCACAAGGCCAAGAACAACACAAAACCAACAAACACCTACAGGTCTCCTAGTAAATTGAGACCAGTGATTGCATTCCATTACTGCTCTAGGAATTGGAGCTTCTTTTTGAAAGTCACAGCCCCCTATTAAATGGCCTAAGTATCCATCGTAGCATCACGAGCCAAGGTGTCCATCTTCTTACCCTTCTTCTTTGAGAGAGAATCATCCACACCTTCTGCTAGACGCTTCCCCTAACTCTTCCTTAACTCATCCTGAAAGACCTAAAGGGTGAGAGCAATATTCTTCACCATTTCTTTGTTGTAGTTGGTGATAACCCGCAAGCACTGCATGGTCTTCTCCTGGTTCTGGTGGATGGCCTCAATCTCAAGCAAAAGCTTCTTCTTTTCTTCCTTAGTACCAATAATGGCATGAAGACCATCCAACTCTTTTTCTCACCTTTCCCACCTCTCAAAGGATTTGGCCAAGGAAGAAATCATGTCCCAATGTGTCTTATTCTCCACCTCCTCAAGCCATAGGACCTGCTGCTCCAATACCTTACCTTCCAGAATTTGAATTCTTTCTTTAGCCATGACCAACTAACCCAAGAACCATTTCATAATATCCTTCTAAACATTAATAGTCTCCAAAATTTCATTCAATTTTTTGCTTAAGGGGTCGGCAAGGAGGTGAATCAACCTAGGTTAAGTACCAGGTTCCTCCAAATTGATGCAAAAGTTGGGATAATTTTGAGGGTTAGGGTTAGAAATAGAAGGGGTGTTGGGGACCTCTGATTCATGACCCTGATCCGAGGAGTGAACAGGAGAGTTACCCAAGGTTGGATTCCATGAATCATCATCATCATTAGAATTATTAGAATCATTTTTCCAAAAATAAATGGGCATGGTCATGGGCTCCGACAAGGGAGTGCATTTGATAGGTACAAGAGGGGTATTATCATTCACAAGGGCTTTGCCCCAAGCCCAGGTGCTATGGAGAATGGTGGGAGGAGTTTTGTTGATAGTGACAGAGGGGTTGGGGTCCCCATGGGGGTTGGTGGGGTTAATGATAGACAAGGTATTCTCGCACATAGTAGCAAGGGAGGGAAGCAATGCAAAATGGAACTTACATTTAGGCACAAAATAAGGCTCTAGTGAATGGGTAACTTCTTGCATTTAGACTGGATATTCCTAACCGACTGCTTAAGTGAAGACATGATCCAAAAGAGGAAATTCATCTTAATGTTATACCTAATATTGTTGAGCATAGGGAAAATGTGGGCATGAAAGTGATGAAACTACCCTTCATGAGTGGTGTACATCATAATCTAATTTCAGCAATGGTGCTCCAAACACTAGGCAAGTCCACACAGTTAAAACCATTCTGCAACTTGTTCACCTTCTCACCCTGTTTCAAGAATTGTTTCATGTCATCCTAGTAATGGATTTTTGACTTGCGTGGAATGCAAATCCCTTCCAGAGAAAGCCTTGTGACCTTTGCAATGAGCTTAAGGGTCACCATAAAAGAAACCCTACCAACAATAATAGTCCCATCCACCCAAGAGTTGGAAAATTCCAAAGAAATTTTGGGGTTAACACCCTGCATCCCCTCCACATACGAGGCCAACTTTCCCCATTCTAGATAACCTATACCTCCTTATCTTGCTTCCAACCATCATAGTTAGTACCTAGGTTCATCCTAGCCAAAATCCTCTCCCATCATGAAATCCACAAGATTCAGAGCAAAGAAACACCAGTAATGGAAATGGTTGTGCAAAAACTAGAGCCGCCAATAATAATAGAAATGCATAGAATGAATAATAGGCTTAAGTTTCCATAAATGACAAGTTTGGCAACCATCAAAATGAGCTAACAAAAAATCCAACTCAATCTCATTTGGACAGTACTTTGACATCATTTTGAATTAATTTGATCACTTGACTTGACATATGGTGGATATCATCCCACTTTACAAAATTGGAGTAAAAGCTCCAAGATTTTCTAAGGCATCGAAAACTTTATTTCTGCTCTTATACACGTGATTCACACTGCAATTCCCAATGGCAATCATAAGATTGTGAGCCAAGGAAACGAGGTCTTGAAGAGTCTAGTAAGGCGAGGCAATCACAGTCAGCATAAGGATCGTGTTCCGCAAGTCCCCTTCAATGATTAAGTTAGAAAGCCTAGCTTGCATGGAAATATTGATGTCGTGGAAGGCCGCCGCCACCTCAACAAAACTAGAAGACTGAACTTGCAAGTTAACCACATATGCCAACACAAGCTTCTCCTTATGCTCATGGATGACCCCACCCCCACCCACCTGACTTGGGTTGTGTTTAGCCGAGCCATCAAAATTGAGCTTCATCTAGTCAAGCTCAGGGGGGGGGGACCATAAAATAATAATGATAAAAGATATAAGATATTTATTATTTAAAAAACATTATATTGACATATAAACAAAATTTAATCAGTGGAATTGCACCCAATTTATTAAACCTTTTTCTCCTCTTGTTGATATATTTTACCTAACCTAAAAGGGAAAATACTAATGATGATATGTATAAATTAATATTTTATTTTTAAAAATTCATAGCAAGAATGTTAAATGTCCCAAGTTTAGTAAGGAACTTATATTTTAAGGTTTGGTTTTAAGTTAAAAATCTTGAATGGTCTTCGTGGATGTGGTAAGTTTTTTATGCTATAATTGTTTTCTTGGTTATATAGAGGTGCATAGATATGTTTTTGTATTATATTTAGTTTGCATTCAGAGTGTCTATATCTGTAATTAAAAATGACTAAATTTTAGTGATAGTTAATTCTCTATATAAATGAACATTACATAAGAAATATGTAAAATTATTCTTTCGTCATGTATGGTTTCATTTTGTGTTGTTTGGGAATTTGAGAGTGATTCTAGAGTGTAATGGGAGGAGAGATAGATAGAATTTGAATTTCAAATTTCCACATTTCCTCTATACATTAAGTGAATCTTGAAGGAGATAATCATATGCTAATTCATTTATTTGAATGATATAATTAAAAGAACCAAAAAAATAAAGTTATCATTTGCATTTTTTTTAAATAGTTGTTATATTTCCCTTAAACGTATTTCCACTTCATTTTTTTTTAGATTTCTTCTTTAAGTTTTATTTAACTTAATTTTTTGAATATATGGAGGTGTATTCACTACATATGTCAACCCACATTCAAGAAAATAGTGAATGTTCTAGAGAAAATAAGCATTTCATCATACACAAAAGTGATCTCTTTATGGTTATTATGAAAATACAAATTATATGAAAAAAATTTGAATGAAAAAAGATAAAAAGGTGTTTGATCATTTTCAGTGTGAAGTAGAATCATTGTCATATAATGTTGTAACCCTTTTTTAATTACCATACCTATGCCACAATTCCAAATCATTAGTGAGAGGATTTCTAAGGATTATTCTAGGGATTAGATTATAATCAACAAGGATTGAAGAACATTAGGTTGGAAAAGCTCGCAACATTTCTTCAAGCTCTAGCATTCACACAACTTGTTTTTTATCTAATATGGATTAAAGGAAAATGGAAAAGGATATGCACATTTTAGTCACCCTAAGGATTCTTTTGAGTTATGGCTAGCTCGAAAAAAAGGGATTATATTTAAGAAGGAAGGCAATAAAATTCTTCTTTAGATTTTTTTTTTTTTTTACTTTAAGATAACTTCAAATTTGTTGTTCTTTGGTTATTTACAATTATTTTATTATTATTTTCCCCTTCTTAGCAATTTTTTAGTGTGTTTCTATGTATTTCAACCCCTAGTTCTTAGCTCCTTTGACATTGTCTCTTTGTTGTTTGTAGGGCTTAATTATTATATCTTTCTTAATCAGTGTATAAGTTTGGGAGATCCTTTCAAAAAAATATGATTAACCATTAATAAAATAATTAAATCCCATTAGTGATTCATGTATATGATATCCTAAAGAAAATTTGATTTTTTTTATACTAGATGGAAAACCAACATTAAATGTTGAATTTTGGTACCAAACAACGATTTTACCATGATTTTAAAGAAATTATGTAGTAAGATACTAAAAGGAGGTTAACAATATATGTAGAGAGAGTAATTGAGAATACCAAAATTAGTCAAAATAGTTTTTGATTTTGCAAGAAGATATAGCATTTCTTTATTTGTTCTTTTGAGAAAAAAAAACCTATTAAAAAGGGAAGGTCTAATATATTGTAAGATAATTATCTACTCATTCAATATTTTTTAGTTTTATCTTACACTTTGTAGATCAAGAAATACCAAAAGGAGAAAGTTTTGGTTTTTGAGTATTCAAAACTAAGCTTTTAAATTTATTTAAATAAATAATTGCAGAAAGAATGTTGGTGTTAGAAATTGGATTATCAAAAATAAGAAGTCTTAAATATCATCTAGTTTAATGGTTAAAGGTAAATTGAAGCTGAAAAAAATAGGATAATTATTTAACCTTTTTTCATATAAATAAGGTGTAAATTTATTGTTGACTATTTGACCATATAATAGTGTGAAGTTTAAATAGTGTAAAAAGTACTTTAAAAAAATAAAAAATGAAAAGAAAATGAAAACTTATCTAAATACATTGCATACAATTTCCTAGTGGTTTTTAGGAAAGGAAGATTTTATGAATCATTAGTGCACCTAGTAATAGATTTTCAATGTATTTATGAAATATTCATTAGTGCACCAAGAAAGAAAAAAAAAAACCTAGAATGAGATTATAATAGAGTAATAGATTTTCAATGTATACAACATGAAATATAATCTCATGGATTGAGTAAGAGATCTTAAAGATAGTTAGATAAAATTATTTTGATATATTTAATTATAAAATAAATGCAACAGTACTTGAAAAATTACCAATTGACAACTTAAATAAAGTTAAAATAATCATGTCCAAGATGTAGCAAAAGGAGAGAGATACAATGTTTAGGTACAACATACTAGTGATGGTTTCATCTTGAAAATCCAAAAGTGATGTCATAGTTGAAGTTGCTAAGAATCCATAATCATTTTTTATTATTCTAATTATAAAGTAGTGATTAGTGATGAAATTGTTGGACTTTCTAGAAGAAAAAAAGTAACAAACAACATAAGATAAAAATAGGCATTAGCTTGTCGATAAGGGTGTGGTCCGGTGGTCAAGTCGTTTGGTTGTAGTGATGGCCATCAAGGTTCAAACCCTCGTTAGGCCAATGTGCTCGCAGGCCTTGTACCTTCACTGGGTCATTGCACTCATAGACCTTTGGTTGTTTCTTGTGGTTTCTTGTACCCATTTCATAGCTCCAATGAAAGCGTTTACCCATATAACAAAACATATGAAGCAAGGCCGTGTTGCTATGAAGCTCCTACGAAATGCTAGCAGGAAAGTTTTGTACTTGTATTTTAATCAATATAAGATTTTTGTGACAACCATTGCTTACAAAAAAAGAAAAAATACATTCTTTATAGTAGCAGATGCTATGATGTTCATCAAAAGAGAATGGTCATTGTAAAATTGCATCCTTTTGTATTCTTTTGGATTTTATAAGTGCATAGATAAGGGCTAGAATAAGAACACCATTACATCATTCTATAGATCCAGATTCTTTTCTTATCTTAAATTCCTTTTTTTTATGTATACGACCTTTGCAACATGTTCCACTCACTTCATTAGATAGATCATACTAAGATAGGTTGATGATGTCTAAGAGAGATTTAAAGTGCTCAAAAAACATATCAATAACAAGTTTACACCAAAAATTAAGTAAAAAGATTCCTAAACATGTTTAGAGGGATGAACACCAAAATGAGTGTAGAAATGGGAGGTGGATATTATAAAGTAGGCAATTTTTGACCTTAAATAAGAAGTTATATAATGATAGAAGACATAAATTTTAGTCACTTTTTATATTTTGAATTTAGTTTTCTAATAAGGGGGTTTGAATAGATAATAGAGAGAGAATTTTAAGATGTCAAATGAAAATCCCCATGGTGATGGTTCAAACATAATTTTGAAAACACTACCAAATCAACATTATAATATGTAGTGGGAGGCCTAAGAAGATCCTCCTGATTTTAGAAATTTTGTTAATAATGAAAAATCCAAAAAAATCATTAATAGGCTCTATAAGTGCCTACTATACTTGATAGCTTAATACTATGAGATGAGCCCCTATATTTGATTGATCAATTGAAAAAATTACATCCTTGTATGCTACTAGTGAGAAGCTAATGACTCATTAATATATTATCAATCAAAGAACTAAGAGACCTATGAAGTGATATCTCTAGTAGTACACAACTTGACCACTCCTTATGTTCTTCTCTTTAGTGTTTGAGAAGATCTACCATTGTCCAACTCCATCAATATTTTTTTCTTTCTTAAATAAATTTCAATGGTTAGGGGAAAGACCCTTTAGGTGAACACTCATGTATGTCCAAAGTCCAATAAACACAGGTCATACGACCTCAAAATAAAGTATGGAAAATGGCAATCGAGAACATTATTTTACAACTAAACTAAAATATATATAAACTAAGGTGGTTCTAAACTTCTAAATATCATTATATTATTTTACATCTTATATGTCATTTGTTCTTGATTCGTGCATATTATTGTTGAATATAAATTAATCTATTATATAACAAGTTTACAAAAAAATTGTTATTCTTTAATTAAAAAATTAGTACTAATATTTGAAGGGAGAAATCTGAATGAATGTATCTGATTCATCTTACCAATAGGCAGGAAAAATAGTATATAGGATGAAGTACAATGAATAGTTGAAACAATAGTGAAAAACCATGTACAGAACAAAGTATAACTACCTCTAACTACCTATGTAACAAAGAAAATGTAATACATTAAAATGTTATTTGCTAACATTACCCCCCTTATTACATTGTTCCTACAATTGTATCCCTAAAATCTCTAATGCACCTTTTAAGGGACCCCCCCCCCCTTAAGATTACATGAAAAAACTTGCTGATTAAAAAATATCTATACGTTCTTGAGAAGAATTTCTTTGAAGAAACAAATCTTGAATCAGGTGAAACTCCTCCGGAAGCTTCGAGCTGAATTTTTGAGTTCTTCTCCATGAACTCCCAAACCACATACCATAGTTATTGGACAATGACCCTCAACAGGTTGTCTCCTTGACCCTCGTAAAGGTACAACCCTTGGTCCCTAGCTATAATTACTAGAGAACCATCCTCCAAGTTGTCTCCTTGACCCTCATAGAGGTGTAATCCTTGGTCACAATCTCATGAACTATCTGGATAACAATCCATACTAATCTCTTCACCAAAACCCTTACCTATCTCCACAAATCAACCTTCACAATACATGTATCTTCAAATCTATCAGCAAGAACAAGAAAAAGCAATAAATTAAAACTAAAAATGCTTCTCATGCAAAGCATCATCTCAAAGTGAGAAGCTAACTTGAGATGATGGAAATTCCTCCATCCTCTAATGCCACCAACCTCCAATTTGATCTTGTTATACTTTATCCATTTGATGTCTTGGATGAGTCTTTGGAGGCCTCATTAGGAATAGAAAAGATGGCCTTGAAAGTCCAAGCATAACTATTTGAAGATCCATTGGCAACATTGATAAACTCATCTACAAGATATTGAGCAATTATTTTAATTTTTTGAAATGCACTTTCCCAAGTATTGATAGTGAGAAGATAGATTACATGATTGGCATAACTCAAGGAATATACATCAACTGCTTGATGTCTTTCAATTTTCATAGTGCTATTTTGAGTTACATCTTCTCTTACAAAGAAACTTACCTCAAAGTTGCAACTAATAAGTAATGCATCCAAATAACCATTTAGGAATTTATGAATCCTCAAATGTTTGAAACAAATTATTGACCCACTTTTGATTGCATCATCTAACATGCACAATACCCTCTCCACTTCAATAGCGAAGTCAACATGACTAGGCATATCAAGATGACCATCCCAAGCATAGTAAGTGGCAACAGATTGAATGGAAAATACTTTTGTGTTCTCCCAATTCATGGAATCCATCTTAGAAATACTTCTTTCTATCAAAAAAAAAAATCCATACTCTAATTATTGAAGGTTGGAAAATAATAAATCCTTCTTCTAATATTTCTAATGTTGGACTATAAGAAAAACTTTGTAGAGAGAGGAATTAATAAACTTACTATGCTCATTCCATAGTATTGTTATAGATATGACGTGGCTCTATTGCCTTCTACATCAAGATGACTCCACCTCTCATAGGATTTTTCATTTCTTTCACATGATTCCATTTGCAAACAATAACCACTCAATCTACAACTTTAATTTTTTTATCTACAAATCACCAATTCCCTCTTCTCATATCTAGACAAAGAACTTCACCAATCAACCTTCTTTGTTCATTTCTTATACTCCCAAGCATGGAATTCATTATAAATCATGCCTTTATCACTAGAAAGCATAGGTTATTCACTCCTTAATTGCACATCATTATCTCCCGAGAACAAGACATTGAGAGGTAATGAGGTTTCTACAACAAATAAATCGCCTTCTATATGAACATCAGCCTATAGAATTTTGAAACACCAAACACTTGATTGCTTATATTGTAGAGATTTTGAATGCCTTTATCATTGCAAATTGAATCAGGCACACAAAGCTATCACCAACTAATAACTCTTCTTTAGACTTCTACATAGGCTCACACCCAATCTTGATGCCTCCATGCTCACAGCTTATCGTACTCATCTTTCTACCATGTGCAAGGATGGAAGCATTGTGAATTTGATACCATATGAAGGGAAGAATCTAATTGAATGTATTTGATTCATCTTACCAATAGGCAGGAAAAGAATTATATAGGATGAAGTACAATGAACAATTGATGAAGGACAATGAACAGTTGAAACAACTATGAGAAACCATGTACAAAACAAAGTATAACTGCCTCTAAGTGCCTCCATAACAAAGACAATGTAATATGTTACATTTTTATTTGCTAAAAATATTAACATGACCCATTTCGTATATTGTAATTTTATTCACATTTTTTAAGGAAATTTTTCCACCACTTTTCATTAATTTTTTTGATTAGATAAGCAAGGAAGGGCCTTGATCCCATGCTTATAGCAATAGACAAAAAGGAAACAGAAAATGGTGGGAAACAACACCACTAGCAAACCAAAAAACAACAACAATATTAGCTCGTTGGCCAACTTTTAACATAGTAACCATAGTCCAACCAATACTAATAAAAAACAATAAGTTTCTAGTAGCATACTTAGATCTACATAAACCATTAATTAAGTCAACAATGTCCCAGGTGGTATTCCACCATAACACAACAATAATAAAATAGTAGTATGAGAGATTAAAACAAAAGGACAAAAAACTCATCATAAATGACAGAGCAGCAACATAAAGTCATTAGTTGGATTTCTTCAACAGGTCCCCATACTCTCCCATGAGAGCAATGTATTCTCTCCAGTTAGGTCCCTCAGTCTTGTCCAACATCTTCAAGACATCTGGTTTCCCCTACTTCCTCAGCTTCCTAGTGATTTTGGATTCTCTAAAAGTAGCTTCCAGCATCACCCTCCTCATCAATATATTAGTTACCTTCATGAGCATAACTAAATCCTTCTCCATATCTTCAAACTGAACCTGTCGAAATTTTATTCTACTCTTTAAAAATTCATTGCTTGAGTTCTCTGTTTTATTATCCATACCCAAATCCCCAACTTCCTACACATTTTCATCCTCAAATTGCTCAATTTGTTCTGCCTCTTCCTCTTCCTTATCCTCCTTTGATCCTTCTCCCCCCATCTCATAATTCAAGTCCTCAAAATCCATATCCTCTAATCATCTTCCTCCTAGGCTTCAAATTCTTCATACCTTAGGTCCTCATCACACACAGTCATTTTCTATTTACCTTTTTTGTCCTTCAAGGCTGCTTTTGCAAGGTAAGCCAACCTTCTCCCACCACTCCCTCCACTTTCTTTCCCCTATAGAGAATCCTTCTCCTCCTCATTTTGAGTCCCTTGCTCAGTAATATTGATGAAATCCCTAGGGTTTAAGTCTCTTTTGGGTTTCTTCACCTTGGGAAGTTCCAGCAGCAAAGGTGAATGTTTTCTTTTTTTTGGCGTGGCTCTGATGAGCTCAATTTCAAATGTTATTTTTTCCTCACTCTTTTGTGACACAGGAGTAGAGCGTTTGGACACATTAGCCATAGGCGACTGGATTTTAGCAGTAATAAGCACCCTCCTAGCAGAAACAACAAGAGGCAAGTAGGGGTTAGGTTCCTCATCTAGGATTTCAACAACAGCAAGGTTTTCATCCATAGGTTGTTCCTCATTATCCTCTTCAAAATGATCAGGGTTTTCATTTCTTCCAACCAAAGGGTTTCCATGGGGATTCAATGCTAGAGCATACTTGTACAGGGTTAGCATTAGACCTTGGTGGAGGGGAGGACTAGCTCCCTTCTCGATCTTGAGTTGCAGGAAGGAAAATAGATAAAAAGGAAAATTGACTCTCTCACCATGTCAAATGTGGTTAAGCAGGGGAAAATGGTACATATGTATCAACATATACCTTCCCTCAAGAGTAAATTACCACATAAAAAATAGGCTAACTAAAGCAAAGGGAGGAGGGAGTTCCAATCTTGCATACCCATTCTCAAATCTTTTGAGATTCTTCCCTTCATGCAAGAATTTTTCAACAAACCTCTGGTAGTTCGCCCCGCTTTTCTTTACAACTTTAATTCGTTGATTTTGCAACCCCAATGGTAATGTTACCCTTCCTCTAGGAGTTGGTAAAATTTTCCATTAGGTTCTCGTTGTATCCCTTCAAGGATTGGAAGAATAGAACGATACCAGCATTCTCAAACATTATCCATAAATCCACATTCTGTTTCAGGGCTTGACAATTTGGTAGCTTTGTTCTCTTCCTTGGTCCTCCCATTTTTCTTTTCTACAAATTCTTCAGCTACGGTGGACTTTTCTTCATAATCACCCACTCCTTTCTTTCCAAAATGCAGCAACCACTCTTACACCAAATTACATAGAGCCGATAAAGAATGGTGAATCAAGAAGTTTATTTTTGCTTAGTCAAGTGACACATTTCCCAGTACAAAAAACCCATCATTTTTCTTACAAGTATTAAAATCTCCATTAATTTTCATACCTTTCTCCACTTTAGAAATGTGGGAATAGCTGACATAAGGAAAATTGGCATGAATAGAAATGACAACCCTTAACACCTTGATAATCTTCATGTGATTTTTTGTCACCTCATAATTGAAGAATAATAAATAAAACTTCTAGGCAAGATCATACGATATGATCCCATACTTCCTATGTCTTCATTACATGGAAAGAAAAAAAGCACCACTTGGTACTCATTTTTTCCACATAACAACAATCTTTCATTTTTGCATATGGTACTCATTTTCAAATTTTTCATTTAGGATTGAGTCTCTTAAAGACTTTGGCATATTACCATTAGTCCACCAGGTCCATCTCCTACAGCTCAGTGCCACATTTGCAGCACATTTGATAGCCTTATTTCCCTCTCTATAAACATGTTGCACCCTGCAATTGGTAAAAGACTTCTTAATGACTTGTCATTTATTAATTATATTTTTTAATTCCCATGGTAGTGCAGCCTCTTCATTTAGGATGTCCACTATAAGCTAAGAGTCCCCTTCTATTATGAAATTTTGATAACCTAGCTCCTTAAGAGTATTGAAGCCCCCCAATGCTACCATAGGTTCAAATTTATTATTGGAGTAGACCCCCATATTCATTCCAAAGCTCACTATACACTCTCCTTTATGGTTCCATAATAGACCCCCTGCACCATCTTGTCTCGAGTTGCCTTTTGAGCACCCATCAAAGTTACACGTTACCCAATTCTTCTATGGAGGGCTCCACACAGTAGACATTCTAGTTAGCATCTTTGACAAATTGAGTTTAGTTAGATCCTTCCCGATTCCCTAGTTTTGCTTAATCCTCATTTCTTTGTAGTTAGGCCAAGATTTGGAGAATCCATAACTTCCAGCGTCGAGTTTTCCTTAATCTTAGTTTTTATGATCAAGCTTACCTCCTAGCTACTTCTCTCCACATCCTTTAATATTCTATTATTCCTTTCCTTCCATAAACCCTAGGTAACAAAAGGAGGAACTTGGTTCCAGAGATCAACAATAACATTATGTGAAAAAGGGCAATTTGACTAGATTTCTATAAATACTTTCATTGAGTTAAGAAACAGCCAATCTAAAGATAGCAACGACAGAAAGTAGGACCACATTTCACTTGCAAATTGGTAGTGAAAGAAAATGTGAATAATTGACTCATCTTCTTGTTTATAGAGTGAGCATCTATTAACCAATTGGAAACCCCTCCTAACCAGGTTATCAATAGTGAGAATTTTACCATGAGCCACAATCCACCAGAAATAATTAATTTTGGGAATCAAGTTCTTTAGCCATACCCTATCCCAAAAATGGTCTGAAACAACATTTTGTGCCTTCATCAACTCCTCATAAGCCTTTTTGACTGAGAAACAGCCTAAAGAGCTACCTTTCCAAATCCACTCATCTTCCCTTTCTCTATCAAACCACTTTACCTTCCCAATCAGATTATGCAGTCTTGTGAGGATAGGATCCCAATTCACCTATCTCTAGCCTCTCAAATTGTCCCTCAATAATAAATTAAACTCCTTCTATTTTGGTTCCTTCGACTCCTAGTTAATATAGTTAGAAACCTTTTTACCACGGATCTTATTTAGGCTTTGTTTAAGAGGATTAAGATCTTCTAAAGAGGAAAAAGTTGAAGTCTCTATCTAAGGGTCCTTCCAAAAGTCAGTATTATTCCCATTCCCAATTCTCTTTCTAACCCCCAGCTTCAACACATTCCTCAATTCATCAAGGTGATTTCATAATGTTGAACCACTAGGAAGATCAAAAACTGAGAGAAAACAACCAGGATTCTTGTTCCTCAAGTATTTAGGTTGGAAAATTTTTATCTTGTCTTTAGATCCTTCTAGAAGATTCCAACCAATTTTAGCCATTAGGGATTTGTTAAGCATAGATATTCTTCTTAATCCTACACCCCCTCTCCTTTTAGGAGTATACACTTTTTCCAAGAAAACCAGGGATAGTCTATTTTTTTCTTCAATTCCTAACCATAAGAATTTTCTCTAAATCTATTCTATCTTCTCCTCAATAGAGGTAGGTATTTTGAAAAGGGATAGATAGTACATATTAATATTCTAAAGGGAGGCATTAAGGAGTTGAATATTTCCAACCAAGCTAAGAAGCTTCCCCTTCCATCCCGCAAGTTTGTTTTGAGTCCTTTCAATCAGCTAATTCTAGTAGTTGTTTTCCTGCTTCTTAGAGATCAACGATAAACCCAGATAAGCATCGGGTAAATCAGCTTCTTAACATCCGAGGATTTTTATCACTCTATCCTTAATTTTTTGGTTAGTATTAAAGAATTAAAATTTTCTTTTTTCATAATTGATACACTGGCCAGAAACAATAGCATAGTCATTGAGAACCTATTTCCAGAGACCAACTTCCTCCACTGAGGCTTCCTCGAACATTAGAGTATCATCAACAAATTGTTTATGGGAATCTGGCATAAGAGATGAGGCAGCTTTAACACATTTGAGAGCTTTTGAGTCCACTAAATTTTGGATATTCCTATCAAGAGCTTCAACAACAATGATAAAGAGGTAGGGAGAGAGGGGGTCACCTTGCCTAAGCCCACGACCACAAGAGAAAAAACCTTGGGAGACTCCATTAACCATAGCAGAACACATGGGGGAGGTAACACAAGCGAAGATCATCTTTAGGAATCTTCCATGTATCCCAAACTTCCTAAGAACAGCAAAAAGGAAAGGCCAAGAAACTCTATCATAGGCCTTAGAAATGTCAATTTTGAAGACCATCCTAGGCTTCTTAGAGTGATCCATTGAGTGAATAATTTCATGGGTGGAAATAACAGCATTGAGAATATTTCTTCCCTAGAAAAAACCTTTCTAGTTTGAGGCAATCATTTTACCCAACACCAGTTTAAGTCTAAACACCAATATTTTAGAGAAAATTTTATAGACCATGTTGCAAAGACTAATAGGTCAATAATATTTCATGGCTAAGGAATCAAATTTTTTTAGGATAAGGGCTATAAAAGTAGCATCTAGCTAGTTCAGCAACCTACCCAACCTAAAGAAATCCCTAGCAACATTGAAAAGATCATTTTTAACTATATCCCAAAAGGTTTGGAAAAGAATAGGAGGGAACCCATTAGGGCCAGGAGCTTTAAAGGCTCTAAAGAAAAACACAACCTTTTTTACTTCATCCATAGAAACAACATTTGAATCTTCTTTAAATCGATATTAGAAATTACTTTAGGGATCACTTCAATAAAGGTAGCATTTACCTTATTACATTGTCAGGGGCCCTGTGGTGAGTAGAGAAGAAGTTAACAACTTCCCTCGCAATATATGTTTCATTGGTCACAATAGAACCATCCTCTTTCACAAGCGATTTGATTCTGTTTCTACTTCTATTTTTTAAGGTGGGTTGGTGGAAAAAATTTGTGTTCCTATCCCCTTCCTTTAGCCATTGAACCCTTGACTTTTTTTTCCAATAGATTTCCTCATTTTTGTTTATCTTATACCATTGGGATCTGAGGTCTCTTTCCTTAGCACATATCTCTTCATCCACCTAACTAGCCTCCATCATGTATCTTGAACCTCTTTTATACTTTTTCCCAGTGAATTATTTATCTCAAAGATATAATTGCCAAAAGTCGCCTTATTCCACCCTTTCACTCTTTGCTTTATTCTACTTAGCATTTCTTCCAGGCAATACATTGGCATACCAATTATAGGTTCCTCCCACAAATATTTAACTACAGTAGCAAAATGTGGGTGGAGACTCCATGTAGCTTCAAATCTAAAAGGGAAAGGTCCCCTATTATGGTCCGCATTTCTTTTGAGTACCAAGGCATTATGATCAGAACTAGACCTAGAAAGAGCTTCAAAAGAGAAAGGAATTGTGAGATATTCCAATTAGCAGAGATCAAAAACCTATCTAATTTGACTTGGATTAGATTGTTTCCATTCCTTATGTTTGACCAAATATACTTAGTTCCTTGGAGGGGGATATCAATAAGACCTGTCGAATTCAACAACTCAGCCAGCTCCATCATACTGTCAGAATAATCATCCCGCCCTCTTGACTTCTCTAAAGGAAGGAGAGGAGAATTAAAATCTCCTCCAAGAATCTAGTGGTCATATTTCCTTAATGAAATAGCATTGCTTAACTGTTCCCAAAGCAGAACTCTATCCCTACTCAAATTGGGAGCATAGATGTTTCTAAGATTTCATTTCTCCTAGGAAACAATGTCTTCAAGTGTAATCATTAGACTATTCTTACAAGCATAACACAGAGTGCTTTTTAGTTTAGAGGATTCCAAAGGGTAGCAATACCACTTGAAGCTCCTTCTGCCTCACTAACAAAATAATTCATCCTAGGCTAGATACTCATGATAGCTTTATCAAAAGTCTCCTTCATCTTCGTTTCTTGTAGGAGGAGAACATACACTTTGTGTGTATGAAAATTAGATGCGTAAATGAATTGAAACAAATATTCAAACACACCCGATGATAAGACATTATAGCAGGCGAATATAAAGGGAAAGAGGCATGAAGCTTCGATTATCCACGCTTCCCATTTGTCATCCCTATGCGTCCTCTATCTTTAGTGTTTTTGTCGATTCCGACTTTGTGTTCTACCAGTTGTAGGCTAGAGCTCAAGCAAATTGTCTTCCTAAGAGCGAGAGATTTAGAAGAAATGTTAGTTTGCTCACTTCGGCAGCATAACGATATAGTGAAGGTTCGAAAAAGAAGAATGATGGATGAAAGATGGAAGATTCCAGAATGATTTTGATAAAGTGAGGATACTTAAGAATCAACCCCCTAAATGAATTGTGAGAGGTTGTATTTATAAAGTTTTCAAAAGCTTTTGATTGGCTGATATGATCAATGGCTGTGATAATTCCTGAAAGATCAAATGGTCGAAGATAGATGAAATTGAAGGAGAAAATAGAAGAAACCTAAAACCAGATTTTTCTATTTTATTATGAAGAGGAAAAAGATAAGAAGATAAGAAATCATCTTTCTTTAAAAAGATAAAAGAAAGATTTAAAGGCGATAAATAATAGATTAAAGGGTGATATTTATTTGTGGATGACATTCAACTTTTTTTAATTAAATGAAATATTTAATTAAGCTTTTAAAAGCAAAAGAAAGTTGGTGATGAGAATAAAGCTTTAATCAGGTTTTATTGAAAAAAGCAAAAGATCTCAAAATTAAATAAAATATTTAATTATGATATGAGAAGATTGCACAATTAAATAAAATACCTAATTGTGATTTGGAAAGAAAGCATAAGATATTTTTAATTAAATAAGATTTAT
The DNA here is from genome assembly GCA_007258455.2 of Sequoia sempervirens. Taxonomy (NCBI): domain Eukaryota; kingdom Viridiplantae; phylum Streptophyta; class Pinopsida; order Cupressales; family Cupressaceae; genus Sequoia; species Sequoia sempervirens. Next base: position 183,085,332 of record VDFB02000017.1, read on the forward strand.
TTAATTAAATCACTTTTATGAAATTAATTAAATCAAATATTTAATTAATTAGAAGAGAATAAAATAGAAGAAAAGAATATTAAATTTAATTAAATCAAAGATTTAATTTAAATTTAAATAAATAGAATATTATTTATTTAATTAATTAAATTGGACATGAAATAATTTAAATAAAATAAATTTATTTAATTACAGAAGAAGAATAAGATGAATAAGACAATATAATTAAAATTAATTAAATTTAATCATATGTAGAGGACTTTAGAAGAAATAATTAAATAATAAATATTTAATTAATTTAGGATTATAGACATGACCATTTTATGCATTATACACACTTGTTGTCAAGAATACAAGATTTCACCAAAAATTGTTTATACACATGTTATTAAAGGCCTTATATTCCAAATATGTACTTCATTGGTAGAATTAGTAAATAGCGCCACCTCCACCCCAAAGGCGGGTTTAAAGCTACTTCTTCTTGGACTGTTCCTATGATCAAGAGTCCAGGTTCTTTGTTTTCAGTTGCCACATCCCTCCACAGGTGTGTCTTTGATTGGAATCCCTTTGGAAGGCATTCCCACCTTATTTCCCCCTCCCACATCTGGTTTTTTTTTCTTTTTGGATTTAGTAGTAGCTTGGGACCATCCCTCATCATCCTCTTTATCCCTAGACCCTTGATGGAAGCCTAGAAGAGACAAAGAGTCACTCAAGTTTCTTGCTCCAATTTGGGATAAGGAGTGCATGTCCTCTAGAGACAGGTTAGTCTCGACTAGAACATACTCACCTTCTTCAAGATCATCACCTATGCCTTGAGTCTGAACCTTCACTCCAGGATCCAATACATTATCCTCCATCAAGGGTTCCCCTAATGGTACATTCTCCATGTTTACGTTCCCCCCATATCCACCTTTGTTGGGAAGCCCAAGGTTGGAAAGGTGGAAGTAGGGGCAGCCACATCAAGGTTCAGGCAGACTAAATCATTTACTTCAACAAAAGGATTAGAAACAGACTTAGTGACTAGGTCATCCTTTAAAAGGGGGACAAAAACCTCTTGAATAGGAATTGTAAAAGGCTGCACTCCCTAAGCCATTTCAATACCAGAGTGATCCTCCTTTAGAATTTTATCCTTATCCTTTGAACCCTTGCTAGCCTTTTCCCACAAGAATCTATGAGATGACCAAACTTCTTGCACAACTAGCAAAATAGGCAGGCATTTTCATATTCTATGGGTTGAGTCCAATTACCAAACTTAGACTTAAGAAGGATTGAAGAAGGAAGGACCATATTCACAACCACATTTACATAGATACGGGCATACACCATTCTAGATCTCTCTTGAGTAATCTTATCTATAGCATTAATGTTTGCATATATGGAGGTGCAATGATTATGGAAAAGTTAAAGTAAAAATTTGTTAAAAAAAAAAATGAAAAAGTTAAAATATATTAATTTTTAAATTATTAAAAATAATTGGAATGTACATTAAATCAAATTAAATGTGAATTCCTTTTGTTAAAAGATATAAAATTAATAGTTAAAAAAAATATAGATCACTCCCACATAAAGGATCAAATGCATACGACTGACCATTAGCATGAAAATTTTCTTATTTTTCACTATATTTTTTCAATTTATAAATTAGTTTTAAAATCTGTATGAGATAATCCCCACTATCAAACTTGTGTGATATGGGGCTTCATAAGATTAAGTTGAGTGAATTTTTTTCCTTTATTGATGTTGTGGTTATGAAAAGCTAAAGTTGTAAGTCCTCCACACAACATGAGAAGCTGAAGCTATGCTAGTCATTTGTTGGTGGTTCACATTATGTGGAGATGAATTTACATTAATATCAATATGATGTTGTGAACATAATAGATTTGAATCTAGAGCTACTAATTGAATTGCAGGCACAGGATTCCCTTGAGGCGTGGACAAAACTTTCACTGTCATTGCCCTACTTAGTCTGCCTTTACAAAACTTATTACCCAAATAGGCGAACAATAATGCATAATATATAACTATTGAGATAACAAATAAACCCCAAAAAATCTTTTGGCTCATTTTCCCAATGTCATTACCACCATGTCCTTGAGAAAAATCATTGTTTTCATCATTGCAGGAATCTGAATGAAACCAGATTCTTCGAATTGGGTCTAGCTTTGTCTTATTTTGAGTAATATTCAAGACTGCAGATGTCATTTCTGGAACCATTGGAGACCCTCTGGAAAATAACTATGGCATAGTGTATAGAGAATTAGAGTATATTTTAAACCAAAAGAAAAGAATTGCACAATCTCTCGGAATAAATACTTACAAATCCAAATTCTCACATGTAGAATGGCTGACTTACAATCTCAAACTCACCACAATGTTCAAACATGAGCATGTAAACATACAAAATCTCATCAACAACGCCAATTGTCCCATTCCTGAGAGAATCAACATAATTTGTTGACTTAGAAAAAGCTCTTAATATTCCCTTATCAACTTTTAGTTTATACATTAGGTAATTTTTAACAAAGGGGACATCCATATGGCATATGGAGGTGTTGCTTGCTCTCAGAGACTATGTATCTCATATTGTTGGGGACAACTATTGAACAGTGACATAGGATGCAAGGCTAGTTGTACAACTTGAATTTAATATCAACACTACAAACAACTAGACCATCAAAATTATTTTACCAAGAGATGTCATAACCTTCTTGTTAATATTAAAATGAGCAAAGAAACAAAATCAAAAATAAAAAAATTTAGAACAAGACAAGAAACACAATTTTATAGTGGTTCGGCAATTTGCCTACATCCACTCTCAAAGTAGGGGAATCCCTTTTATTGATACTTGATTAATTACATATTCAACCAATAGTTGTATTTATAAAACAATCTCCACTCTAATCATTTAGAAAAATTAATCTGTGAGAGAAACTTGCCAATTTGGAATTCACCAAACCCAACAACCTCCCACTTGAAGACCAAATGGTTGCTCAGAGATATCCTCCACTGCAGGCATTTACATCAACACTAGACCCTAAGAAAATTTTAATTTTACCAAACTCTGTTCAAGCACACTCCAAATGAGTCTTTGCCAAATCAAATCAGAGTCAAAAATATCTTGAAATACTACACTTGCAAACTTAAGCTTAGTTTCTTGATCATGTGACCACTCCCACTCAAACCAATGCAAGCACCACTCCAAAACGGTAGTCTTATTTGCGCCATCCTTCACCACACGTTTATCCGTAGGGATGCACCCAGTTTTAGCCCTAGACAAGGGTATGTGCAAGATCATCATGGAAAAATAGGCCTTTAAGTGGCAGAATTGAGAAAAATCGAGTTAAGGAAACTTGGCCGTAAAATTTTGAATAAGTTATCTATATTCTTCAAAATATGTAAGAATATATTTTGTAGCAAATTGAATGTAGTTTTCTAAACTACTAGGTTTGTTTAAAATAAAATATATATATTTGGTGAAAAGTTGAAATTTCAATGCAGTAGTAGTTAAATTTAAGGGAAAAAATAAGAAGTAGGTGTTTGTCTGACCACCTAACCACAATAAAATGATAATATTTTTTTTTATAATATTTTTTATAGAGTAGGGACTCAGCAATAGATGTGATGCATATTTTTTTTTTTGTAATTTTTTTCCAAGTAAATAATTAATTATTTATTTTTTTATTATTTAAAAACATTAAAACTTCATTATGTCTAATCACCTTAACCTAGTCAAAGGAAACTTCATGAAATTTAGAGTTTTCCTTTTTTAATCCTATGTTAATGTGAAGCATAGAATGTGACACATGTTTGATTCAAAATGTGATACAGTTTGAAAGCTATAGATTTTTTCCAATCTGACCTATCGATCCGGGGACTTTAGTTGTAATTCAAATGAAAATGAATAATGAGTTATTTATTAAATTCAAAGAGGTATAGCATAATTTATATTGGTGGAAAGCTAAGAATTTCCTTTACAAAACCCTTTTCGTTTCATCAATTTTGGGTTAAGAAAAATTAAATTGACCACATACCCTACAAAAATTACCCATCATATCACCACTTTTTGGCCCGGCCCTTGATCACGCACATACCCACAAAGAGTGGCAAGTGCTCTGATCAAAGTAAGGAAGGATGCTTTTTCATATTTATCAACATGCTCATACACCTCCACCCTAGAAAACACATCCCACAAAAAATTTTCAATAGTCAAGAGGGAAACTTGACAAAAGTATCACTGAAATTTCTCAACCTGTAAATGTTGTCACTATCATCCCCATCAAACTCTATCTTTTTCTTCATTCTCTAAAAAACTGCTTCATCCAGGTCAAATGAAAACAGTGTTTTATCACGCCATTGGATTCTTGCAGGGCGGCGATGAGCTATTGTGGACTGGTCCAAACCCGTGCCCCATCCATCCAAGTCTTGGTGGACTCTGCACTTAGAACACAAGCATCCACAATCTCTAACGCTTCTAACGCTTGTTGCGATTTCTGAAGCCACCAATTCTTCTCTAAACAAACTATTACTTGTAACATTGTTTAGATCCTTTTTAATCCTCTGGTCTTCAAAAAGTGAAGTAATATTAGTTCTAGTATGTGGTTTTTTCCCTCTGTGTACATTCTCCTTGGAAAAAAGATCAACACAAAGAGCTGTCTAGAAAATGCAAGTAAGAGCATGCATTCAATCTGATTCTGCTCTTAAATTTCTCACCATAAGAAGCAATCTTCTAAAAAAAGAAACCTGCACATGAATGTCCAGCAGTTGCAGATTGGTAGCCACAGCCCGTACAATGCTCTCTCGCGCTGCAGAAAATTCTATCCAATCCCAAAGCGTAAGGATTGTTGTAATTTACCCAAATTCCCACTCTGGCCTCCCTTCAGGGATATCTACCAACGAAAGCAAATTGATTCCCACCGCAAAAACCAATGCCAGAAAAAATGGTACAAGGTGTGAAACCACATCCGAAACTCCAACCATTATCTTTGCATTATCAAACTCGGAAGGACCCGTAGGGCCTTCATCATTGCCCCTGCGGTTCCCAGAAAGCTTCTTCAGGTCCTTAATAACCCCAAATGCCACTGTCTTGGATACATAAACCAGAGGATATACCGTAACCTGCAGATCGCTTATTTCCTCACTGTCGCTGATGAAGAGCAAACTGCAGCAGGATCATAATCTGCCTCCTAGGAGTCGAATAATGGATTATTATAAACCATTCCTCCTTCTGGCTCGAATAATGGATTATTATAAACCATCCTCTCAATTTTTGACCTCGAGCTCTTCCACAAGGTCATCTTCATCTTCACTCACCTGGGGTTCATCTTCCCCCTCAGAGAGGTCCTCCTCTACATGAACAAGCTTGGGCATGGGATTTTCTTTTGGAGCCCATGATACTTCCCCATCATATGGGGATTCACTTTCCTCCAAAACAATCCACAGAGCACTTTCAGAACTTCCCTCGTCTAGTTCCTCAGCCCCTTCTTCCTCTCTTGATTTCTTTCTGCTTTTGGATCGCTTTTTTTTTCTACATTTATTGTTCTTCTTCAAATTGACATACTCCTCCTCATAGTAAAAAATATCAACAGTCTTTGCAAACAACACTTTCTTCTCTCGTGATGCCCAATCTTCTACCTGAGGTGCCCTATCTTCAAACTAGTACTCGTCATAGGGAGCCCCATCAACTCCTCTTCTATGATCACCAGATTCCAACATGCCTATGAAATCCTCCATAACAAATTTAGTCTCAGCATCTAATTCATCAAGAAACTTTATTCAAGCAGCCCCAAAATCAAATGATGGTGAATCTTCAGTAGGATGAGCAGCTTCATCATAAAATTCTCCAGAGCCATAGGACCAAGACATGAGAGCTCAAGCCCAATCATCCAAAGCCTCCATGTCCATTTTCTTGGAAATTCTTCAGGATTTCCAAAACATCTTTTTCACCAAAGCTCTGATACCAATTGTTAATATTAAAATAAGAAAAGAAACAAAATAGAAAAATAGAAAATTTCAAAACAAGACAAGAAACATAATTTTATAGTGGTTTGGTAATTTTCCTACATCCACTCTCAAAGCAGGGGAATCCCTTTATTGATACTCAATTAATTACATATTCAACCAGTAGTTGTATTTATAAAACAGTCTCCAGTCCAATAATTTAGAAAAATCAATCTGTGAGAGAAACTTGCCAATTTGGGCTTCATCAAACCCAACACTTCTCTCATGTGCACATTACATTTAAAACATTGCCAATTGGGGGATCAGTTGTCATCTTGATATATTCAAAGTTTGGACAAGAGAAAAGGTTTGATGCCATAAAGATCTAAAAAAGGTTCAATGGAATAAAAAATCTAATGAGGAGGTTACTCACCTTAAAAAAATACAATCGGTGAAAATGAAAACCTATATTCAAACATAAGATATTGTTATATAAAATATGCAATGTTCATTGTGTCAGTTCTATATCGTCAAAATTTTATGAGTAATATTAAAGCATCCAACCATTAACCAAATACTAGTCATGTCATTGAAATGTTTTAGGAAACAAAGGACTTTTTAAAAAATGATTCGTTGAAGAAGAATGGTTCGAGGAAGACAGTTGTGCATGTAGTTGCAACAATATAGAATTGCATGACACGAGGATTAAAATGGGTGTCAATGACATTTTTTTATAATTATAATTCTTTCAACTACACAACCACATTTTCCAACAAAACCATCTTTATTTCCACATCCACATATATAGAAATATATCTATAATTATAATTATTAAAAATTAACAATTTCTAACTCTAACTTTGCCATAATTCTTGTACCTTCTGAGGTGCAAACATTAATTGAGAAGTGGCGAAAAAAAAAGCCTCAAAAAATATCAATAAAAATAAAAAATGTTATACTTAATCGGCATAATCCGTCCTCATCAAGCTTAAGTTTTTTTAGTCAATGATATCTAAGAATAATAATTTTGAAAATTTGAAAAGTTAAAAATCATGCATTTTATTTTAGAAAAAAATCAAATATAATGTATAAGAGAAATAATCAGTTTTGATTGATTGAAATTAAAAACATTAATCACTAATTACAATTTGACCTTTGCTATAATTCCAAATCGAAGTAGAAATAAGTTTAGAATACTTAACAAA